>CM053399.1:141424697-141457795 GCA_028644305.1 Xerus rutilus | reverse complement strand
ATTGGTATTAATTTTTCTTTGAAGGTCTTGTAGAACTCAGCTGAGAATCCATCTGGACTTGGGCTTTTCTTGGTTGGCAGGCTCTTGATGGCATCTTCTATTTCCTTGCTTGAGATTGATCTGCTTAAGTTGTGTATGTCCTCTTGATTCAGTTTGGGTAGGTCATATGCCTCTAGAAATTTGTCGGTATCTTCAGGGTTTTCTATTTTACTGGAGTATAAATTTTCAAAATAGTTTCTAATTATCCTTTGTATTTCAGTAGTGTCTGTAGTGATGTTTCCTTTTTCATCACGGATTTTAGTAATTTGGGTTTTCTTCCTCCTCCTTTTCGTTAGGGTGGCTAAGGGTTTGTCAATTTTGTTTATTTTTTCAAAAAACCAGCTTTTTATTTTGTCAATTTTTTGAATTGTTTCTTTTGTTTCAATTTCATTGATTTCAGCCCTGATTTTGATTATTTCCTGTCTTCTACTTCTTTTGATGTTAATTTGTTCTTCCTTTTCTAAGGCTTTGTGTCGAAGAGTCAATTCATTTATTTCTTGACTTTTACTTCTTCTAATGAATGAGTTTAGTGCTATGAACTTTCCTCTTAGTACTTTCCTCTTAGCACTTATCTTCCTTTCTTGAAATACCAATCTCAGGTATTGTGGCTTCTATCCTATAATCTTGTATTGACATTCCAGATTACCTGTGTCTCACCTTGGAATTACTTCTGTTCCCCTATTGTCCCCAGATGGGCACTACTGCCACTAAAGTTGGTGGCGGAGGTAGTGGACGTACCTCTAGAGGCCAGTGGGAGTGGCTGTGGCTGGGCTCCTGTGGTCATCCCTGAGGGCTGTTTTGCCCCTTTCTTGAGCTCCTGCTGGTGAACAGGAATTCTGGAGCGGAACTGGAGGCCGGCCCAGGTCTCACTTAGGCAGGGTTACAAGCAGGAGAGTCTGTGTGCAACCTTTACTGTGAGTGTGAGCTCCCCTGGGGCAGAAGGCTAGTAGGCCCTGGTCTGCCTTCAGCTGGGCACCCGTGGCATTCCCTGAGGTTGGTTTTGGGCCTTCTGTCTTGCCTATTCACAGGAGGTCTGGAGCAGAACTGGGGTGGGCCCAGAGTGAACTTGGGTGGGGCCTCTTCACACTGGGATCTCTGCAGGCAACTCTTACCCTGGGTGTTTGTTCCTCTGTGGCTGGTAGCTATCAGTCTCTGGTCAACCCTTAGTTGGACACACGTGGAGTTTCCTGAGGGTGGATTTGGGCCCTCTGTGGCTCCTGCCGGTCTGTAGGAACTCTGGAGGGGAACTGGGGTGGGCCCAGGCTATAGTTGGGTGGGGCTGTCTCTTGCTGGGGTGTCTGCAGCAACTCTTACCCTGAGCTTGGGCTCCCCAGTGGCTAGCAGCTAGCAGTCCCTGGTCTCCCTTTGGCTGGACACCCGTGGAGTTTCCTGAGGGCAGATTTGGGCCCTCTGTGGCTCCTGCTGGTCTGCAGGAACTCTGGAGCAGAACTGGGGCAGACCCAGGCCATACTTGGGTGGGGCTGCCTCACACTGGGGTCTCTGCAGCAACTCTTACCCTGAGTTTGGGCTCCCCTGTGGCTAGCTCCCCTGTCCTTGGTCTCTCTTTGGCTGGACACCCTTGGAGTTTCCTGTGGGTGGATTTGGGCCCTCTGTGGCTCCTGCCAGTCTGCAGGCTGACATTACTATTTTTAATAAAATAAATTTTGCCTCATGAACTGCCTGAAGGGAACTTGAGAGCAATTTTATAGAAAAAAAGACATAAATCAATACATCTATCAAAGTGATTGAGACTATAGGTTTTGATTTCAAAAAAATTCATAGTTCCCCCATTTATATGCTACATGGCCTAACCTAGCTTATGAAACTTCTCTAGGCAAGTCTTCCTCCTCATCTAAAATAGTAATGTTAGTAATGATAGTATCACTTTCAAAAAGTTTTTATGACACTTAAATGATGAAATTATGCATATAAAATGCTTGACAAAGTGCTTGACTTATTGCAAATTCCCAGGAAATGGCAGCTATTATTATTATTTATAAATTCTTAATATGTGTCAAGTAAAAAAAAATCAGTAAATAATTGAAAATTGAATGCCAAGGTAAATTAAATGATCTTATGTGTATGATGTGTATTTTGGGAAAAGTTTTCCAACTCCTAGGTGAAGAACGCTGCACTCCATGGCACTTTTGGTTAATAAGTTGCCCAAAGTATTCACACAACCCACAGAACTTTCAAACTGAAAAAAAACATAGGAGGCTAAAAATCTTAGTATCTGCAAAAATTATTTAACTTCAAATAAAAACAAAACAAAATGTCTTTATGCAGTCGTAAGAACAACTAAACCAAGAGAATGAAAGGAAAAAAGAACTAAACCGATTGCACTGGAACTGAGTTGGACAGTGTTTGCCTTGTTTGAGAAAAACATTTTTCTATCCTTTCATTACCACATGCACTGAATAGTCCCATGTGATTAACCAAATCATCTTGAAACACTGGCATGTGTTGGCCACAGATGAAAAATTAAATGGCATCTTTAAATTCCCACCCCTCATCTCATTTAAGAGAGAATGTTGCTGCACTTGGATTCCAGTCCTTCTAATCAGGCAGCACATTTCCTATCACATCCAACACCTGGCCGACTCCTGTGTGCCAACTGTGCCCAATGCAATGATATGTCTGGAAGTAATTATTTCTATCACCCACATACGGGCAGAAGATATGAGAGTCACCACGTGCTCACCTTTTACGCAGACTTCATTTTTCATTTTAAATGCCTATGTGGGTTGACCATGTAGTATCATCTGAGTCTCTAAAAGAGAAATTTTCAAAAAACAATAGAGACAAAAATGAAATTAAAATGAGAAGTATCAGATAAGGAAAATATCCAGCCTCATCTGCCAAACAAATTTATGCATATACTGTTATTATTGGCAATTATTTCTAAGCAAATGAAGATTAAGGACAGTAGTATATACAGTAATGGTCTTCCATTTCCTGTTTGGAAAGTGATATTTTTCTGAGGGAAATTTGCCCTATGAACAGGAAGCTATTCCTGACACTGCTTTTTACTAGAATTGATCTATTTTGGAGTTATATGTGTGAATTTTCCTCCTCTAATTTATACATTATAGAAAGATAATAAGTAAATGTATGTAGATATAATATTTTTGGAATCAATATCGTTGTACCACTTTACATCTTCCATGTTTTTATAATGTTCAAATGTTTTTCCTTTTGCCAAATCTTTTGTTAAAAATATTGATTAAATCATCTCCTCTTCCAGGACCCTTGGGTATTTAAATTACTATGTCTTTAGAGTCTTCTTGCATGTAATTTATTGTATCATATTTAGCAACCTTATCTTTCAGAGGAAGTGATTAATGAATAGTTACTGAGTACATTTTAAAAGCAGACATTATTTCTGTAATATCTATGTCTATTCTTGAAACATATAACTGAATTTGTTCAAAATGCAGATGCAAAAAGAAATAGGTCTTAAAGCATATTCAACTGATCTGTGTATTTTGAAAGATCTATTTCTTTTCTGTTTTCACATTTTATTGTTATATTTTAATTGAAACCTTATATAATTTATGTGAGAAAGATAATCAATACAAAGATCAATTCAGCCCTAAATCCATCCATGAGATCACTAAGGTATTTCTTGTCAAAATGCTTCATAAAACTACTTTGTTGTCTCCAGTTAAGGTACCCTGTTGAAATACCTTCAAGTAATGTATAAGGGAATACAAATACATATTAGGAAAATCAGAGGAAGAGCAAATACAGTCTTATGTGAAATGAAATTAAAATTAACAATTTTACACAGTAGTATTAGATTTTATTTTTACTAATAAATTGAAATTCCAGTAAAGAAAACACCAGTGTCTTGTAGCCTCCAGACATAACCCATTTCTAACAATAAATGCCATCAGCTGACTTTTACCTAAGGACCATATCTGAAGAGGTCTGAGTAGTAAGACTACCACTCAATCCAAAGCAGTTGTCCCTCTTTTCATATATATGCAGAAAATAAATGTATGCTATAATTTCATGTCACTGCCCCCAAAATCATGATTAGAAGGATAATTTGTTTACCAATATTCTAATATTGTTTGGCTTGGGCAGAAAATACACACATGCTCTATTTTAAAAGCATGATAGCTATAGAAATGGAGATCATTTAATAGTTTCCAGGGTTTGAGAATGGAATAAGGTGAGAGGAAGGTGGTTTGGTTATAAAATGGCAACTGGAGGGATCATGTTGGAAGTACTGTCATCCTGACTAGGGTGGTGGAAATACTAGCCCACATGTGTGGCAAAACTGCACAGAATGAAACAAAGACACACAGATACAAGCCAGAACAAATAAAACTGAGGAAATCTGAATAAGATTAGTGAAATTGATCAATGTCAATAACCTGGTAGTGATACTGTATCACAGTTTTGCAGAAGTTTATTATTGAAGGACACATCAGAGAAAGATTACATAGGCCATCTCTGTATTATTTATTATAGTTATAGGTCAATCTTCTATCATCTGAAATAAAATGTTTTCTTAAAAGTACAGTAGTAGCCATGCTCGGGGGTGCATGACTGTGATGCCAATGACTCAGGAGGCTGAGGCAGGAGGATTACAAATTAAAAGCCAGCCTCAACAATTTAGTGAGGCCATAAGCACCTTAGTGAGACCCTGTCTCAAAACAACAAATAAAAAGTGCTGAAGATGTGGCTCAGTGGTTGAGTGTCCCTGGGTTCAATCCATGGGACAAAAAAAAAAAAAAAAAAAACGGTACAATATCATTCTTAATATCTGAGCCAGGGTGTAAGGAGGGCTTTGGAAGACTCACTTCTATCTTCATATTCTCACAAGACAAAGAAAAAAAAAAAAGCTGAACAAAATGAAAATCAAAAAGTCTTTTTAGATTCTATAGAGAATTGAGATCACAGAGAAAATGCTTGCCCAAAACAGACACAGGGCAACTCAGTGTATTAGGGTAAAGGTTCAGGAGCAGGAATCATTGCTGAAACCCATACAGGTTAAGAAAATATACACTGTAATTGGTGAATTTCTGAAGACTCACAATGGACAAACTTTAGCATTATCACTCCAGGGGATCTAGTCATAGGCAGCCCTCACACTTTCCTGAGGTTTATTTCTAGGAAGTTAATCAACTTCTCACAACAAAGATTTGTGAAAAATCTCCTTGTACTTTTAATATGGAGAAGGGAAAAGTTGTCAGCTTTTAAATATTTTCAGGTTATTCTATTTTCCTGAACAAAACCTGCCAAGTTCAAGGTCAGCCTGGGCAACTTAGCAAGAATGGGATTCAAAATTTTAAAAAAGGAGTGCAGGTAGCTAGGGATGAAGCTCAGTGGTAGAGCACCCGATTACATTCCTATATCAACAACATATGTTCAATGAAAGAATGAGATCTCACCATGGGACTGTAGAACAGTCCCTCCCCTGACAACTTACCCACCTCAATAGGGCTCCTGAATAGTAACAGGAGAATACAACTGAAGGAACCAAAAATCTCAGATATCATTTAAGAACCTTTAGGGAGCCAGGCCAAGCAGCTCAGGTCTAATCCCAGTGACTCAGGAGGTTGAGGACTGCAAATTGTAGGCCAGCCTAGGCAGCTTAGTGACACTTTCTCAAAATAAAAAAATAAAAATAAGTTTGGTGTTATGGTTTTGGTGTTATGATTTGTTATGGATGTGAGGTGTCCCCCAAAAGCTCACATGTGAGACAGTGCAAGGAGATTCAGAGAAAACTCAGGGTTGTAAGAGTCTTAACCCAATCAATGATTTAATCTCCTGATTGGGATCAATTGAGTAGTAACTAAAGTGGTAGGATGTGGCTGGAGGATGTGGGAATTGGGGTGTGACTTTGGGTATACATTTGTATCTGGCAAGTAAACTATCTCTCTGCTTCCTGATCACAATGTGAGCTGCTTCCCACCATCACCCTCTCCCACCATGATGTTCTGCCTCACCAAGAGCCCCAAGGAATGCAGCCGGCCTTCTATGGACTAAGACCTCTGAAACTGTGAGCACTCAAATAAACCTTTCCCCCTACAATTGTTTTGGTCTAGTCCTTCAGTCACAGCAATGAAAAAGCTGACTAAAACATTTGGGGTTTAGTCAGCAGTAAAGTGGCCCTGGGTTCAATACACAGTACAACAACAACAACAACAAAAGTTTTAAAGAAACAAATTAAGGAAACCTACAGAGAACAGGAAAGACAAAAACGACAACAGCAGAAGATATTTTAGCCTCTGGCACCATAGCTATAGCAAATAGTGAGCAATCTAACTCCTAATCAGATAAACCTACCTACTACATCCTACAGCTTTCAACAAACAATTACAAGGCATATTCAAAGATGAAACTCACAGCTGGGTATGTAGGTGAATGCCTATAATCCTAGCACATAGGAGACAGAGATAGGATTCCTCAAGCCTAGGATTTTGAGAATAGGCTGGGAAACACAGCAAGATGGAAGGAAGGAAGGAACGAAGGAAGGAAGGAAGGAAGAGAGGGAGGGACGGAGGGAGAAAGAAAGAAGATAGAAAAAATGAGAGTTTGAAGAGACAAACCAAGAATCAGAACCAAATTCAAATATGGTAGGGAGTTGGAATTATCACACCAGGAATTTAAAACCACTATGGGTAATATATTAAGCACTGGTCCTACTGGCAGAAGTAGACAGTCTTCCAATATGCAGCTAATGGCATAACTCAGTGATAGAGCACATGCATAGCAAGCACATGGTACTGGTTTAGATCTCCAGCACCAAGAACAAACAAAATGAAATTTAAAAAAACCTACCAATATGCAAGAATATATGGGTAACAAAAGTAGAGACATAAAAACTCTAGCATGTTAAAGAATTTTTTAAAATGCTAGAAATAAAAACTACTCTACCAGAAATTTGATAAGCTCATCAATAGACTAGATATGAAATAAAAGTCAGTGACCTTGAAGAAATGTCAATTGAAATTTCCATAACTGAAAGGCAAAGAGAAAAGAAGGAAAAAAAAATATCTAAGAACTGTTGGACAACTGCAAAAGGTATAATATGTGTAATGGGAATACAAGAAGTAGAATAACTGAAAGAATTGAAAATCTCACATGTGTTTAAATGTTTTTAAGGAGACACAAAGCAAAGGAGATAAAAATAAGCACACTGGAAACAATTTTATTCTTTTACTCTATAACTGTAGCAGAGTATACAGAATTTAGCTCCTAATCTGGTAAACACAAAACCTCAAACTAAAGGCCTATGGAAATTTAAATAATACAAAGAAAATAAAAGATAAAAAGTTCAAAAAAAATACCTAAGACTGTGGTACAAATACAAAATATGTAATAAATGTGTAAGGAGCATACAAAAGTAGAAGAAAGGAACAAAGGAAGTTTGAAGTAATAATAGAAAATTTTGAACAGCAAGGAAAACATACAAATTTACTACTATGAATTTAACACCTCTCTATCAATAACTGACAGATATACCAAGCAGAAAGTTACTAAGGACATAATTCAACTGAACAATTAATCAACTTGGCCTAAGTCACATTTACAGAATATTATCTCTAAAAACAGTGTATTACACATTTTTTTCAGCTTACATGGAGCATCTACCAAATAGAGCATATTTTGGCATGTTAAATACACCATAACAAATTTAAAAGAATAAAAGTCATGCAAAGTATACTTTCAGACCACAGTGGAAATAAACTAGAAAATACTACCAGAGCCAGGTGTGATCGCATTTGCCTACAATCCCTTTGACTCAGGGGACTAAGGCAGGAAAAGTTTGAGGCCAGCCTCAGCAATTTAGCAAGACCCTAAGCAACTCAGTGACACATTGTTTCAAAATAAAATATGAAAAACGTGGGGATATTAGTGCTAACACATCACTAGTTTTATCTCCAGTATCAAAAGAAAAAAAAATCAGAAAGATAGCTGGAAAATAACACATTAGTTGGAGTTTAAACTTTTTTTCCCCCCCCAGGGATTGAACTCAGGAGTACTTGACCACCAAGCCACATCCCTATCCCTATTTTGTGTTTCATGTAAAGACCAGATCTCATTGAGTTGCTTAGCAACTCACCATTGCTGAGGCTGGCTTTGAACTCATGATTCTCCTGTCTCAGTCTCCCAAAGTGCTGGGATTATAGGCCTGCACCACTGTGCCCAGCTTGAGTTTAAATATTTTTAAGTAGTACATGGAAGAAAAAAGTTTCAAGAGAAAATTTTTTTAATTGAAAAAAATGAAAGTACAGCTTTTAAAAATCTACCTGATGCAGCCAAAGTGGTGCTTAGAGGGAAATTAGTAGCATACAAATGCATATATTAGAAAATAAGAAAGATTTTATACCAATAATCTATGGGTCCACCCTCAGGAAACTAGAAAAAGTAGAGCAAATTAAATTCAAAAGCAAGTAGAAGAAAATAATATAGATATTAAGAAAGAATGTGTGTGTGTGTTATGTTTGTGTGTATGTGTGTGGAGAGAAAGAGAGAGAGAACACAAATTAGTAATAATAAAAATGACTGGGAATGAAATCTACCAAATTGTGCTCTGCATCATAAATATACCACAGTGAATCCAATATGTGTGTGTGTGGGTGTGGGTGTATATAATACATTAATTAAAATGCTGCTGCTTCTGCTGCTGATAAACATGATAGAAGGGAAATTATAGTAGAGTAGATCAAGTGGGTCACGGTAGGGAGGATAGGAGGGAAAGGGAAGATATTAGAGAAAGAGATTGATCAATGTTACAAGGTTATGTGCATGTATGAATACGGCCCAATGAATCCCATTATCATGTATGATTATAATGTAACCATAAAAATAAATTTAAAAAATAATTGAGCAGTCACTACTGTTGATGAATATTAAAAGGAAAATAAAGAAATTCTATAAACAATTCTTTGCCACAAGTCTGAAAACCTAGATGAAATGGACCAATTCTTTAAATGACACAATGGAAAAATAATCATCCTAGTCTCAAATCACTTAGATAAATTTAATTAACCACCTTTGAAATCTTTCTGAATCTATGGTTGAGTTCACTAGTGAACTCTACTAAACACATAGAGAGGAAATTATACGAATTCTGTTCAATTTATTCCATGTATAGAATCAGGGAATGACAATTCTATGAGGTCAATATAATCTTAATATCCAAATCAGAAAAAGATATGATGAGAAAGGAAGACCATAGGCCACTATTGATCATGAAAATAGATGCAAAAATCTTTAGTGAGGCTTTAGAAAATTGAATCCACAAATATAATCCCCCAAGTGGGATATATTACAAAGCAGTTGTGACATTAAAAAGTTCATTAATACATCGCATCAACAAGCCAAACAAAAAAATCACATGAACATATAATTCAACAACCATTCATTATTTTAAACTATTACTAAATTAGCAATAGAGAACTTCCTTAATTGACAAAGAAAGTCAACAGTTAACATCATAGAAACTAGATCCTTTTCCCCTAAAATCAGAAACAAATCAGGGGTGCCCCCTCTCCCCACTCCTTTTCAATATTATACTAGAATTCCTAACTAATTCATTAAGACAAGTAAAGGAAAATAAACAGAATATAGATCAAAAAGAAATAACATAGATCAAAAAAGACATTGTCTTTAATTTCTATGTTGAACATCCCAAATAATTGTCAACAATAAACTCTTGAAACTATTAATTATAGCAAGTTTTCAGGACATAATATTAATGCAAATAATTAAAATAATTTCTGTAACAATGGTAAATAGTAGAAATCTGAAATTAAAAACAATATCATTACATTAGTACTAAAATATGAAATACTTAGAAACAAATCTAAGAAAATATATGCAAGTACTATATGAGGAAAATCACAAAATTCTAATGAACTCATTTGAAAACATAAAAATAAATGGAGAGATGTTCCATGTACATGTATAGCAAGACTCAATATTTTAGTGCTGTTACTTCTCAATCTATTTGCTCTATAGATTCAATGAAACTCTAATCAAAACTCCAGTAAGTTATTCTATGAATATTAGCAAACTGGAAAGTTTATATGAAAAGGCAGATGATGTACGATAGGCAACACAATATTAAAGAAAAAGCAAAATCAGAAGACTGACAATACTTGATTTTAAGACAGCTATGATATTCAGGAGAGTATGATACTAGCCAAAGAATAAACAAATAAATTGGTGGAACAAAATAGACCAGATTAGACCTCCTCATGTTCAGTCAACTGACCATTGACAAAAGAGCAAATCATTTTGATGGAGAAGGGACAATCTTAACAACTGTGCTGAAACAACTAGAGTTCCACATTAAAATGTAGACATAGATGCTACACATTTCATTAAAAATTAACTCAAAATGGATCATGGACCTATAATTTTATGAAATACAAAATTATGAAACTCATTGAAACCATATGGAAGACATCTAATGAACATTGGCTTTGTTGATGAGTTTTTAGGTTCAATGATAAAAGCATAATCCATGAAAGAAAATATTGATAAATTGGACTTTATAAAAATTAAAACCTTTTTCTTAGGAAAAACATTGTTGTATAATGAAAGTGCAACTCACACACTGGGAGAAAAATCTGTGCTAAACACATATTTGTTAAAGGATTAGTATCCAAAATATACAAAAAATTCTTAAAACTCAAAATATGAAAACCAACAACCCAATTAACAAATGGGAAATGGGTAAGACATCTGAACAGGCATCTTCTCAAAGGAGATATACAAGTGGCATATATATACATATATATATATATTACAAATTAAAACACCAGTGACATACCATTACACATGTCTTAGGCTAAAATTCAAAACTCTGGCAGCATCAAATACTGGTAAGGATTTGGAAAACAGGAATTCTCATTCTTTGCTGGTGGAAATATAAGCTGGTACAGCTACTTTAGAAGGCAGTTTGACAATTTATTACAAAATTGAACATACTCTTCCTACATGATCCAGGAACTACACTTCCTAGTATTTACTCAAATGAAAACCTGCATCTGTGCAAAAGTCTTATATGAAAGTTTATAGCAGAATTTCCCAAACTTGGAAGCAGCCAAGATGTTCAGTAAGTGATTGAACAGGTGAACTGTGGTACCTTCATATGATGAAAAATCATTCAGTGATAAAAAGAAACAAACTATGAATCCATGAAAAATATAGTAGAATATTAAATGTATGTTGCTAGGTAGAAAATGTTAATATTAAAAGACTACATAGTATATGATTCTGAAAGGCAAAACTATAAAGACAGTAAAAAGATCAGTGGCTTCCTGTGGTTTGGAGGGGAGGGAAGGATGCAAAGGTAAAGGACCGAGCACTTTTAGGACAGTGCAATTATTCTGGATGATACTGTAATTATGGATATGTATCATTCACTACCCATTTGTTGAAACACATAGAAGTTACACAGAAAGTAAATCCTAACATAAGCAATATGCTTTTAATAATAATGCATCAGTCCTGTCTTATCAATTGTATCAAATGCATTGCACTGATCCAAGATGTTAATAATAAGGGAAACTGTACGTGCAGGTAAAGGAGTGGTTTCTCTCTGCTTTTTGATCCTTGTTTTCTATAAACATAAAAACTGCTGAAAATGTTGCTCATTTAAAAAAGTGCATTAGCTTAAATTTTACATTAAGAAGTTAGTTATATCTATGCAAATACTTGATTATGCATTCCAGGGGTCTCCATGCTGGAACATGAGATCCTGAATAAAAAAATATATTTCTATATAACATCATTATATTGATGAACAAATTAGGCATAGCTATAAACCAAACTATTGACAAAAAGTAAAGGTTTGATATTTACAATGGTGGATACAGAAGAACAGAACAAGTTTTTATAAGTATTCAGCCCAATATAGTTTAATTATTACTATTCTTTATGATGTGACATTTTTTTCAAACCTCATTCAATTTAGTAATAAAATTGGAAAAATGAAATTAAAATTTGCACATGTATGTAGAAAAGGGGTTAGGAATACATTTAGTCTCATAAAGTCATATAGGCATTTTTTACCCCTAAATCTATTTCGGGGCAGCACCAGATAAAAGATTTAAATCAATAAATTTTCCCCAAATGATGTAAAAATTTCTGTTCTATATATCATGAGCCAAGAGAGAGCCTGCTTAGTAATGATTTAAATTATACTAGTCTCTTGTATTATGTAATTTAAAATGATTATTTTAGTATGACAAAATTGCTGAATGACTTCAATTATTTATTTCCTTTAAGGAGATGAAAAATAAAGTTTTGAAAATGAAATTTTAATCAAATTTAAACGACCTGAAGAAGCTGTACTTAAATTTCATTTTCTACCTCCTTAATAATTTATTTATTTTACTAATAGTAACCAGTCTCAGGTGCTTTATATATAGAAAATTAAATTTTGTGGAATTTTTTTACAGATTATTTCCTTATTTTTTTATTCTAACATAAAAGTTAATGAGCCTGCAAGCCCAAAATAAGTAAGGGAATCTAGAAACAATAATGCATCAGTACTAACCTAAAATTAAAAATTAAAATTAAAAATATTATTTTAATTTTAGTAACCTAAAACTAAAAATTAAAATTAAAAATATGCTTTGTAAGAAACTTTGATTTCATACTATTAGCTTTATGAAGGATATAAAATTAGATTTATAATTTTAACATGCACAAAAATGAACTACATGATAAACAGACAATTTTATATGTAAATTTTAAAAATAAATTTTAAATGTTTTATAGAGAAAAGCAAAAAATAAACTTCAGGTGGATCAGTGACTGAGATATCAATTTTTTGTTACTTTTAGATAAATACAAGCAAATACCTTTTTGTACTTCAGTTAATAATCTGTTTATTTCTACATAAGAAACTATTCCAAAATTTAGTGGTTTGAAACACAATTTATTATGATCTCTTCTAGTGGAGTAATTCTCACAGGTCTTTCCTGTGTTTCCAATGATTGGGCAGATGGTGAATGAATGGAATTTTCTAAAGGTATGACTTAGTGGGACAACATGAGGCACACTCACATGTAAAGGAGCCCATTGTGGGTTTGTTAGGAAGTTCACGGGAAGCTACTTTTTAGAGTGCCTACAGATGTCTCTCCTTGTGGCTTAGGCTTCTCCTGGCTGAGATCAGAAAGAGAATATCACAAATAGGAATATTCTAGGAGATCTATTCTGTATCTTAGTCAAAGAAGTCCCAGAATGTCACTGCTGCTCAGGAAGTCAGGGCAAGGGCATTATATTCAACCTCTCAATGGGGAAAGGTAAGATAACATTGTAGAAGAATAGGTGGGATGGGACTTCTTATCTTCATCTTTGGAAAGTGCAATATGCCATAGCTAAAGAATGAATTCTAAACTTGAATAAAATAAATATACTAACCAAGAAAGAGTACATTCAAGTTAAAACCACTTATTTAGGATGTGCGGCCCACTGCTGACACCCCACCTTAAAATGTGGCCACCTCCATTTTGGGATATTACCACCCATTGTCATCTTGAGACCCCGCAAGGCCCTGGAAGCCCAATATCAAGGTGCCTGTAGATTTGCTGCTGCTGCTGCTATCTCAAAACATGGTTGTCTTCATTTGGGAACACTAATTAGGGCCTGGAAGTCCATAGTTAGGGTGCCTATGGGTTTGGTGGTATCTGAGGTCTTCCTGCTAGGTGTGCTGGTGGCCACTATGTTGCTGCAGAGTCAGGAGAGAGCCAGTCTCTCCCCAGCTCCATGAATCCTGAAGCATGAAGGGATGGACAGGGCTGGCTACAGCAAGTTGGAAGGTTGGAAGAGGGTGTGAGGGCATCTTGTTCTTGGTTCACCTAGCTGGTCTTGCACACAATAGGTTCCGGGAACCCACTTGGGCTGGCATTCACTAGGCCTTGGCCCCATCACCAGCCTGATCCCTGACACCAGCCCAGTATCCAATTGCCTCCCCAGTCTGCCATTTATGGATCCCTCATCCCACTAGGTCTGGCATCAGTCCACCACCCAACGGGGCCCTTCAGCTCCACAATCCACAGTCTCCCAACCCCTCCCTAGCCACCAACCCAGCCCAGCATTCACAGTTATGTGGCTGACCTGTAGCTCTCAATGCTTGGTCCTGGTCCATCTAATACAGAACAGATCCTCATGACAGGCATATAGGTCCTAGTGCTCAGCCCTCAGCACCACCTGGGAGAGAAGTGCTTGATGTCTTAATAGGAGCTATTTGGTTTAAGGCTATATATTGTTTGCATAGGGTACTGCTATTATTGAACTCCTCCTTAAAGAGGTGGTACTGAAAACTTTCAGGGACACTATAAGTCTACAGGATAAAACTGTACTACCTCAGATCCACACTGTTAGATGGGAAGACACATGAACAACAAGAAAAAACAAGAGAACAAAGCACCTCAAAAAACCAAGATCCTCCAATAATAAAATAATTGACAATATATTAGAAGCAATGTCAGAGAACAAGTTCAGAATGTACATAGTTAAACTGATCCCTGACATAAAAGATGATGTAAGGAGTAAAATCAGAGATAAATTTCAGGAAGTGAAACATCACATCAATAAAGAGAGAGATTAATAAAAGAAATCAAGTAGAAATTCTCAAAATGAAGGAATCAGTAAACTAAATTAAATATTCAACAGAAAGTATCACCAACAGACTAGGCCACTTGAAATACAAAACCTTAGGCAACAAAGACAAATTATTTAATCTTGAAAGTAAAGCTGACAGACAGAGAGAATGGTAAGAAACCATGACCAGAATTTCTAAGAATTATGGGTTAACATGAAAAGATCAAATTTAAGATTTGTCAGGATAGAAGAAGGCATAGACATATAAACCAAAGGAATGCACAGTATTTTCAATGAATTAATATCAGAAAATTTCCCAAACCTGAAGAATAAAATGGAAAATCAAATACAAGAAGCTTACACTACCCTGAATGTCCAAAATTACAACAGACTCACACGAAGGCACATTATAGTGAAAATGCCTAGCATATAGAATAAGGATAGAATTTTAAAGGCTGCAAAAGAAAAGTATCAGATTACATATAGGGGAAAACTAATTGAGATCTCAACTGATTTCTCAACCCAGACACTCAAAGCTTTCATGTTTTAGAACAACATGTACCAAACTCTGAAAGAAAATGGATGCAAACCAAGAATTTTATATCCACCAAAATTAAGCTTCAGCTTTGAAGATGAAATAAAAAACTTTCATGATAAACAAAAGTTAAAAGAATTCACAACTAAAAAGCCTGCATTACTGAACATTCTCAGCAAAATATTCCATGAAAAAGAAATAAAAACAAAAGTTAAAACCAGCAAAGGAAGAAACTACAGTACAGGAACAGACAAAGGAGAAACTATGTCAAATTAAAAACTATAAATGAACCAAAATGAACAGAAGTACAGATCATATTTCAATAATAACCCTGACTGTTAATAGCCTAAACTAATCAATCAAAAAACACAGACTGGCAGACTGGATTAAAAAACAGAACCCAAGGGTGTGCTATGTCCAAGAGACTCACCTCATAGGCAAAGACATCCACAGATTGAAGGTGAAAGGATGAGAAAAGACATATCACTCACATGGAATACATAGATAAGGAGGGGTTTCCATCCTCATATCAGATAAAGGGGACTTCAAGCCAAAGTTAGTGAGAAGGGACAAAGAAGGATATTTCATATTGCTTAAGGGAATTACACATCAGCAAGACATAATAATCATGAATATTGATGCCCCAAAGAAGAACAACAAGGAAGCATCTATAAATAAAACAAACCCTTCTTAATTTCAAGAATTAAATAGACTGCACCACAATGATATTTGTTGAATTTAACACACTCCTCTCACTACTGGATAGATCTTCCAAACAACTAAACAAAGAAATTATAGAACTAATTAATACAATCAGTAATTTTAACTTAATAAACATATGTAGAATATTCATCCATCAGCAAGTGAATACACTGTCTTCTCAGCAACACATGGATATGTCTCTAAAATATACCATATGTTATGCCATAAAGCAAGTCTTATCAAGTACAGAAAATAGAGATACCACCCTGCATTCTATCAGATCATAATGGAATAAAATTAAAATTTAATGATAAAATAAAAAAATAGAAGCTACTCCAACAACTGAAAACTAAATAATATTTTAGTTTTGAATGATGAATTCTGTTGAATGATGAATGGATGGCAGAAGAACTCAGGGATGAAATAAAAAAATACTTAGAGGTCAATGAGAACACTGATACAACATATCAGTGGGACACTACGAAGGCAGAGCTGAGGAAATTTTATTGCATTGAGCTCACTCATTAAAAGAATAGAAGGTCAATGAATAAATTACCTAACATTACAGTTCAAAGCTCTAGAAAAAGAAGAACAAATCAACACCTAACCCAGTAGAAGACAGGAAATAATTAAAATCAGAGTTTAAATCAATAAAATTGAAACAAAAGAAACAATTCAAAAAATTGACAAAACAAAATGTTGGTTCTTTGAAAAGATAAATAAAATTAATAAATGCATATCCACTCTAATGAAGAGAGAGAAAAATAAAATTACTAAAATGTATGATGAAAAAGGAAATATCATAATGGATAGTAGTTGAAATACAGAAGCTAATTAGAAACTATTTTGAAAATTTATACTCCAGCTAAATAGAAAATCTTGAAGATCAACAAATTTCTAGAAAAATGTGACCTACCCAAACTGAATCAGGAGGACATACACAATTTAAACAGATCAATTTCAAGCAATGAAATAGAAGACACAATCAAATGCTGGTAAAACTAGATTAAGAAAAGCCCAGGACCAGATGGATTCTCAGCCAAGTTCTACAAGACCTTCAAAGAAGAATTAATACCAATACTCCTCAAACTATTTCATGAAATAGAAAAGGAGAGAACCCTTCCAAACTCATTCTTTGAGGCTAGCATCACCTTAATACCAAAACCAGACAAAGGCACATCAAGGAAAGAAAACTTCAGATCAATATCCCTGATGAACACAGATGCAAAAATTTTTAATAAAATTCTGGCAAATCACATACAAAAACATATTAAAAAGATAGTGCACCATGATCAAGTGGGGTTTATTCTAGGAATGCAGGTTGGTTCAACATACCTAAGTTGATAAACATAATTCATCACATCAATAGACTTACAGACAAGAATCAAATGATCATCTCAATATAAGCAAAAAAAGCATCTACAAAATACAGCACCCCTTCATGTTCAAAATACTAGAAAAACTAGGGATAGGAGGAACATACCTCAACATTGCAAAAGCTATCTAAGCTAAACCCAAGGCCAACATCATTCTAAATGGATAAAAATTAAAAGCCTTTCCTCTAAAAACTGAAACAAGACAAGGATGCCCTCTATAACCACTTCTATTCAACATAGTCCAGGAAACTCTAGCCAGAGCAATCTGACAGACAAAGGAAATTAAAGGGATATGAGTTAGAAAAAACTCAAAATATCACTATTTGCCAATGACATGATTCCACATTTAGAAGATCCAAAAAATTCCACCAGAAAACTTCTTGAACTAATAAATGAATTAAGCAAAGTAGCAGGATATAAAATTAACACCCATAAATCAAATGTGTTTCTATACATCAGTGATGAACCCACAGAAAGAGAAATTAGGAAAATTACCCCATTCATAATAGCCTCAAAAATGTCTAAAAACTTGGAAATTATTCTAAAAATAGAGATGAAAGACCTCTATAGTGAAAACTATAGAACACTAAAGAAAGAAATTGAAGAAGACTTTAGAATATGGAAAGATCTCCCATGCTCTTGGATAGGCATAGTTAACATTGCCAAAATGGCCCTACTACCAAAAGTGTTATACAGATATAATTCAATTCCTATTAAAATCTCAATGACATTTTTCAAAAAAGCAATCATGAAATTCACTTGTAAAAATAAGACACAGAATAGCCAAAACAATCCTTAGCAAGAAGAGTGAAGCAGGAGGCATCACAATACCAGACCTTAAACTACACTACAGAGGCAGAGTAAAAAAATAAAAGGAATGGTATTTGAACCAAAACAGACACAAAGACCAATGGTACAGAATATAGGAAACAGAGACAAACCCCCATAAATACAGTTTTGTCATACTAGACAAAACACAAAAAAACATTCATTGGAGAAAAGACAGCCTCTTCAACAAATGGTGCTGGGAAAACAAGAAATCCATATGTAACAAAATGAAATTAAACCCTTATCTCTCACCCTGCACAAAAATCAACTCAAAGTGGATCAATGACTTAGGCACTAGAACAGAGACCCTGTACCTAATAAAAGAAAAATTAGGTCCAAATCTTCACAATGTTAGCTTAGGAACTGACTCCCTTAACAAGACTCCTAAAGCACAAGAAGTAAAATAAAAAATCAAAAAATAAAATGGGAATCAATTTAATAAAAAAAGTGAAAGACCTCTACAAAGAAAACTACAGGACACTAAAGAAAGAAATTGTACAAGACTTTAGAATATGGAAAAATATGCTATGCTCTTGGATAGGCAGAATCAATATTGTCAAAATGGCCATACGACCCAAAGCACTATATAGATTTAATGCAATTCCAATTAAAATCCCAACATCATTCCTTATAGAAATAGAAAAGGCAATCATAAAATTCATTTGGAAGGATAAGAGATCCAAAATAGCCAAAGCAATCCTTAGCAAGAAGAGTGAAGCAGGAGGCATCACAATACCAGACCTAAAACTATACTACAAAGCTACAGTAACAGAAACAGCATGGTACTAGCACCAAAATAGACATAGACCAATGATACAGAACAGAAGACACAGAGACAAACCCACTTAAACATGGTTATCTTATACTAGACAAAGGCATCAAAAACAGATATTGGAGAAAAGATATTGGGCCTCTTCAACAAATGGTGCTGGGAAAACTGGAAATCCACATGCAGCAAAATGAACCTAAACCTCTATCTCCCACCATGCACAAAACTCAATTCAAAGTGGATCAAGGACCTGGGAATCAGACCAGAGACCCTACACCTAATAGAAGAAAAAGTAGGCCCAAATCTTCATCATGTCAGATTAGGATCTTACTTCCTTAACAAGACTCCTATAGCACAAGTAGTAAAATCAAGAATCAATAAATGGGATGAATTCAAACAAAAAGCTTCTTCTCAGCAAAAGAAACAATCAATGAAGTGAACAGAGAGCCAACATTCTGGGACAAATTTTTGCCACACACACATCTGATAGAGCACTAATCTCCAGGATATTTAAACAACTCAAAAAACACCAAGAAAAACAAACAACCCAATCAATAAATGAGCCAAGGAGCTGAACAGAAATTTCTCAGAAGATATACAATCCATCAACAGACATATGGAAAAGTGTTCAACATCTCTAGCAATCAGAGAAATGCAAATCAAAACTACCCTAAGATTTCCTCTCATGCCAGTCAGAATGGCAATTATCAAGAATACAAACAACAATAAGTGTTGGCGAGGTTGTGGGGAAAAAGGCACGCTCATACATTGCTGGTGGGACTTCAAATTGGTACAACCAATCTGGAAAGCAGTATAGAGATTCCTTAGAAAACTTGGAATGGAACCACTATTTGACCCAGCTATCCCTCTCCTTGGTCTATACCCAAAGAACTTAAAAACAGCATACTACAGTGATGCAGCCACTTCAATGTTTATAGCAGCTCAATTCACAATAGCTAAACTATGGAACCAACCTAGATGCCCTTCGATAGATGACTGGATAAAGAAACTGTGGTATATATACATAATGGAATATTACTCAGCAATAGAAGAGAATAAAATTATGGCATTTGCAGGTAAATGGATGGAGTTGGAGAATATCATGCTAAGTGAAGTAAGCCAATCCCAAAAAAACAAATGCCAAATGTTCTCTCTGGTAAGTGGATGCTGATCCATAATGTAGAGGAGGACTCGGGAAGAATGGAGGAACTTTGGTCACAGGGGTGGGAGGGGGGAGGGGGCATGGGGATAGTAAAGATGGTGGAATATGATGGACATTATAGCACTAGCTTTACGTATGACTGCATGTATGTTGTGATTTTATATCACATACAACCAGAGAAATGGAAAGCTGTGCTCCGTCTGTGTACAATGAATCAAGATGCATTCTGCTATCACATATACCTCAGTATAAAATTATTTAATAAAATTATTAAAAAAGAGAAAAAAAGGTAACTATGGAAGGTAATGGATTTGTTATTTATTTTTTAATTTTTTGGTATGGAGGTTGAACCTTAAAACTAAACTACATTCTCAGCTCTTTTTACTTTTTATTTTGAGGTAGAGTCTCACTAAGTTTCTGAGGCTGACCTTAAACTTGTGATCCTCCTAATGAAGCCTTCCATGCTGTTGGGATGTGTGCCATGACACCCAGTTGTATTTACTAATTGAATTACCTTATAATTATGACTACGCATATATATCAAAATTTGATGCTATACACATTTAATACATACAATGAAATCTATTCAGATTCAGGAATGGCTTTGACACTTTATTTCCTGAGGAGTTTCTGTCTTCCTTTCTGGCTCATGTCTGTTTTATCCTGATTGGTAACATTTTATGCAAAGGACCATAATCATTCTATGCTTCTGGAGTCTGGGACAATACTGAAAAGAAAAAGCTATTTGCAGGATTTAGCAGAAGTTAGCAAGTTCAGGAGATATTTTAGAAACATTTAAGTTTTCTCAAATTGTCACACGATTTGTTTAAACTTTATTGACTACTCTTGGCCTCCTGTGGGTCTGTTATCATGCTTTTAGGTCTGCACAATAGACATTTTTGTGCTATGCAGTACACTAACAAGTTTTCACATGAAGCTTCTGAGTTTGAATTCCTACATTGCCATGGACTATCTCCGTACTCATGCAAATGTTACTCTGCATCTTTTAAGTGTCAGTTTCCTCATCTATAAAATGGAGGACCTTTGTATAACTTATGGTGTTATAGTTTGGGTGTGAGGTGTCACCCAGAAGCTCATGTGTGAGATAACGCAGATGATTTAGAGGAGAAATGATCAGGTTATGAGAGCCTTAATACAATCAGTGAATTAATCCCCTGATGGGATTAATTGAGTGGTAACTGAAGGCAGGTAGAGTGTGGCTGGAGGATATGGGTCATTGAGGGTGTGCCTTTGGGGTATATATTTTGTATCTGGCAAGTGGAGTTTCTCTATGCTCTCTGATCATCATGTGAGCTGCTTTCCTCCTCCACACTCTTCTGCCATGATGTTCTGCCTCACTTTCAACACTAGGAAATGGAGCCAGCCTTCAAAAGATTGAGACCTCTGACACAGTGAGCCCCCAAATAAACTTCCTCCTCTATGACTATTCTTGTTAGGCCTTTTAGTCAAAGCAGTAAAAAAAACTGACTTAAACATACAGGGACTATTATAACATTTAATAGGATAATTTATAAAACTTGTTTTACAGTGTTTAAGTCATCGATAAGCAGTAACTATTATGTGTTTGGTCAAGTTGTGGCTGGTGTGCAGTGTAAAACCTATGAATCCATCTTTTCTATTCTTCTGTATTAGAGGCAAACATTTTTAGTGGTGTTTTACTAAAATATATATTATAGCATATACCCATCTTTATCCATCTATCTATTTATCTTTGTCTCACTCTTTTTACCTATTGTTTATACATCCACCCTTCTATTTATCATTTACTTATTAAACCATATAACTCAGTTATATCTCCATGGTCTATCAAGCACAAAGCTAACTTCTGTAGAAATATAGAAAGAGAGTAGAGAATATATGAAAAAGTTCAACTTGGAAATATTTTATTTGTCCTGATTCAGCTGAGCTATATTTGCAGTGAAGTTTGTGTTGATAACATTCACTTCAACTGCAACGAATGTCTTTTCTTTATTACTCAATTGTTACATCTGGAAAGAAAAAGAAGAATATATCTTATTTTTTCCAAACCACCAAAGCTTTAATAAAGTCTGTGCACTCCTAAGCTATAGATCTTTGGATGGCCAGCTGTTCCCTGCATGTGGAAAGTTAGATAATGGCTCTCTGGGTTCCATCAACACCAAACGTACCAAAAAAACAAAAACAAAAAAACAAAAAACAAACCCTGTCAGATTAACATGACAACTGCACTGTCAAATGTGTCTCCAGCCATCTGGAATGCAGCACAACCAAGTCCTTGAATCAGTATTTCATGTACTCCACTTTTGCAGTAAGGAGGCTAAAAAATATACTCTCAAAAAAGGCTTTCTTTCAAAGTACATATTCTCATTTTTGGAAAACTATGGGATGCCATCACACATGTCATGGCTCATAAAAAATATCCATAAAATAACAGGTATCTAAATAATGCTTGTGATTTTTTCCAGAAAGAGATTAAATTTTTAAATTTTTCAAGAGCACTCTATGTTCTGCCATATTTCATTATTTCCTTTACTATTTTTAGTTTTATGAAATATGCTAACTTTAATTTTATAATAACTTTACTAGAAAAAATATCAGTTTTTGCCTATGAAGAGTGCAGATATTGGTCAACACTTCAATAAACTATGGTTTTTGAGGCATAGATTATTTATAGGGATAAAGAGACAATATGCTTAAATTTTTTCTGTTAGCTTGTGTAATTATGCTTTTACTGATCAAGCATTCAATTAGGATATTCAGTGCTTATATACAAATTAAAATTTGTATATAAAAATTTCTGAAAAATTCACAAAAATTTCTGAAATACTTTTGTAATTTTGTAGTACAGAGCATACTGTTATTTAAAAATAGGAAAATTTAAAGGAAGTTTGGGGACTGTTTTGAGATTAAATTTTTTTTAAAAAATAGCTAAAGATGAGGTTAATTTATTAGTCCTATTACTTGAAAAAGAAAACCCTCAAAATGCCTTACATTTTATAAAATAGTTTTATAATGTATAGTTTTTTATGTTATACTTTATAACATATAGTTTTCTCTTTCTAAAATAAACCTTTAAAAATATCTTTTTGATTCATGTATGGGTGAAATTGTTGTGGCTCCAAGAAAGTATTGGTAGTACAGATGCCTAAAAGTACAGGAGACAATGTAGTGGAGCGAGTGATGCTGTGGCCCTGATATTTAGAAGGCATATTCACCAGCGTCAGTGTCTATGAAACAATGAATGACACGTCTCTAGGTGCTAACATGCTATGTCTACAGTAAATACATGTAATATACACTGTGTGCCCAAGGCAAAGAAAACACTACGAATCATACCCACTCTATAGCTATTTATACTTGGTGATATCATAATCAGAAAACAATATAAATTTTAAATTTTATCTTCAGTACATTATTATATCATATTGTGTGCAAGTACAAATATGCAACAATGAATCCCACCGTCATGCAATAATAATACATCAATAAAAAATAAATCACATCTGTTTAAAAAAAAGTTATCTTCAGTGAAGCACTCCTACTTCCATCAATTTGATCTCAGCCAATCATCACATCCTGGATTAGTGTTAGAATCCCTTTTCTCTCCCTAGTCAAAATGTTTTATATATTTTTTGTCATTTTATGAATTTCCTGCTTTGGGAGTAATTTTACTGTCATTTCATAAGAACTTTGAAATGTCATGAAACTTTTGGAAAGTATAGTACTAATAATTAAAATTTAACCAGAAGTACCTCTGACAGTATCATCTGAATGTGCAATTTCTTCATATAACATATGTGAAGGCAAGGGGGAAAATGCTGCAAAAGGAATATAGTTTTGACAGCAAATACACATACTATATAGCACATATTTATATATGTCATAGTGGCAGCTTCTATAACATAGAAATACATTGGAAAATGAAATGTACAGGGACATGAAGCCATTAGGTAGTGCAGACTGTCATTTTTCATGTTAACAGAATATTTTGTCAACCCTATGCAGCAAAAACTCTGATGTATAAAACAACATTGGTAACAGATCTGTCACCCTCTGTCCTTCCTTTTTACTTTGCATATACATCTCACAATTCTCTGAAGGGCTTGCTTTTCCCATTTAGCCCTTCATGAAATCCCAGAGCTGCCTTATTCATCTGGAGCCTCCATGTACAACTGTGAATAGTGCATCTTTCATCTTACCTGATAGGTAGTGCTTCCTCAAATCCCAAGCAACAGTTAGAGAACTTGAGGAATGCTTAGAAAGAGGGAGAGAAAGGATGTTCTGCTCTCAAGGGAGGCCACTGAAAGAGAAATTAATCACGTGAATTAAGAGCTTTTTTATGAATAAATAATTCATACATGCTAAATTAATTAAGCAATTCCAAATCAGGCTTAGAGCATTCCAAAGTTAGCCAGCATTGCATCAATAGAAATGGAATCATTTGGCTTTGCTTCATATGATATTCAAGTACAAAATGACTGTGTCGGGTTGAAGGCTACCATTCTAGAGAACATAGTAGCCAAAACCAGGTGCTTGAGCACTCACTTTCCAAAAACAGGTATTTCTTCATAAACACTCTGACCACTGTATTTAGTAGTGTTGACATTTACATAAATGGATTGCAGTATAGTTGTTGAACATATACTGGGATGATTCCATAATCCTGTTTTAATTAGATGGATGTTGCAAGCATACAAAAATCACAAGCTGCACTCCCTGTGGTGATGCCATACCGGCAAGGAATCAATCACCACGGCTCTGGTTGCCATAGAAACTGATAGCTCCTGCACCACCATCTAAGTGGCAAATGATTGGTGGTGTACTCATAACACGGGGAGAGCAATGAGTTTTTCTATCCTGTCCAGCAGCTGTGCCAGAGAGTTAATTAAAAGCAGAGAACATGAAATAAATCTAAATCTGTGAAGAAATGAAATGTACAGTACAAATTGAATTCCCGTGTCGGACAGAAATTAATATGCAGCGCAAACCACAGAGCTGCCTGAACAAGCAGCAGCTGGGAATCTTGGGAAATGTTGCCTCTGAGGCGGTTAGAGCTGAAATGTGGAGAGGGTACCTCCTTATCTTATTACCTAAACAAGCACTTTGTTCAGCATTTGTGTTGACTGATGCATGCAAATTGCAGCCTCAAATGTTAAGAGTTCCTGTTTCCAAGCAGGAAGGACAAAGCTTAACTAAGATTTAATTAACAAACTGTTAGCAACTGCAGTTTATCAGCTGTGAACACAATGTAAGTAAATGTTTCTACTCCTGTACTAGAATTCACCAGACAACCTCTGTGAAAGTCAATGTGTTTTTATTGATAAGCCACAAATTCAAAATTCATATTTCAAATATTGCAAGCTGAGGAGCAAATACCTGAAATTCGTTCTCAAGAAATAAGGGAAGCTTGATACAGAAAAAGTTTTTTCTTCTCATAGAATGAACTACAACAGATCAGGCATGAAATATTTAACTAGAGAGAACCAAGTTTTCTTGGTTCAGTCCAGTTCCATTCTATGATTGCAGTTTTATCATTTGTGAAAGTATTTGAGCATCCTGGTCTCTATGTGAAGCCAAGCACTTTCATCGGGCAAACAGAACAACCCACAACCACAATTATGTATCTCTGTAGCTGCTGGATATGCATGAGTTCTAGGAAGCAGAGGCAAGAAAAACAACTTAGACCATACAATTCACAACCCTACCCAAATGGCCCAAATAAAGCAAAACCAGATGTGTGGAGAGTAAGCATGCATCATTACAAAGAGCCAAAAATTCTGATAGAACTCCAAAGTTTCTCTAATGTGATTGTTTCCATATAGGGTGAACCTGCAAAAGTTCATGGCAGAAAATATAGGAATGTTCAGAGGTGAAATGATTAGATTATTAAAGCTGTGACCTAATCTGTGACTAGATAAATAATTTGGATTACTGGGTGGTAACTGTAGGCCTTCAGGGCCTGAGTGGTAAATGTAGGATTTCAGGGCCTGACTGGAGGAAGTAGATGTGTCCTTAGCAATTTTATCTTGCCCCCTGGCTTCTCTCACTTTTTCTCTTTCTGTTTTTGCTTTCCAGTTGCCATGAACTGAGCAGCTTTCCTTGTCACTTCCTTCTGCCATGATGCTCTGTCTTACCTTGAGCCCAGAGCAATGAAGTCAAACAACCATAAACTGAACTTCTGAAACTGACCCAAAATAAATGTTTCCTTTTCCAAGTTGTTACAAATTTTGGTCATGGTGACAAAAAGTTGAGTAACATCTCATAATGACAGGTACATATGCACTTCAAGCCCATCTGATCAATGTTCCTCCCCTCAATATGCAATTTCATCTGTCTAGCCCTCTATATTAGTTGAAGTGCTCCCCTCAGAAGAATTTATGCAATCCTTCTAATCACCCATTTTATGTACATTTTCCAATGTGATAAAAAAAGAAAGTAAACACTGTTTCCATTTATGTGTTTATGATAGTCTGTCTGTATGAATCCAATTTTCATATGTAGTTAAGATGTATTTGGTTTGGAAATATCACATAATGTCCATGATGTACAGAGTAAAATCTTAAAGTATCTATTTCAAGGGGAATTCTTTACTCTTTGAAGACCATGAATAGGATTGCAATGACTGGTAGAATTAATGTTATTTTAAGAAAAAAATAACAACTTTAATTTGACATAAGGTGGGAGGGAAGAATAAAAATGTTATTGAAGTCAAGCGGGAGAAACTTTCAATATTATTCTAACTGTACCTTTTAGACTTTAAATGCACTCAAGTTAATTATACTACCCCTGTTATTATCTCTGAGTAGCAACACTGATAATCATCAGTCAGAAAATCACCTATGTCTTCATGAGAGTGAATTTCTGAATGCATGAAAAGAATAAAAATTTTAAAAATTGGTAACTTATCTAGAAATATTGAAATAAGATGTCATAGATGTATAAAATAACAAAGCTTTAGGTAGTTAATGTGTTAGGCTGTAGATTAACAGGCAAAATGTATCTTTAAGTAGGCATTTCAAAATAAAAAAGTTCTGGGTTTCACTAGTTTTTCAACATCTTTCAGAAATGTCACTTTGAATTCACAGACATGAGTGGTTTCACAGTAAATATTCTATGTAGTTAGAACTTATCTCTGGTTGAGGTCATATACTGGGAGGTTGTGGATCATGAGATGTTCATATCTATGATTAATAACACTGCAGATAAAATCTTGAATACATATCATTCATTTCTCATTCTCATTGGCTTGACTTGTGTTCCTATAGTATCTGATTTAGATTCTTGTATTTCCCCAAATTAGTCTTGTCAGATCACCATTTTCATCTTGTATGGGGGAGGAAGACTGATAGATATAGTCTGATGAAGCTCCCCAAATGTTTAAAAAATTGTGATTTTTTTTATACCCACTGTATGCATTTGCACATTTGAAGACCATAGTTCTGAAAGAGTGATTCTCAAAATTATTAGAAAACCACACACACACACACACACACACACACACACAAAGAAAGAGAGGGAGAGAGAGAGAGAGAGGTAGATTATTTCTAGGACACCACAAATCCTGATCTAGGATTTCTGCCTAGTATTTAAGCATTCACAGTTATCATAATTTTTACAAGTGAATCAAAAAGTATAGACACATTTAAGAAAAAGCAGAAAATTAGTTTCAACAAATTTTGACATCCATTGATCTCTTGACCATTTTAATTGATGATCATTTCACCTGGTAAGATTTATGATGAGGTTCCAGTTTGGGTAAGCAATGCTAAACTTATTACTTTCAATGTTGGTTAGTGTTTTTAGCCATTTTGGTGTGACTATATTTATAAGAAGAACAACAACCGAAGGGGCTTCTACTCAGAAAAAAAAAAGCATACACAATTACATTCAAAATTTGTAAAGAATCCCCATGGTTTTCCTGACTCCCTAGAACCACCCTTGATAAAACAACCCTCATCTTACACACTCTTTTACACATATGACCATCTCAGAATTACTTCTGATTTGTCCTTGTGCAACGTGTCCCTTTGATTAAGCGTTAGCTGCTATCATCATCGTCGTCATCATCATATTTTCTGTGATATCCTTTGTTTGAAGACCTCTGTCATATCTTTATATTTAAGTGTGAGGAAAGAAAGCTTTGTTTCCCCTGAAAAATAAAGTGTATGCATTTGTAAAGGAATGTTAAAGTGAAACTGTTTTATTCTATTTCAAGTGGGTCCCCAAGGCAATATATGTCACAGAGTAAATTAAAGTACAAGACCACTATGAATGGCTTACAAAATAAGCTTGTAGAAAATGTGTTGTGCAACTCTTTAACCCTCTCCTCACATCAAAGATTTGAAGAGGTTAGGAAGTTAGATGTTAAAAGATGATTTCTTTAAGTTGGTTGTGTGATACTTCATCTCATATGTGGGTTTCTTGTTTTATTCAATTCAGGAAAAGAAAACTTTAAGGAGTCATCTGGGAGAAATTAATGTTTCCCCTGAAATGTGGAAGCAAAAGTCAATTGAAGTTTAACCCAGCTGAGGAAGTCTCAAGGAGGAGACTAGAGGGCTACTCATTCTGACATGGAACAGGAGAGAGACGACCTTGTTAGGACAGATGTTGCTAGAGCAAAACACATGAAGGTCTAGTGTGGACAAGGTGTAGACCACAAATAAGAGAGAGCGGTCAGGGCTTAGAAATTGGCTAAGAAGATCACTTAGAGGGGCAAAGTCCAGATGTTTCTCACATGGAAGAGTAAATACACTACTGGGAATGTATCTATGCTTTCCCCAGTGACACTAGGCTTCTGAGAACCCACTAACTGTCCCACAAGAAAATATATCATTTTGAAACTCCAATGAGATGCAGAGATTGACATGAAATTTTGGTTTTAGTCAGGTAAGAATTTTCTTTGTCCTTCCTCCTTTTCTTTATTATCCCTGTCTCAACTGATCTGAGCCAAACTCACCTCTAATATTTGAGGGATTCAAGCAATACCATATGTCTAGGGAGTTAGCAATGAATTAAAGTAGCCAAACTCTTACATAAATCATGTGTGTTTCTTTACCTGAGACATTCCTACATATCAGAAAGGCTAGAGATTAAATTTCTTTTAGTCTAATGCTGGCTATTAGCAGCATAGAGAGAGCCCGCCGTTGGCCTCCTGACATCTCAGGGAGCCAGCAGTATGTCTCTCTTCCCTTGAAACTTCAGCTTCCTTTAGCACCATACTAAATCTCACAGACACACTTGCAAACCTTAAAATAGATGTCCAAGTGTTATAGACACTGCCATGAACAGCTGACACTTGGCACTCCCCAGCCAAAGCATGCATGCTCACAACAGCAGAGTAACCCTCCTTCAAAAGAACAATACCCATGAAGAGCACTGCAGAGACCATGGAATCGGGGCTGGCATCATTTGGACAGTGAATGCAAGGATACTTGGGTACTCCAACCACATGGGTTTAGAGGACATCAGTTCTGCAAAGGTATTTCATCTTGACATGAAGGATTCCTTTATCCCACATGAGCGGGCAAGACTAGAAGACAACCAGCGTGGGATTCTCTACAGCATAGAGTCAAGAGTACAACCTTTCATATTGGGTCTAAGGGTAACACAATACAGAAAATCAATGACCATTATGAACACAATTAAAATCAACAATAATACAAGGTGTACAAGGACAGCAGAAGCCAACTGTGTCTTCTATCCCACTGCATTGGGCTGGCCTAGGACTTCTACAAATTCAAGAAGAATGTAGCCATAACTTCCAGAAAATGTGACACGTTGATTCCTTTAGGCATTTATATTACTAGGTTAGACATTTACATTACTAACTAGAGGATCTTTTACCACCTGTTAGTGTTTCAAAATTAATGAAACTCATTCCAAATTCTGTTCCGAGAAAGAAAGAACCTGCCTTTCAGAAAAAACAAACCAAACCAAACCACATGTTGCTTGTAAGTGAAACTACAAGTTCTATTTATTTAATATTATTTGTTACAACTTTATTCCTGCAAAATTGTATTTTTTAACTAATCATTTCTTTCTGACTTATGCTTATTTTCTTAAACTCAAAGTCAAATATGTGTATCAGTTTATTTGTTATATGGAATCTTATGAATTATGTTCTTACATACTACATTTTCTCTGGTCTTACCTCATATTTTCATTTGTATTATCCTAATTCTAAAGTTGTTGGTGTTTTGATTTTATAATCTATGTATTTTTATAAGTCTGCAAAAATAGTTGTGAAAATCTTACATAAACTTAATATATATTTTTATATATATTTATATATGAAAATGTATGATTTATTTGGAGATTTCTACATCACACTGATGGGAAAAAGGAGAAAATCAAAGCCAGAACAGAACATACTGGAACTAGGTGAACTTGAAAGCCACTAGAATTACCTAAAAAATTATAAGTAATTCAGGTATTCTTATGCTCATGATATCATCTAAAGAATCTCCCTTTCTCTAGTACATTGGATATAACAGGTAAAGTATAAATTTTAGGCACTATGTCAGTATATGTATATATTTATTTAGCAAATACTGGTGGAATGGCCATTCTGTGTTGGTTACTGTGTGTGTTGATAAACTAGATTTGCCTTCTCCATTGATGAGTGGGAAGAATAGAGGCAGGCCATCCACAGCCTTGAGCCCTGTGTAGTTGTATGTAGTCCCAAACAAGAAGAACTCTTTAATTCTCTGCTGCTGTCATCTTGAAATTCTCAGCCATTTTTAAACAAGGGTATTCCACGGTTTTCCATTTTGTAGTTGCTTCGCAATTTATGTAGCTAGTCCTGGATAGTAGGTTGTATATTCAAAATCTTTGTCTATCTACAGATTTCCCAAAACACTCTCATATCTCATCAGATCTGGCATCCAAATTTTCTATGCCTGTGAATGGATTTAGACTTCTTTGTTAAGGCACAATGCTGGCCCATTATCTTGTCCCTCTCAGAAATAAAAAAGAACAGTTTGAAAATGTACACAGATCCTCTACTGTGTCAGCAAGACTTCAGAGTGACTTATTTAAATGATTAGTTTATAATGTGCTTCTGTTTGAGAAGAACAAGTTCTGTGGGAAAAAGAATTGTGCAAATTGAAGAAATTGTAAAGTCTGGTTTTAGTAATCTGCAGAGATGGTGCCATATATTATTCTTGCTATCTTTTTTGACTTCTGCTGGGTAGTGCTCTTAGCTATATTCTTGAACACAGAAAATTGAAGCCATAGGGGACATAAAATCCTCCTTTATATTTCTCTGCTGTTCAGTTTTAGCTAACACATACTGGTCACATATAAGATTTTTAGTCTTTTTACATATCTGAGTATTCATTTCTTCCTTGCTGTGCCTGACATTTATCTTTACATCGTCAGTATTGACTGCAGGCAGGGACTGTAACCTGGAAATTATTTACTGAGAGATTAAAATCTTATGTGTTCAGAAACTTAAATGAGTGTTTTATGTTACTATTTTGTGGAATTAGAAATTATTTACTTCATCTCACTCTGTAAACTTGTATAAAATTCAGAAAACTATATCTGTCCAATTCCTGATATGCTCTTTTTGATGTCTATGTGATAGGTATTATCTTAGAAGTGCAATTTTAGAATATTAAATCCCTTCAGCTACTCCAGGAACTGCCCTCTCTAGTGTGAAGTTGGTTTAATACCTACATTAGACATGACCTGCAATGTCCTATTAAGAATTTTATTTAAAATAGTTCAGTGAGTGTCCCACACTGAATTTTCGGGAAGCACAGCTGGGATGGAGTTTTAGATGCAGAATATTTATAGGGCATCAATACTTCTGAAGGGCATAAAGCATAAGTAGGATTGGGGAGGAGGAAGTCTATCTGTAATGCAGGCTTAATAAAGCCTCAGCCAACCTAAAAGAGAGTTTTGAAGAACATCTCACCTCCAGTTGAAATAGCTGTATACTCTCTTTCACTCAGTCACTGAGGGCAGGCTGCCTTGGAGAGGGCTTAACTTCAGTAGGCCCTTGTTGCTGAGCTGGACTAAAGGAGGGAAAGGCTGAAGATTGCCTCCTGACTGCCCTCCTTGTAGTTGGGTAGCAAGTTCTTTCCGGAGATAAGATCTGAGCTGCACATCCTTATGTCTACCATGGAAGATTTTCATCATAATACCTCCTGATTTGACTTCCTAGATTAAATAATCAGAATAGTTAAATTCTGAATTAAATAAAATATCATCTGTATAGTGAAGATAGGTGCTCAAAACATGTGCTTCTCATCATGAAAATTAGAGCTGTAATTATATTCTGTAAAGCACTGTGAAAAGGTTTTGCATTATATTTCTCATTGCAATTATGGGTTTTTAAAACACTACATTGTCTATTTATGAGCAGTCTGGGGGTCTAATATATTGTATCACTGACAATGTAATTATTCTCATGATTTTGGTCCTGAGTGGTTTCTGATAGGCCTTATAGACCGCATAATTTGCTTTTGGTTTCAAAAGAGAATTGTTGCTAGCTTTGTTAGCTACAAGGAAATATAATATTTTCTCATCAATTTTATTATTATTTCTGTTCTACTACTCTCAATATATGGTCTCTGAAGAACATTGTTTGTTATTGTTTGTACTTAATTTTAAAAATTTCTTGTTGGACTAAGTTTTATACAAAACCTCCAAACTCTCTAGCATGATTGGTTTTTTTCACAGCATTATCTTTAGTACATAGAAAGTTTATTGGTACACATTGAAAGGTAAATAAATATTTTGGAGATGACTAAATGTTTTTTTGAAGAATAGGTGAATGAATATAATTTGTAATACCCTGGGGCTTCTAAAGTATGGTATGAAATAAGCACAAGAATGATGCTAAGTAAAAAAAACGAAATTTCTAAAATTTCCCATGGCTGAATAATCCCACATTCTCTAGATCTCTAAAGAAAAAAGTCACCAGAGGAATCATTCATAAAATGAAACCAGAGGATTGGTTCCAAGATGGCGACCTAGACTGACTGGGTGTTCCTAGTCTCTCCAGGACCAGGGGTTAAAGTAGTGGAAACTGTTTCTCAGCCAGTATAGACACCAGACAGCTACCTCCATGCAGGAACTCCACTCACGTTCCTGCAAGGT
>CM053399.1:141395205-141417393 GCA_028644305.1 Xerus rutilus | reverse complement strand
TATTGATCAGCATCCACTTATCAATGAGTACATTCAGCATTTGGTTTTCTGAGATTGGCTTACTTCACTTAGCATGATATTCTCCAACTCCATCCATTCACCTGCAAATACCATAATTTTATTCTCTTTTATTGCTGAGTAATATTCCATTGTGTATATATACCACAGTTTCTTTATCCAGTCATCTATCAAAAGGCATCTAGGTTGGTTCCAGAGTTTAGCTATTGTGAGTTGAGCTGCTAATAAACATTGAAGTGGCTTGCAGCACTGTAGTTTGCTGTTTTTAAGTCTTCTGGGTATAGACCAAGGAGTGGGATAGCAGGCTCAAATGGTGGTTCTATTCCAAGTTTTCTAAGGAATCTCCATACTGTTTTCCAGATTGGCTGTACCAATTTGAAGTCCCACCAGCAATGTATGAGCGTGCCTTTTCCCCCACAACCTCACCAACACTTATTGTTGTTTGTATTCTTGATAATTGCCATTCTGACTGGCGTGAGATAAAATCTTAGGGTAGTTTTGATTTGCATTTCTCTGATTTATAGAGATGTTGAACACTTTTTCATATGTCTGTTGATGGATTGTATATCTTCTGAGAAGTTTCTGTTCAGCTCCTTGGCCCATTTATTGATTGGGTTGTTAGTTTTTTTGGTGTTAAGCTTTTTGAGTTCTTTATATATCCTGGAGATGAGCGCTCTATCGGATGTGTGTGTGGCAAAGATTTGTTCCCAGAATGTCGGCTCTCTGTTCATTTCATTTATTGTTTCTTTTGCTGAGAAGAAGTTTTTTAGTTTGAATTCATCCCATTTGTGGATTCTTGATTTTATTTCTTGTGCTATAGGAGTCTTGTTAAGGAAGTATGGTCCTAATCCGACATGATGAAGATTTGGGCCTATTTTTTCTTCTATTAGGCGTTGGGTCTCTGGTCTGATTCCCAGGTCCTTGATCCACTTTGAGTTGAATTTTGTGCATGGTGAGAGAGAGGGTCAACCCTTTTTATTTTTTGAGACAGAATGTTGCTAAGTTGCCCAGGCAACTGAAACTTGTGGTCTTTCTGCCTCAGCCTCCCAGCTTGCTGCAATCACAGGCATGTACCACCACACTGGGCTAAGAAATCCCTTTTAATGGGTAGATTTCATCATTATATCCCACATTGTTATCCTATCAAGTATGTCCTGTGAAAACACAGCATGTTCTAACTCAATAACTGTTGCATGTAGAGATATGTCAAAAATAATTTCAGACTTTTAAAAGAAGCAATTGGGCTCAGCACACTAAGCAACTGGATGGCCATTCGTGGCCTGAGTTTTCAAGTTGTCCTTTTGCTGATGTGTGTGACATTAGGACAATCTCTGCTTCTCCTTGTCTTGCCTGACTCATTATTGAAGTGGCACATAATCATGCTGACTCATGTCAGTCTCACAGTGTTTTAGGTCCTAGCACTGATAATGCACTATATTATGTAAGTAATTAGTGGAAAATATTCTAAGAAATACCTAAAAGTAATAACGTTTGTAGGTAAATAATAATTTGAAGGAAGATTATATGCTTCAGGGATTCATGAATATAAGAAAAAAAGACTGCTTCATTTATGTAAGATTTCACAATGAAAATAAAAATAATTTTCAATGGAAGTGCACAAAGTAGCTTGAAACCGTTAACATTTTACTATCAATTGGAGAGAGGATCAAAGTTAGAGACTTGGGCAGGAGGTATATGTGTGTGGAAATTGGGATGTGTACTATATATAATTCTAACCATTAAGTATGCACTGCTTTGAGAACCTTGAAAAGAATGAGGATGTTTTAATTTGTTGAAAGTTTGAAAAGAAAGTTCTTCATATTTTGCCTACTGAAATGTGAAGCTAATAGAAAAATGTGTATTATTATAAATCTGATGTTAGGATATTGCTTGGATCATAGTAGTCCCCACTTGTCTTAAAGGGACTTTCCAAGACTCTTAGTAAATGCTTAAAACTACAAATACTAGTGAACCCTTTATGTCTTTTTTCACACAGACATGTATTTGATAAAGTTTAATTTATTGACTAGGAAGAGTAAAAGATTAACAATAATGATTAATAAAATATAATAGTCATAATAATATACTGAAATAAGTTTGCTGACATCACTGCTATTGCAATTTGAGGCCATTAGTTAATAAAGTAAGGGTTATTTGCACGCAAGCACTGAGATACTATAATAGAGAATGTGATAACCAACATAATTATTAATGGGCAGGTAGCATATATAGCTTGGATAGGCTGAACAAAAGGATAATTCACATCTCAGGCAGGATGGAGTAGGATGGCACCAGATTTCATTATGCTACTCAGAATGGCATACAATTTTAGACTTATTAATTGTTTATTTCTGGAATTTTCAAGTTAATATTTTTGGTCCATGGTTGAACATTGGTAGCTTAAACTGCAGATAAGGAGTTTACTGTAATAGTAAATGCATCTTTTAATTCTCTACTTGAGAATGAATAGCTATCCCAGTTATAACAGAAAATACTGATAAAAATAAAAACAAAAACAAACAAACAAACAAAAAACGAAAATGGCCATTCTTTCTCCTTACAGTAATTACAGTCCACAAGCAAAAGTTCAGTGCCTTGTTCCTCTTAGTCATATAGAGAACAATCTTAGATTGATGGCTGAATTTTCTCAGAGAAGAACGTGAACTTTGTGCAAGATCACTTCTTTTACTTCAGAATGTTTTTCTTATATTGCAAGCCCTTTGCATTTTTATCAATTCTCCTTCTGAGTGGCTCAAATCATTTCACCAAATGATCTTGCCAGATGAGGTGAGTCAATCATCTTTGGGAAATTCATTAAATTGTGAGGCCACTCGGGTACCATTTGCTCAACTGAAGTACTATTCATGCAGGCTCAAGGAGTTAATGTGCTAACTAAAGTGCTCACAAAATAGTTTATTCACCTAGAAAAATCTATCCCCAAAAGGCATTAATTCCTTTAACATGCTTGCAAAGCAAGTATATTAAAAAGATTTGAATTCTGATCTTCTGGATAAATTACAGATTATTCAAGGTGACATTTTATTACATTAACGGTTAGGTTTGAAAAGACACTGTAAGGCAAATCTAAAAAGATGTTGAAAGCAAGAGAGTGAGACTGAAGCCTTGACCTAGGTCAACTTAGTCCATATGTTGACTACTGGATGCAAAGATGAGGATGTAAAGGTTACCAAGACAGTCTTCCTGTAAAGACTCTATAAACAAGTGGGAAAATAACTTTGGGATAACGGTCAGTTTCCTCCTTCATGAAATGGAAAGAATATAATATATCCTCAGAAGTTGCTATATATAATAAAGAATGTAGGTATTAGCTAGAATCAGATATTTCTAAACTTGAATCCATATTCTATACACATCTTGGTTCAATATGACCATGGGCAATTAACACCTAAGTGTGAGTTTCCTTATCTTCAAAATTGTTTATAACATTACTTAGTTGAAATGATTGTGTAGATTAGACGTGCTAGTACAAAAAGTTCTCAACATTGTGCCTGACACACAAGAAGCTACCTAAGTATTACAGAAAATTACACATAAATATGAACCACATATATATGCATGTATATGCATGTATGCATACGCATATACATAACTTGTCAGTCATGATGAACTGCTATTACTCCTCTAACACTTGACAAATTATTAATGGGACTTATATGAACATACTTATAACAAACACCAAAAGATAAAAATGTTATACAAAATGAAACATTAGTAATATGGAAAAAAAGCTATGGTATTAAATGCACCTCAGTTATTTCTAATGCCCTATGAACTGGGATCAAAATAAAAATTCACCAGCCATTTCTCTACCAAGGTTTACACATGAGCTTCAACCTTTTATAAGATAATTACAATTATATTCCCCCATAAAACAATGAAATATTTGTTAATGGGTCAATAATGAGTAGTATTCTGATATAAAAATGGAAGGGAAATCGTTTTTAGGGTAAATAATCCCTACATGATGCCCAATGAGCCCTAATTTCCCGGATCTTGGGGTCTACAACTTTATGGAATTTCCTTCCCTTGACTGTGAGTATAAACTATGACTTTATTGCTTGCCAACAAAATATGGCAAAGATAAAGGGATTTGGGCAATAGAGTTAAGAAAGTCCTAGATCAGTTGATTTTTAATTAATCCGAAGGGAGATCATCTTGGGTAGGCATGAATTAATCAGTTGGAAACTCTCAAATTAGAACTAGGCTCCTACTGGGGTCAGAGACTGCATTGTTAGGTTTGAAGAATCCAGCTGCCACGTGAGAGGACCTGTGGAAGGGCCACGTGACAGGGAACAAGATGCAGTTTCTAGAAGCTAGAGCAGTTCTAGCCAAGGCTAGAGGGAAAAAAGGGGTGAGCCTTTAGCCTTACAGCCACAAGGTAATGAATGAATCCTGCCTACAACCAAAACAGAGATTGGAAACAGATCTTTTCTTGGTTGAGCCTCTGATGACACTGCTACTCCAGCCAACACCTGCACCACAGTGTGACAAGACCCTAGAGGAGAGAACAAAGCTGAATTGCTCCTAGACTTCAGAACAACAGAAACTGTGAGAGAACAAATATGTGTTGTCTTAAGCCACTGTTTGTGGTCTTTTATTATACAATGTAGAAAACAAATACACTCCTCTCAACAGAACCTTTTGAATTCAACGTACAGAAAGATAAAACAATGCGATCATAAATGGTGGTGTTCTTTCGTGCATATGAATATTTGCTTCCTGTTGCAGGTATGAGTCTTTCCAGTATGAGACAGCAGATAAACTGAGATGGGAGTCTCTTCTCTGAAATTTCCTAAGCAGAGAAATAATCCATTTGAGATAAGGCTATGGAGTATTCAAGTGTTTTATATGTACCAGGCTCAATAACTTTATCATTGAGAAAAGTTGCTACTACTAGGTTTGGAACAAGTATCCTTTACAGGTTAGTTTAAAATTTTTTTTATTAATCACTCAGTATTAGCAAAAAGAAGAACAAATGAGGGGAGAAAGATAAATTTAGGTACATCTAAAAGTATGTTAGGAATTATATCCAGAGACATTACTATAAAAAGAAAATAAGATATCTGCAGGCATTGTGATTAGGTAATTGGAGAGAAGATAGAAAGTGCTTGGGGACATCACAGCCTTTTGCAGGCTGATAGAAATGGAATGGAAGTTGGTGCAGTGAAAAGGGAAAAAATGATTTCTTGTAGGTTTGTGGTAATTAAAGAGGCACAGCTAGAGTATCAAATGTATCTAGGGTCTTAACTTCTGGGGTACAATTTTGGACCACTTTTAAATCTATAGGACATGCAGAAATAGGACTGGTTTTCTTACAATTAATATGTGAAAAATTTAACCATTTGTATAAAGTATAATCCTATAATAGATTAGAGTTAAAGGGAGTTCAAGGGTCCTGTAGTCTCATTCATTCTTTTGCTCATGAAAAAGCTAAGGACAAAAGCTGGTAGATGACTTCTCTGTTGTAATTCATCAAGTTATGAGACCTAAGCATGGAACAGAGTATTCAAATTCTCAGTTAAACATTCTGCGAGCCTTTGTTTAATAAGCAGATGCGAACTGGCAAACAGGAATAGGAATATCTCACAAGGTACTTTAAGCATGATCTATTCCAATAGTTGAATGCTCTCTTATAGAATGGGAAAACCAAAAGCCTAAGGGATTATATAACAGAAGTCCCATCCCCAGACATAAAACAAAGAGTTTGCCAAATGAGTCAGATGGAATGTGGGCCTCTGTCTCACTTTTCCATTCTATCCCATTCTGATATCTCTCCCCACACCAAGCTCCACAGGAATGTTTATCTGAAAGACCACTGATTTCTCCTGCTCCATCTGTGAAGCTGCTATGACACTGTAACATCCTTTAGCTCATCTTCTTTCCTTTACCTCACAGATCAGAATTGACCTGTCTCCTATTCTGATCCTTCTGAACTTTTTGTCAAGTCATTGCTTTCTCATCTCTGATAAAGTCCTTCTAAGTATGAAAGGATTACCATTATACCTCTTAGACATATGAACATTTTAAAAGCAATCATAAACTTTCCATGTCTCCATTTCCTGAAATAATTTCCAATATTAGAAATTTTACATGGATGGGAAAGTGTTTCTGGAGAAAGAATGTGAAGTTTTTGGATAACACCATAAAACCACTTAGAAATTTAGACAGACCTAGTTGCAAGGAAGTTCTTTCAAAATATAAACCAGAAGTAAACTGAGTAGATGGTAATAAAATCCTTTTAAAAAGTCAAATATCTTATAAGTCAGAGGGGAAGATAGTTTTTGGACCTTTTTATTTTCATTGTAGAACCTGACTTGAATCTAAAGTTTCTAGACTGGCAGTGGAAAATCCCAGGGTATGTGTTGTTTAAACTGTTTTGTTGGTCCCCCACTATTTTTAATGATATTTTTTTCCTTACTTGAACAACCCAGAGGCTGAGCAAATGCAACCTAAATCCTATGGTTCTTTTTAAACTCAGCTCAATTCTCACCTCTCTCTCTCTGCTTCTTCCCACCCCCCACTCAGTTGCCATGTTCAACAACACTTCAAAGGTGTGGCTGGCTTCATTTCTGTGCTCAGATTCTGTTTAAAGAAGAAGCTAAATTGGAATCAGTTTATCACCCTTGGCTAGGATTTTTAACAAAATTTAAAACCAGAGAGAACCCTCAGCCACATCTAAAATGATACTGAGTATATCAGCTGGGTCCTTGATCTTCAAAGGAAGTCATATCCTTGGATGAAGCTCCCTGTCACTGCTAGTCTTGCATCTTAAGCCTTCTGACTCACAGCTTCGTGGATACTCAGGGCACTTTTGGTATCTTTATTTTCTTTTTCTTTAAAAAGGAAGAAATAAGTGAAGCATGTTTTATGCATTTTTCTTTACATGATGATGGTTTATTCAAATTAAAGAAGATGGAGAAAATGTTAAAATTAATCTTCTCTAATGTATTTAAAATTGGATCAACAGATTTAGAACCAATAGCATAAACACTAACCACCAAATAATCTGGAAGGGAAGAGAAAGCACAAACTACCACAGAGCTTCTTCACCTAATTGGCTGTGTTATGAAAGATGCAGCCAGTTGAAAGTAGAATCATTATCTTTAAGCAGTAGAAGTCCCTTTCCATATCTTCTTACTTTTATCTCTACTTTCAAGCTTTATATAACTTGTACTTTACATTTAACAAATGGCTTTATATGCCCTATAGTCAGTGGCTTGAATAGAGTATTTCACCCTCTGGAAGGATCACGATGTATTTTAAAGGATTTTCCACTTGGGATGAATGTTGAATGATAGATAAGTTTTCCCCATAGAGTAGGAATGGTAAACTCTAGCAAGGATGGTAGCATAAAGCAATGAAAGATGAGATGAAATAGCCAGGCATATTTGTGAAACTGCATGCTTTTCAAATAGCTAGTGTGTAGAACAGAGGCAGAGGTAACCCACCACGATCTAACTACTTGCTTCAGATTAACTGAGTGAGCATAAGAAATGACCACTAGTGAGGCCAACATATGGAAAAGAGAGACCCAGGGACCATGGACAGTGGTTTGACTGGGTAATAGGCCAGAAGGCAAAGTGGCTAAGGGGATAGTAAACACCAAAGCCAGGAGGGAATTAAAAAATGAATCAGGTTGAAGCAGATGATGGCAGGATGTAAGGACACAGTGAACAATGATGTCAGTACTTAGGAGTGTGAGAAAGAGAAATGAAGTACTAAATAGCTGCCATTTTAAGAAATTAGACTTGGAAACACAGAAATTGAACTAGGGTGATACGTTTAGAGTCTAACAAATGAAATATGAGAAAGTCCTTCAAATGTGCATTTGCTAGACTACATGATTCATGGAAAGACAATGTGAGCCCTGAAACACATAGATAGTTCATCTGTTCTTGTGTACTTGTGGGAACTTTGGAAGTTATCCATACCTCTGCAGGTATAAAATGAATAATAACACAACCTATTCTGTACAGTGAATTTTATTTAAATTGAAATAAACATCTAGCATAATTTTTGGAACAAATTAGGTAAATGATAAATTTTAATTTTTTTCTTTGTAGCAAATCCACTTAAGATACGTTTTCATTCTGCAAATTTTACAAAAGAGTAGAACAAGATTCAATATGATGGGCAGAAATATATAAATGCCACAAGAGAAAAAAAAGAGACTGAATTGAAGATAAAAAATTGAAGAAAAAAAAGGGACTGAATTGAAGATAAGGCCAATTATGATCAATCATTAGAGAATATCTTTAATCCCTAGGACATGTAAAAGAGACATGAACAGGCAAAGTGTTTCTATGGTTCTTGTAGGCTAGTAAATACAAAAAAATGTTTATATTAACTTGTCCTCTTATCTTTATGATGTGGTGCAATTTAGGCAATGATTTCAACCACTAAGATATTGCACTAAAATGCTTTACAATATATTTTGCAGAGTTTAATCTGTAAATTAATTGGTAGAACAGTTTTATTTCAATGTCATTAAGTTAAATCTAGCTTTATTAATTTGTGTTCCCAGTATTATGAATTTGTGATGTGAGATGCTGTAAATAAAGAATGTCTATGATCTCCATTCCCTCAAAGATCCCATATTTTAGTAACTCATTCCCATTCATGTGAATTTTTATCTTCACAAACTCATAGGATATAGTAACTTTATACACCACTATGGATCATGGAGCATAAAAGGTACAGTTAACAAAGAGAGATGGAATGTCCTAGTAGTTGACATCATTTCTTCAAACCTGTCAATGTCCTTTTTCATTAGAAGTTTATCCTGTCTTGAAATATATAAAGTGTCAAAAATAAGATAGAATGTTGATTTCCAGAATAAATTACTTATTTTCAGTGTAAGATATTATTTTACTAGGCCCCAAATAGCCTAGTATCAAGAAAATCTTGCTGCAGAACAACATTTATGGCCTTTGAGGACCGGTGTTGTTTCTTGCTCTGGTTTCTCAAGAGCAGGACTAGACTTCCCATGGTAGCTTGATAAACTTTTCCAGTAATCCTTCTCCAAAGCTAATAGGCAGAATGATAAACCTCTCTCTCATCACTAAATGTGTATTTCTCCTCTTGGCAAACATCCTGTACTTCTTATTTTTACTCTCTTATTTCCTACTTCCAAATCAATGTCTAATGATGTTACTTCTTAAATGTTTCTTGAATCTATTTGCCTTCTACCTCTACTCTCTCTGACCTACGTCACACCCTTATTTATCAAGCAAAGCAAACTTTCCTCCCTCTGTCCTGCTTTATTGGCAAAATGATCATTCAAACAAGAAACTCTGACATGGAGCTCATTTGCTAAATGGTTTCAGTGGAGCCTTATTGCCCACAAGATAAAATTCAAGTTTTTGTTTAGAATAAAATGTCTTCTATAACTGACCCCTGCCTGTATCTTGCCCTTTCTTCATGGCCACATCCTGTTTCATACTTTAACTGTAACAATGAAAAACTGCAGGCCCCCCGCCGTTTCACTCTGCTCTGCTTGAAAATTCTGCTTGAAATATCCTCTCCCTAACTCTGACTTCTTCACTTCACTATCTCCTACTCATACGTCAAGGATAAATTCACGTGACATTTCTTTCAGGAAGCATTCCCTGAAAATCTTCCTTGAGGCAGAGTCAGATCCTATTCTTCTGAACTTGGATAACTCTCTGTGTATCCTTTTAAAACCACACTTATTATTGAATTTACCTATATAGGCTAATAGCTTTTAAGGAAAAAAAAATGCCTTTAGTATTCATGTCATTTACTTCAATTGTGCCTGAAACACAATCATCAATAAAGATTTCATGAAACATTTCAATTTTACATTTTTATCTAAAATCGGTGCAATAGATCCACATATTTAGTTGCCATTTCTCTGTGAATGCTACTCTGCTCTGTTTTACTAGATAAATCTAACTAATTTAACTCAGATACATGTGTTTTATAAAATTTGGTGTTAGCTTACTAAGCTTTACAGATTTGGTCATTTATAATTATTCTGTTTTCTTATTCTTAATTATTAATATAGTTTATTAGGGAATTTAACCCCAGAGTTATCAGGGGTTTTTCTGCGGCCTGTGGAGAAAAACTCAACATCATTCAGAATCTAAGTTAATTACAGTCCCTGTTGTAATTACAAACATGCTATGCATTTTATTAACTCCTTCAAAGAATCTTAACTATATGAAAAAAGTAAAACTTGTTTATGTAATAAGTACACTAATGTAATCTTGCTCAATATATCTGCCCAACCCTGGCCTCTAATGGCTAAATCTTTGCTTCAAAATCATCAGGAACCTCATATTAGCTGCTTTGCTATTGAGTTAGCTCTCTTGAAATTGTTGCTGAACATGAACTTAAATGCAAAAGCATATGAATAAATTCATAGTATAAAACTTTCTCAATTTCAATGATGTATTGGCTTTTTAAGCTCAGTATATAGCCTGTACCAATTACTTCTTATATCCCTAGCAGACCTTTTATGGAGCACAGAAATATGGAGAGTATGAATAAATATTGGCTAATAGTTTTTAGTTTTTTTGTACACAATGATTTTGATCATATAAATAAATATAAAGGAAACTTCATTTGAAATGCAATGTTCTGGTTTCTCCAGCAACTTAATCAAAATATATTAAGGTAACCGATGCTTGTGGTTAGATCCCATGAGAAATTCCTTGAATGACAGAATAAGTAACTGAACCTTTTTTTTTTTTTTTTGTACTGGGGATTGAACTCAGGGGTATTGATTGAACTCAGGCTCATTGACCACTGAGCCCCATCCCAAGCCCTATTTTCATGTTTTTAAATTTAGAGACAGTCTCACTGAGTTGCTTAGCGCTTCACCATTGCTGAGGCTGCCTTTGAACTCAAGATTCTCCTGTCTCAGCCTCCCAAAATGCTGGGAGTAACTGAACCTTTTTAAGAGTGAGCATAGAGACATGTTGGAGAACTCTCTTAATACTGCTTTCTCACACACAGAATGAAAGCATGTTTAAAAGTATTCTTGTTTAACCAATAATTCTTTAAGGAAAAGCATTAAAAACTATGACTCCAATCATTTAGATAAGTAGAATAATTTTTTATCTATTCCTTCCATATGAAGAATTGCCCTTTCATTTAAGATGACCATAGACAACAGAAGTGCCATTAACATTTTTGGCAACAATAATTTATTTCAGTTCAGAGCTGATTTGTTTGGCTTCAATTTTTATTCCAATTTTTCCTATGGGATAAAAATCTTAGACATACTCTGCTAGTTATTTAATATTTTCCAAGCGCTCTCTCTCTCAAAAATGGTTAATACAATGTAACAGGAGGTTTCCTTGTTAGATGCTCAACAAAATAGAAGGCAAAACTATTGCAAGGCAGGCAAAAAAAGACAAAAATGTAGTTGGTTGTTAAATTCTCAGGGAGACAGTGATTTTATCCCTAACCCTGTGGCCTTCATCTGCAGACCTAATTATAATCAACTCAGAAAAAATAACTCCCAGGCCTCATAACAATGCACATTTTAATATTAGCCTCAGTGAAGAGAGAAAGACAAGGTAAATGCAAGCAGGATATAAGATTTTAAGGAGGCAAGTTAAGAATTCTAGCCAGCTTGTGCATTAGAAGAACAAAAATGTTCTCTAGAAACCATATAATTCATGTAGAATTCTGATGGATGGAAAAATAGAATAAATAATCCCCACTGATAACAATGACAGCTAGTAGATGGCTTGCTTAGTTGAAGTGCTGTGATCTGGGATTTGGCATGCCATGTTCCTCTGCTGCATAGATATGGGATGCTGATGTTTCTTTGAGTAACACTGGAAGCAGATGGGCAAACTCTGAAGGTAATAGCTGCCCACTGTATTATTTATCGTTACTTACCATATATTTCAATTCAGTAGACATATGCCTCTTGTACTCAAGCAAAGGATCTGAAATCCCCAAAGGACACCTAAAACCAAACAGATAAACAAAAGTTGGAATGTGTATTATGTTTGCTTTTAATGGGTTGACATATATGAATGAAAAATATTTGGGCTAACCTATGTTTTTCATGCCTACAGATACTTAAGAGATACTTATTACTTTGTTGATCACTTTTGCCATTTATTACAGAAAAATTGTGTTCTGTACTAAAAATTTAGGAAGTAGTAATCTCTTATAATCTACTAATAAGTGGTAACCTTTAAAAAAGTTTTTGAAATATAGCATATAAATGGGAAAAAAAAACTTATGAAACATAAGCAGGTTTCCTATGCCAAGCTGACTGAGAAATAAAACTGTCTCAGGTTACAGATGGACATGCATAATCTACTGTACCATTGGAAAGTGGCTGCCTGCAGCACTACAGCCCTGCACTGGGACTGGCCTGAACACAATAAAAAAGTGAATTTCTCCCTGTAGGCAGGAATTTGAGCCATGCCTCTAGAAGCTCATTCTAGGCAGGAAGAGAGGTAGCTAGAGGCAAAAACTTGTACTGATTTGTAAGAGTTCAGCTGGATGGTTAGGGACTTGGAAAGAACATGATTAGAAAGGCATGTGGATAGACTTTGCTAAAGAGCATGGAGTGTGAAGATGTTTATGATCTGTAAATTTCAACAGACATTCTTCTATAAATGAGAATTTTCATAATCAAGGAAATCAGTTCTTGGGGGCCGGTGTCAATTTCCTTCCCCAGATACTGCCGCCTTTCACCAATTAGCTTGTAAAACAAAGCTGCCACTAAAACCCCATAATTGCACAATGCCCCAGGGTATTCGTAATACATCATAGAAAAGGCAGGTCTTCCACTTTTTTGAAGTAGACAATTGTTCTATATATAGATTCGCCTTTCTAACACTTATTCCACTCAGAGTTGCAAAATGTCCTATTCCATTATAATTTTTCCCAGAAGCATCCCTTCTATCTAAGCATCCCCCTTCACAGCAAATAAATTATAGCTACAGAGCTGTGCTCATGGATCTCATCCTGTCTCCTATCTTCAAGAAACAACTGGAAAAACAGAATGGTGGAATTGTTTGACAACTCAGATACAGTGATAACTACGTGGTAAAACCTTGTTGGGCTTGGGCAATGTTGACAAGAGATCATATGGTCTCTAAATCAGAGTCCAAAGTATGCTGTTACTTTTCTCATATTTTGTATTTTTGGATCTTGGAAACAAGGAGTAGAAATATAATCGATCCTGTGAGCATCCTGGCCTGAGGACAATAGAAAATTGAAATTCTCCCTGTAGGCAAGATTACTACTAGAATTTTTTCTTTCTCTCTCAGTATTTAAATAATCTTAGAAAAAAAGATTCCCCATCAGGGGACACACAATGATTCCATTAAACTAGAAGTTAAAACTTTCAGTGGATATTCAATTTATGATACATTCCTGACTTTGCACTTTACTACATTCTAGAAAGAGAGAAAGAGAAAATGAGAGAAAGAAGGAAGGAAGGAAAGAAGGAAGGAAGGAAGGAAGGAAGGAAGGAAGGAAGGGAGGGAGGGAGGGAGGGAGGGAGGGAGGGAGGGAGGGAGGGAGGGAGAAGGAAGGAAGGAAGGAAAGAAAGAAAGAAAGAATGAAAGAATGAATGAAAGAAATAAAGAAAATCCAGAAAAAAAGTTAGTCTCTTCAAACAATATACTTTTTCCCTTAATAATACTAATGACAAACTATTAAAACCAGTAAAGAGGGTGACTAGATGTAAACATCAATATAAATACTACTTTTTGGTATATGAGTACATTCAGATAAACCAATTGAAAATCCATTTTCATGTAGAGAAGTAAACAAGTTTTCAAGTGTCAGTCTTCCCAAATCATTCCAAAAATGCTACCATAAACTCATTAAAATATTAGCAATATTTTATGTGATTCTTGAAAGTTAAATTCTAAAATTCATATGTATATTCACATGTATAATCATACAAAATGATCAAGGACATTCTGAAAAATAACAAAGAAATTTCCTTTGCCTTGGTAGACATTAAAACCCATTATGAAGTTATTGTATATATCCAAAATTGGGCTGCTTATTTCTCACCAGTGGTCTCCTCCTTCAAGATCGTATCACAATTCACCCAGGTGGTTGATCAAATGCTTTTGGAGTTATTCTTAACTTCTCATTATCACATCCATTATAAACACATTAGCAAAATCTGTGATTCTCCCCTATAAGTGTATTACAAATTTTAAGATGGACATCCCTTCCACAATTTATACCACAGTCTGATCAATACTACTGTGGTCTAGCCTACCTAGCTTGCCTGGCTCAATAGCCTCCTATTGATCTCCATATTTCCAGTGTCTTCACACAACTGCCAGCATGAAACTTTTGCTATATGCCAGATCATGTCTGTCTCCACTCAAAATGCTTCCATCGCTGTCCACCACACTTGGAATGACACAAAAGCCCTTACCATAATCACAGATGTAGTGCGTAATGTGATTTTTTATGCTCTTTCCAACCCTGTCTACTTTGCTTTACTTCTTGGTCACTTAGCTGCAGCCATATTGGCTTTCTTTCTCCCTCTTAAAAATAACAAATACTGCTCTTCCTCAGGGGCTTTGCTCTGGTGTCTCTCTTCACAGAATGCTTTTCCAATATGTATTCACCACATTTCCTTCCATGACTATGTACAGTTCCATTTTTAAGCACTGGTTCTGCAGAGAAGCCTTTTCTTAACACTATATCTGAAACTGCACACCTCCCACCATGAAATCCATTGTTCCACTTTATAAAATTTCTCATAAGCTCTCAACCAATAACTGAAGGCAATTTATATATAGATTCCACAGCTTCCTCACTCCTTGGCAAGGAAGTAAGATAACTTGAAGAAATGAGTTTTACACTGCTTCCCCAAAGTATCTCCAAGGGAATCAATCCCCATCACCCACAACTTGATAGCAGATAGTTTGTCTATCTTCCTTTCTCTTTTCTACTGCTGTATTGATGTTATCTTCATCTTCTAGATAAATATAAGCGTGTGAAGCCTGATATGAAAGTATGTGTGATATAAGACTAAGATAAATAGAAAAAAATTAAATCTACCAAATTTGTCATCTATGAGAAGACTGAACTGATGCATGATTGATGGAAAAAGAGAAAACATTTGTCCCAGAACCATGAAATTGAAGAAGATATCTTTATAAATACTGTAGACATTAAAAAGATAATGCAATAATATAAGAAACTTTATAACAGTAAATTTGTTACCATAGATACAGTGGACAATTTCCTAAAAAAATAAACTGGTTAGTAGTAATATAGGAAGAAGTATAAATCTGAATAGTTTGGTACAAGTCAAAGTAATTGAGTGCATAAATAAAAATCTTTCCCAAAGATACTTTAGGTACAATTGGCTTCAGCAAGAAATCTCATATATAGTTTTAAAAATATTTACAACTGTTTCAGAAAATACAGAAAAAATACATTTCCAATGCATAATCTTGATGAAAACCCTGACTAGGGCATTGCCAGAAAAAAAAACAAAACAAAACAGGCGAATCACTCTCATAAATATAGTTCAAAACCTCAGGCAAAACTTCTACATAAATAAATTAGCTAATTGAATCCAGTGATATATAAATAGTCTGATGTAACAAATGAAATTATTTTCTTCAGGAATGCAAGGCTAGTTTAATATTTAAAAATCTATCAATATAAATTACCATATTAAAAATATAAGGGAAAGGTCAATTACTTCAACAGAGGAAGAATAGCAGTGGTTTGATAGCAAAACAGTTTAGTCAAGGTATTCTATATTACTTAGGCTATGAAACATTGCAACCCATGTCCCAAGGACTTCAAATAGGTAAAAGAGGTTCCCCCACCACCCCCCAAAAAAGACCACATGAGTTTAAGCAATGTATCTAATATTTGTAACCTTAAGCAAGTTGTTTTGTTTCTTAGTTCCCCACACTATAAAATTGTAATCCATAAAATTTGCCTTGACTTTTGATTTTATAGCCCATTGTTGTAAGTATCTTAATTTTATAAAAAAATGTGCTGACTTTTAAAGTATATTCCTCCATATACCTTTGGTGTTGTTATCTAATTTTTAATAAGATATCAATTATATGCAGAGAGACTGATAACAAATACAAAATTATTATATGGAGAATAGTGTTAGGTATAAATATAATGCTTCATTTCTGAAGATGCTATGAATGCTGAAGGTTTCAACCAGAATTTTGAATTCTGTAAAAAAGCTCACCTTTATTAGTGTCTTAAATTTCTTCCTTTTTCAGCTGAAAGAATGCTAGAGGAATCCAGCTGGAAATGAGTGAGCATAAATACCATGTATTTTACAAAGTCTGATTTACTCTCCTTTGTGTTTGATATAATAAATCTAGGGGTATTATAGTATTTTAAAATACCATGTAACCCAGACAATGAAACTTTCTATAGGTACAGTCTGAAAGAAAAAGACTTCAGAATTTTTTTTAAACATTGAGATTTATGCATAACATAAATCTTATTAATAAATCTGATATTCTTCTTTGCAAAACTTTTAAGCTTGTTGAGCTGTGTGTTTGATCAGGAAATGTAAACATAACCCAGCACCCTTCACCAGGCAGCATTGTCTCCTTGAGTCTGTCAGCATTCTAGCTGTCACTACACATCATTCATCTAGTGACGTGCCATCTTCCCTTTCAGCGTAGCAACTTTGTAGAAATGGTGGGTTATCATTCTTGCTTTTACTACTTTTAACTCCAAATTTGGCGTAGAATGAATATCAATGAGTGAATTTCAATGAATAAATGAAAGATAATTTTTTCCACTTTTCCAAAATACTGCACTAAGATGTTCTTTCTTTTCCAATGCAATCTGATCATAATCCAGATCTCTAAATCTTTAGAAATGCATCTAACAAAACATTGCTGTATCCTCCTCTCTTAACAAGAAAAGCAACAGAAGCAAAATCAAGAACACTGGAAAAACTTTATTTTCTTTAGGTTTTGGAATGTGTTCTATCAAGAATGTCAAGAAAATTTTAAAAATTGATAAATCATTTATGTAATCAATTTTGCAACTTTGAAGAATTCAAGTAGTGAATGATAAATATTCAGAGTTCAACTGAGGTTGTTACACTTATTTCAAACGTAAACAGTCTAAATGGTAGGTGAAAACACAGAAAATCTAGTTGGAAACCATCATGAATATTTTGGGAATGGTGAATAAAACAACCAGGAGAAGAGTAAGCACATAGAAAATCATTAATAATTAAGTTGCAAAGGTAACCTGCAACATTTTTTGAATCTTGTTATAGAAAATGACAAACCACAAAAATTTTTTTTGAGTAGGAAAATAGTGCATATCAAGCTATACTGAATAATATTAATTGAGAGACTAGGTAGAATACATAGAGTACAAAGAGACCGAGAGCTGAGTGAGATATATTTCATTTGAGCCATATAATGATACTGAATTTCCTTAGAATGATGGATATTACAGTAATAATTAAAATTACAATGAAATAATCAGTGTAGGAGCAAGTAAATTTGGTTATATTTAACCAATGAGGTACAAATAAAATAGATATAATATATATCTAATTATAGGTGTGTTGAAATAAGTAGGTAAAAGCATTATAAAATACTCCTTAATGATTTAATACATAATTTAACAAACTTTATACTTTGGTATGATAAGTATTGTTTTTACTATGTATATTACTTACCAGGAGATTTAGTCATTTCTGTTTTTCCTTTAGAGCTTTTCAATAAAAATTTATCTTTCTTTATTTTTTTAGTGAAGTATCCAGATGTGCTATAGACCTTGAATGGCTCTAGTTTCTGCCAGCATCAATCATGGTCTTTTTCTTTACTTAGTTGCTATAAAGAAGAAAACATTGGGGAAAAATGAAAGCTTTGTCAGTCTGCTGGCTTTTAGAGTTGCTCAACCTAGGAGATTATTTCCAGTGTTCTCTCTTGTAGCCTACTTTTGAAGTAATTTCCCTAAAGATTCCCTCTTTTTTTGAGCTTTGCATACCATTTCCTTTCCTGTCTTCCTTTCTGTGTGCCAAAGCATCCTCTGGTCTTCAAAACAGCTGTAACACCTTAATATATACAAAGATGGTGTATGCATTTGTAGTATGCTACCAATACAAATTGAAGTAAAAAACGAAAAAGAAAAGAAAACAAGCAAATCATTGTAGAAGAGACCTTGTTCCTGTAGTCATCCTAAACTGTGCACCTGAAAGTTAAGTATAAGTTTTAGCTGCATCCATAATATCAGCAATTTATCCTTTTCTGTTTTATTTTGCATTGTCTTGTGAAAAAAAAGAAAGGTTCTGTGAAAAAAAAGAAAGGTTCTGTTGCTTTAGTGATTACAGTAGTCCACATTATCCACAATTTCACTTCCCATAGTTTCAGTTACCCACCCTCAACCTTCACCAGAAAACAGTACATAGAAAATTTCATAATTAATAAATTTTAAATAACTTTTATTACTATATATTATTAAAATTATTCTATTTTGTTATTAGCTATTGCTGTTAATCTATTACTGTGCCTAATTTATACATTAAACTTTACTCAAAGATGCATGCTAACAAGAAAAAACATAGTAGACATAGTATATATAGAGTTTGGTACTATCTGTGGTTTTAGGCATCCACTGGGAGTCTTGGAAAATATCACTTGCTGATAAGGGGGAACTACTGTATAGATAAATTTACAGTTAATTTTTTTGTAAATTTTGAGAAAATATATACAAAATATACTCCTAACAGCTCTCTGTTAATATAGTGGTGAAGCCTTAACAAAAGGAAAAGCCTTTTTGACCTCTTTGTGAGACTGTCTTTGTCTTGTGTCATTTACCTGGTTGTCTGCTGTCCCTTTAGTTTCTCTGGCCCATGATGAATCACAACGCAACCTGATCTGTGCTAGAACAACTGTCTCTGAATATTAGAGTAATTACACTTAAAGTCTAGCTCTGTCTGCAGTTTAGCAAAGTTTCCTCTGTATATATAATTTTTCACCAAATATATCTCTAGAATTTTATCTATTCTGTTGCAATTTTCCCATCGGACAGATACTGACTTAACCCTTTAGTGACTACTTATAATTTGAAAGTTACTTTTTTTTGACCTCCACTGTTTTACTTTTTCCTACAATAGTAGCAAATTTTTAGTAACATGGGTAAGTTTTCACAAAAAAAAAACAATTGCTTTGTTGAGTACTACTTGATAATTTCATCCCCAAGTGCAGAAATAATTGGCTCTCTTATTACTCCTGTGCTCTTAATTCTTTACTAGATTATAAACTCTTTCAGAATAGGATGTGAACCTTCCTACATATCCTTGGAAGTTAAAGCAATGTCTAGCAAGTAAAAGATGTTTCCAACAAAGGCTTGTTGAGTCAGAATGACTATCACCACTATGTAGTTTCTCCACTTTATGGGCATTCCAGTCACCCAGTTTGAAGACAATTGGATCACATAACCTTTTTGGATATTTTTTCACATTGTCTGATTCCATGATGACTTGTATACCTTAATCACCAATATGCATAGAGATATTCTGTTCAACTTGAGCTCAGAACACTGAGCTGATTCAAAATATTCTGTCTGAATTATGACAGTTGTTCCTTTTGCTTCAGAAGGATCTTTTGGGCAACTATATACAGTTTTTTGGATATGGTCTTAAATGCCTCTACTGGCTAATCATAAGAATCATAAGTGATTTTTGTTTTCAAAACTAATGGTTTCAGAATCACTAATATATTGATTATAGTTAGGAGATTATGGTGTTTTTCATGAGAATGGACTCTTGAATAGCCATGGTTGGCCAGTTTGGTGTTTACAATTCATGACATTTCCAGAGAGACAAATCTTTGTTTACCCACTGTCCGGGATGGTTTCTGTAGACGAGGTAAACATCACCTGTGGCTCAGCAGCAGGTGCACACCACGTACCATGCCTGAGTTACCACTAGTAGATGATCACTGATTATGCTTTAAGTTTTTTCAAGGTCAAGGAAAAGTCTGGCTGGGATTATACAGCAGATAGCAAACTATAGCCTTAGCAGAAAGGTCTTTTAATGCCTTTTCTTGCTTTGGCAATGATGTACTATATGCTGCAGGCTTACTGTGTCTCTTTAGCAGGTCATATATTTTCTTTTATGCTCAGCTGAGTACAGCTAAGATCAATTTTTAAATCATATTGCCATATTATCCATCTCCACCATTCGAGACTAGGTGGATAATTGTTTGCTATTTTTAAAAAAAGCCTTTCAGTTATACAACTTGGGAGAGAAGGGGAGGTAGGACACACTTAATTCCCCTGAAGTGCTGGGTTATAAATTAAAATTAAACCAAACCATGTGTGTAAAATCTTCATACTCTAGAGAAAACAGCTATTTGTATTTATAGGGCATGTAAAAGAAGAAAAGCAAAGAAAAAGAATAACAGTAAAGAATAACTATGGAACAATTAACTCTGGAGAAATAACCAGTTTTACTATTTTAATTCAAACACTAAAATTATTGACAGAAACCATTTCAGACATAAGGAAAGAATATAATGAGAAAAATACTTTTTCTTCTTATTGCTCTTATTAATTTTTCCTTTTTTAGAGATTATGTTTTTATTTGTAAAGCTACTATGATTTGGATGTGGTTTGTCCCCAAGGGTTCATGTACTAAAGGTTTGGTCCTCAGTGTGGGGATATTGGAAGGTGGGAGAACTTTCAAGAGGTGGACCTAGAGTAAAGTATTCAGATCATTGGGCAGTGCTGACAAAAGGCATTAACGCTGGGCTTAAGTGAATTTTTACAAGACTGAGTTGTTATGAAACAGCAAGCCTGACCCTTAATTCTGTCTGGTTTCCTTTTCCCTTCTGCATACAGCTGCTTCCCTTTCTTCTCCTCTGCCAGGTTGTAATCAAGGGTTTCCTCAAAAGAGGCCAGATGGTGCTAGCTGAATTTGGAATTTTAGCTTCCAAAACTGTGGATTAAATAAACATCTTTTCCTTGTAAAGTTTCCAGCTTCAGGTATTTTGTTAGAGTAACAATATGTAGACTAATACCAAAGAATAAACTGAAGTAAACTGAGTGAAGGGCACTTTTCTGTACTATTTTTGCAACTGCAAGTGAATGTACAATTGTTTTAAAAGTAAAAAGTTAATAACATAAGAATCACATTTGTGATTATCAAAAAACAAAATGGCTTTAATTATTTCATAGATATTTCTCATTAAAATAATACTCTGTGTTCTGAGACATTTCTTAGTTTGTAATTTTTCTACAGAGTGAAACAAAATTTTGAAATTAACTGAAGAACCAGAGATATTTAATATAATTGGTCATGACAATAATTAAATAAGTCAGTCATATTTTTTCTTCTTAATAAATATGAAAGAGACTCTCATTAATAGTGGTCTGTTTTGAATAAACTTGTGAGAGAAAGTAAATGATATTCATAATCCCTAAAACAATAAGGAAAATAAATGCATAAATTGAAACTCATGAATATCAGAAGGCATTAATGGGAAGGATTTCTTTCACAAATCAGAACCTATTAGGGAACAGTGTGTTCCACTAAATGCTGAAGCAAGAATTTGTTTAAAGAATAGCTCAGGTGAGCATGTTTAGGAAAACTACTCTTAATATGCCTTCAATTTTTTCAATAGGCTTAATGTTTAAGTTATCTTACAAGTAAAAAGTTAAATATTATATATTTAATTCAAAGAGACATGCAGATTATGACAGTGGGAACCTAAGGAAAGCAAAATAAATATTTATAAAATAAATAAAAATTAAATTCAGGACTTTGAATGAAAAAGTACAGTATAGTTACTAATTTAAGCCAAGAATGTTTTCTTAAACACAGCTAAACAGCTTAAAAACTAGAAAATAACAGTCAATTTTAAAATAGACATTGCGATTGTGAAGGTCATTTGGAAATATGCCATCTGAAACAAAAAAATGATAAAAATTGACTATTTCAGTCACATAGTAACATATAATAAAACATGGCACTAATTTGGTACCTGGGTTCCAAGATGGCGGCCTAGTCGGACACTGCAGTCATCTCTCCAGAGCCAGAGATTGAAGTTTTGGAAATATCGTCATCGTACAGCTACCCACGCAGGAATTTCACTTGCGCGAGTAAGCAGGGCCACCAGGCAGCAGCCAAAGCCACAATCAGTGTAACTTCAGCAGCAAGCC
>CM053399.1:141377603-141394705 GCA_028644305.1 Xerus rutilus | reverse complement strand
GCTAGAAATTAACAAAACACTTTAGTAACCCACACAGCACTCATTATAGAAAAGTGGTTGAATCTTAATTGAGACTGCCAGCTTTTGTGGCATTTCCCCTTTTGCTATTCTCACTGCTTGCTCTCTAGTTCCATGGTAGTCTTGAAACATAACAGTTCACATTTGCAGTGAACACTGGTAAAGGGGCAGCCACTGAAGACAGCAGAAGAGGGTTAGAGCTCCTTCAATGACTTTTCCTAAAGAACTGCCAGTGTCTGACTTACCTGTGGTTCCTGGGAGATGCCACCTGCAAAGCTATCTGTACCGACATGACATGACAACACTCACTCAAATGAGCAGCCTTTTCCCCTGTGGGTGTGGAAGGGGAATATTTGCCATAAAAAAAACTACAAATAATTGTTTAACTTCCAGTTTCCATGAAGCAGTTGAAGCAGTGGATAACAGTTCTGGCAAACCATATTATAAACAAAAAGCATAAAAGGAAAAACTGGAAATAAGATTCCAGAAGGCTTTGACATACTCTGAAATATTACTGGGAATTTAGAAAGCCACATGCATGCATAAAGCACATCCTGCAGGCAGTGTTCTCTCCCTTGTGGAAAGACAAAAGAAAGCCCAGGCTCTTTCTGGAGGCACTTGTGGCTCTGCAATACTAGAAAGTGAAGGCAAAAGCAGACTTGACAAATCCCAGGCTTCATGTTGAAGGTATGCCCCGATGTGCATACACAGCCCCTCAGCTAAGACTGATGGTATTTTTACCAAAAGTCAATTGTTCATATACAGTGAGGATCTACTTCTAGACTCCATCATGTTCCATTGACTTATCTATCTTTACATCAATAACAAGTTTTCTGATTACTATATGCTATAGACCGTGTCTCTCCCCAGAAATTCATACGTTGAAATCTAATCTCCAGTGCAATAGTAACAAGTTGGGCCCTTGGAAAGTGATACAGACACAAAGATGGAGTCTTCACAAATAGATCAGTGCTCTTATATCTTGCACTCTTTCTGCTCTCCGAGGCTACAACGGAACATCAACAATCTGTAACATGGAAGAGGGCCCTAAACAGAACTGATCAAGGTCACACCCCATCTCAGACTTCCAGACTCCATTACCATGAGAAGTAAATTTCTGTTGCTTTTGAGTCGCTCAGTCTATGATGCAGTGTTATAACAGAAAAAGACACTGTAGATTTATAAACTTTTCCCTTCTTTTTCGAAGGCTTTTTGCTATTGTTATTTAGATACTTTTAATTTCCACATGAATTTAGAATCCACATGTCAATTTTTATGAAATCATTTTTATATAAGGATTGCTTTGAATATATTGTTTAGTTTATGGAGAACTGACATTTTAACAATGCTGGGCCTTTGGACCAACAAAGAATGTACCTCCATTTATTTCATTTTTAAATTTTTTTCTCAACAATATTTTGCAGTTCACAGTGCTCAAGTAACTCCCATATTTTATTGGATTTGTCCCTATTTTAATCATTGTGCCAATTTAGGTGGTATTTTTCTGTTTTAATATCATACTACATTATAAATATATATTAATAAAAGTGATTCATGCACACTGATCTTGCATTCAGCAAATATTGCTGAATGCATTCATTAGTTCTAGCAGCTCTGTTATACATTCCGTTGGATTTTCTACATAAATGGTCATGCCATCTGTGAATCAAAACGTTTTTGCACTTCCAGTGTTCCATGAGGGAGTGCAAAGTTAGTTGAAGAGACTGTCATTTTTAGATTGAAATGTACTGTCTCTTTTTAGTTAGCTTTCTAGTTAGCTCTTTTCTAGTTTTATTCATTTTTATTTTTAATTAGGAATGAATGCTTGATGTTGTCAAATGTATTTTAATGTCTACTGAAATGATAATGTGTATTTTTAACTTTAGGTCTTTTAATACGGTTTCATAAGTAGATTGATTTTCAAATGTTGAACCAGCTTTGTATGCTTGAGATAAACTTCACTTCATCATGAATGATTATTTTTTATATATATCTGATGTTGATTTGCTAATCTTTCAATGAGAATTTTGTTGTTAATGTCCATGAAAGACATTGTTCTATATTTTTCTTGTAATAGCTTTATTAGTTTTGGTAATGTGTAATGCTAGCCTTAAACAATGAAATGAAAGATACTCCTATATTTTCAATTTTTTGGAAAATTTTTATAATTTCTTCCCTAAATATTTGGCAGCATTCACCTGTGAAGTCATCTAGGACTGAAGTTCTGTTCGCCTAAAAATACAATATGTTTATTAGATACAGAGCTATTCGTACTTATTTTTCTTGAGTGAGCTTTGGTAGTTTGGGTCTTTGAAGGAATTTGTCTGTTTCATTCTATAAAGTTGTTCATAATATACCATTATTGTTTTTTTTTGATATCTATAAACAATGCTCTTCAAAGTTCTTCACTCCCATAAAAGCCTTTAAAGACATTTTCCCTAATTGCTTCTCCACTAGAATTTTAATTACACAAATATATTTAATGAGTACAATTAGATGGCTTCTAATTGCATTGATTAGATTCTAATTGATAATTCTAATTGATACGTATAGAGAAGTAACACCATCACTCCAATCAAGGTAAAAAAAACATGTCTATCAACTTCAAAAGGTCCCTCCTGCATCCCACCTTTTCTTTGGTGGTGAGATACTTAACTTGAGATGTACTATCCTAACAAACTTTTCAGTATACAATACAATAGTGTTAACTACCGGCCTTATGTTGTACAACAGATCTCTGGAACTTGCTCACCTTCTTTTATTGAAATGCTATACCTGTTGAACAATAGTTCCCATTCCCTGACCCTGGTAACCATCAATCTTCTCTGTTTTAGATACCTCATGTACATGGGATAGTGTAGTTTTTGTCCTTCTGTGACTGGCTTATTTCAGTTAGCATACTGTAAGGGAATTTTGCCATTTACAACAACATAGAACAAAGAAACAGAGATGATATATGTGAATAAAATCATCTCCTTGTGAGATTATGAATTCCTGTTACAGGAAGGTCTAAGTCTATAAGTGCGTTGTGCATTTTATCTTATATTAAGGGAAATCTTTAAGGATATAGATATATATATAAACATATACAAATAAGTATAAACATATACAAATAAGTATACACATACAAACATCTAAAGACATGTTTTTAACCATATCAGATGCTATGATTCTTAATCTAGTTTCTATTAATAACAAATCATTTTATATAACATTGAAATGGGAAAATTTCCAGTTAAAAATAAATTATTTTGGTTTTCCAATAATAATAAAAACAATGTGTATTTTTATAAGCTTTCTCTTTAGTTTTCTTTTTTTCTCAGATCATAAACTTACTCTGCATGTTACTGTATTTATTAAATATTCTATTTATATTCCTTTTGTAGTTTTGCTCAGGATCATTGTGTTATTGCTTCAGTGGTTATAATTTTTCATTGAACATTTTTTTAAAAATTCATTAAATTAAAAAACACTAATTGCAGAAAATGTCTTGCTAAATGATATGTATATCAAATAATAAATTATTACTTTATAAAGGGTATAAAAGCTATACATGGCGATAGTACTTTCCACCAAGCATCCTTTACAGCACCTATTATGTTATATTCATCAGTCGTAATTTGTAGCAATGATCAAATGTCTGACAGAGGTCACAGAAAATAATAAAATGACAGATTTAAAACAATAATAGGCAGTACCTTTATATCATCCTCTAGCACTTATAGAATACTTTCATAACTTCATTCTCACAAAACACTCTAGAGTAGTATGGTAATATAATTCTTTCAAATATGTGCATATGGATTCAAAAGTCTGAACAACTCACACTGGGATTGTAGTTCAGTGGTAGAGTGTTTGACTCCATGTATGAGGCACTGGGTTTGATACTCAGAATCACATAAAAATAAAAATAAAAGTATTTTATCCATTTACAAGTAAAAAACTATTAAAAACAAAAGTCTGAGCAACTACATATGTTCATAAAACCTTCTTTGGTAAGCTTAGAACCTGTGAGTACAGATACACAAAAGCTTGGTATCCATCCTAAATGTCTGGATTTTCATTGATACTTCCTTTGTAACTAGAGATTGGTTCTTGCATCCAATCCAAAAGACATATGTAGCTGTTTCAGCAAAAGATAAATGATACATATTTCTACTCTTAAAACTTTCCAACCATTGCTACAAAGGAAAAGATAGTATCAAACTTTCCTTACTGTCTAAAGTCCAACTAACAGCTAGCACCTCCTTCTTGGTTAGAAATGGCAGGAAAAAATCCATCATATTTGAATTAAATGATGAAAAACTGGCCATTCTAACAATGAATTCTCCATCTTTACAAGAAATCTACATCTGACCCAAACCAAGAAACTGGTGGAGTTTTAGGATCCCCAGATGAGAGTTCTGCATGCCACATCATTACCAGCATGCCCAACTCTGGATTTCTTTTCTCAGTAGCATGTCAGACATGGAGTCCATTCCATGGGAAGCTATATGGTTAAATGTAGAGGGTATTGTAACAAGAGGCTCTAAAAATCAGGAGCTCCTGAAATAAATATTGTTTCATTTGCATGTGTGAAGACATTAGTCTTCCATATTTAGAAAAAATAAAATGCTGGTGCACTGAGGATATGGGGATAGTAAGAGAGGCATAGTAAATAGAACCCAAAGAAAATTGTGCTGGATGGTAATCTTTGTTAAAATTACTTGGCCTCTATATCCAAATTTTATCATTTGCAAAATATGAGAATTAAATGAGTTATTATGAACAGTACTTGGCACATACTGAACACTTCAGAAGTCAATAAACAATTAGGATTTCTTAAAGTTTGGCATTTTCACAATTTGTATCTCTTCTAGAATCCAAGGTTTAAGCAATTATGTCAAAAAATTTAGAAAGCTATCAGCTAACAGGAAAATAATATTTATCTGTATTTCTATCTCTGATAGAGAGTTTTGATGAGGAGCTCTCCAGACACATAAATGGCACTGTTACAGATTAGCACTGACCAATGAATGGTTCTGGTTGGAATAACTGCTATGCTATGATGTCAAACAAAACTCAAATCTCGGTGCTGAAAAGGACAAAGGCTCATTTCTGAGATACATGTCATCATTAATACAGGTTATCAGTGGGATCTTCTCACCAGATTCACTCAAGGACTTAGCCTAAAGAGCAACCATCATCTTGAATTTGCTGACTGTACTAGAGTTAAAAAAAAAAAAAAAGGCTCTGGGTAGTTTTTTAGTATCATACCATCCCATTTGACTCATTGTCTAAAATCAGACCAGGGTGTTCAGTCATTCCTGTTCCCCAAGTGTATGAGAATCAAATGTCTGGGAAGAGCATTAACAAACACCTTACAAATAACTCACATGTGGGCCAAGGGGTAGGGGTGGGAATGGGAAAGGAAGCAGACAAATGATGAAGTGGAAAGATCGCTGTAATTCTGAGTCTGTACAGCATCTCTTCCCATCCTGTCTTCCTCCCTAGCCTTCACACAAACTTATAAACTTCACACCCAGCAAGCATTCCCATCCAATTATCTGTTTTTTGAGAAACAGAAATAAAGAGAAACACCAGTTCTAATCTAGCAATTTTTTGTGTTCCTAGATCAGCCAAAGTGTACAGCTCTGTAGGATAGAATTATTGTCACAATAGTTTGGCTATGACATTAGGAGCTACTCCTTGATTTATCACATGTGTAAAATCTACAGAATCTTCATTTGTCTAAAGGGCCAAGGGATGACTACTTGAGTGTCAAATTTCCTTTGCATATAGTCATTACCATAGCAGCAGAGAAAAAGAAGTAGCATCATTAAACTAAGATAAAAACAAATAAAATTAAAATGTTCCTCTGTATATATCACCCTTCATCTTCCATTATCTGAGCTGACTTGAGGCCTCAGACTTCCATGGGCCTGCTAACCACCTCCTCAGGATGCCTGTGGCTCTTTGTATAACTTAACACCTCTTTACACCTCTTTAGACAACTTTTTCTTATTTTGTTTTGCTTCAGTCATATAAAAACTTTGGGGAGGAGAGAGGGAATTTCTTGACTGGCTAGGATCCTGAATGCACATAGGGCCAGAGCCCAATTACTAACATACTTTGGGGACATACAACAATGTCATTATCGCAGAAACACACATGTGCTGCTCAATCGCCAACGTCATTCTTAGTAACAAAGACATTTTTTTCCCTAAGCATCTTTTGTGAAAACAGCTATTGGAGGTAAAATTGGTCCTATTTAATTAACTTTTTACTTCCAACCCTGAGGCACACAAGAAAATAATGAAAAATCACCACAAAACAGTTGGTGACCACGTACTGGGTCCTTTTTTTTTTTTTTTTTTTTGCAATAATCTAAAATGTTTTGTTTCTATGCAAAAGCATTTTCCCTTAGCATTTTATTTATCAGAAAATTCAATTTTATTAAGATAAAGTAAAATAGTAGAGAAGTGTTACATTGTTCACCTTTTCATTCAATTGCTTATTTATGTTTGTTTTTATGTTTTCCATTGCTCTAATTCTATTTGGTGCACTTGCATTTAGTTCCTATTTTTTAAATATTCTGAATATACTCCACCTCCTCTCAATTTTGATGTTTATATCTTTTCTCCAAATAGTCATTTTGTATCATTAATGTAAAGCAGCAGAGTGAAGAAAGTTGATGTTTCTAGCTCTCCTCTTATATCAGAATGCAACTTGTATTCAATTTACTTATATTTGCTCATTTATCATATTGTTCAGTGGAATTTGAACAGAATGCTGCCATTTAATGAACTGAAAACAGTGATTTTGTAAACACTTACATTGGAATAATACAGAGTACTTAGATTGCATGATAATATTGGTATGGCAATATATATCATTATTAGTATCTGTGGTTAATTACACTGCTATATTGATAAAGTGCAAAATAACCCTGACACGGTTCTCTTTTTTATATGCCCTTTCCTCTGTGCTACAGAAATCACAATGAGTAATAACAAGAGAGGTTAATCAACACTTTAAGAGAAATGAAAGCAGTTAATATTTTGTTGATGCTACTTATAATTTTGAATTTGTGGTTTTAATGAAAATATTCCACAGTGAGAAATTTACAGAAAACTCAAATAATTAATAAAATCTCCCCTGCAGATTATTATTTCTCTCAGTACCTAGAACTTGTATCAAAAATTCCTCTAAACCAAACCAAGTACACCTTCACTTTCTGTCATACTCAAAGGACAAAAGTGATATCAAAATAAATCAACTTTTAAGAGAGTTGTCAAGGATGTCCTCTTTATAAGGACAAATTTTTGTACTTTTCCATAGATAGAAGCTAAACAACTATTTCCTTGAGTATGCAAACTTGGAGCAAAAAGCAGGTCATTTAAGGTAAGTGCACAATGTTCCCATGGAAGCAGTATGCATCAAGGGAAGGAAGGTGGGAATAACGTGAAGGTGGTCATACAGAAAGAGTCAATTAAGATTAATAATATTGACTTCAGAATAGAAATACAACTCTGAAAATCAAGGTGACAGGATGAGGTATAAATGTTTTGGGGAACATTTTTGCATATGAGAATAACACGACCAATAGTAGATACTGAATCCTATCATAATCAGACATTAAAAACAGGTTTTGATTATATCATCTGAAATTGAGCATGCTACTTCATGTTTCCATGAGTTTTTATAATCTATACATCTAGCTGGATTCTTTTCTATGATTTATCCTCATGGAGTATTTGTATTCAATTTCAAAACCAGTTTAAATATTAATCCGTCTTTGTGACTTCACTGGGACCAGTTAGAATTGATCTCTTCCTACTTTATGCAACCTCTGAAGTATGCTTACTTGTTTACATGTCGTTCTGGTTAAACAGTGGGCTTTCACCTGAAGGCAAGGAGTTTCTCCATGTTCTTTATATATAGTGTTCTTGGTGGATATCAGGTAAGATGTAAATGTGTGACAAATTAAGGATTCATAGGATTGTACTGATTATAATCCATAATAACCTCTTTCTTGTATGACAGAGTTATCAAGACCAATGGTCATCTTTCATTCCTCTTGAGTTTAAGATGCTAAAAGCAACATTGTACCTTTTGTGCTGGCAGGAGGACACATATCCAAGGTCATTTAAAACACTTTTACAGTACAATGGAATAAGAGGTTTGATGGTGAAGAACAGATCACATGAAGCTAATGAAAGGAAGGAAAATTGCAACACAGATCTCCAGTTGCAGATGTTTGGAGCTACATGGGAGAAAATCAGGTGAGTTAGTTAAGGAAATAGCAGGCTTCCGTTAAAGCTTTACAACAAAGAAAAAGAATAATGGTCTTGAAAGACCAAACAGGAATATTGTTTTGATCTTTATTCAGTCTTCCCTTTGCTTTAACTATGAGGTTACTGACAAAATTGGACCTCCTCTCTCAGCAACTTCTCAGTAGGCTTTCAACCATACACTAAGCTGCTCTCTCTATGACTGCTCTGTATTCACCTCTCCCAATGGTCTGTGAGTTTCCTGAGGAAAGAACTGTTTTTTTTTTTTTTTTTGGTCTTTTTCCTTACCAAGCATTATAATTTATTTGAATAAATATATAGAATTTTAGTAATTTAACTAATCACTAGTATTAGCTAAAGGGGACTTAACCATACATGAATATATATGCAGATAATTCAATACCAGAAAATAATATTGAATTCATGTGAAGAGTAACCAGTGGTACTACAATAACTTGAAAAAACAGAATTGAATGTTGGGAAGGACTAGGAAAATTCTAGAAATATTTTAAAATTTTTTTCAATACTTTTCTACAAACTCTTCTTTAGAAAATAAATCAAACGAGAAACAAAGAAAAGAAAGCTATATTTTCAGATATTCATTGAAAATTATCTTTAATAGTGAAATTTGTAAACAGACTAAATTTCATCAAAATGATAAATTGATCAATTATTATATAGTAGCTCAAAGAACTATTCATACAGCAATTAAAATGATAATTATAAAGATGTTACACAGACACACAGAAGAGTTATTATAAAATTTAAAAGAAAAGAAGCCAACGGATCATTGCAAATGCTATATGATTGCAATTATGTTAAATATATATACAACTAAATGAAGAAAGGGATGCAACAAAATACTTTATAGGCATGGTTTTATGATGGTAAAATTATGGTTGTTTTTAATTTTAAAAAATATCTTTCAATGTTATAGTATTTAAAATAAAGAGAATGGACATAAAACTTGAGTTGTTTTATTTTTTTTTATCCTGGGAAATTAAGATGAAGACTCAAAAAAAAAAAGCATTTTTCCTTAAAAAAGTGCTTGTAAAATAATTCTTGCCTTCACTATTCTTTAAATATTTTCTATTTAAAGTGGATATTTCCATATAAACACCTACTGTATTCTTTGAGCATTTCTATATTGCTTCCTTTACATCAACTATGACTTAAGACCATACAAACTTGTTTTCTTATAATTATACAGGTCTAAATTCCAATTCAGGTCTCACTGGAGTACAATCAAAATGTTAGAAGGGTTTCGTTCCTTCCTAAAGTTTCTAGGCAAGAATCAATTTGCTTACGTGTTCCAGCTTCTGGAAGACACTCAAATGTCTTAGCTTGAAGCTCCCTTCCTGTCTTCAAAGCCAGTAACATGTCCTCTGACTCTTCTCCCATGGTCTTATTTCTGTCTGAGTACAATCAGGAAAGTTTTCCATATTTAAATATTAATATACTTAGATTCATCCACCCAGATGATCCAGAAAAATCTTCCATCTCAGGGTCCTTAACCTTAATCCTATCTGCAAAGTCATTTTGCCAGGTAAAGCAATATGTGCACAGGTTTAGGAAAAATGGATGTGGAAATCTTTGGGGTAGGTGGCACTATTCTGCCTACCACATTCCCTAGCCCATACATGTCTAAATAACTATCCAACTTTATGGAACGATCTTAAATCTTGTTTTCTTAAGCTATTTGTTTGTATGGAAAGATATTTTTCTGTACTCTATCAAATCATCTGCTAGTTAAAAGAACTTAGCTATGAATATTTAAAAGCCATTTGTAAATCTCTGTCCCTTTTTTTCCTTCTTTCATGAGTATTTAACCTAAAAGGTACTAGGTGAGATACATGCTAGAGGAGTACATGCTGGAAAGAAAATAGGTGCTGTGGCCTCATGTAATGAAATACAAAAGTGTATGCATGTGTGTGTATGTGACGGATGAGGGAGGATGGCCTTACGGTTGCAGCCATCTACCATGGGATGTGACTTGAGGTTGGGGTAAGGAGGTCAGGCATGATCTGGTTAGAGTTGTAAAAGGTTGAGAGGGTGAGGGGGCCATTCTTGCAGCCAAACTCTGAGCAGTCATACTCAAGAAGTGTGAGAGGGACCTCCATGGAAGGGGTATGAAACAGTGTGAGCAGCTTTGGTGTGAGGTATCAGAAATCTGAATGAGTAGAAAAGGTGTCTGAATGTGGAATGGTCATGACCCCAACATATTTTGTTACAGCGCAGGTATAGCACCGATGGCATACACATTGGGAGAAGCAGTGCACAGCAGTAACATCTATGACTTGGCAGAACGTCAAAGCCTGAGAAGTGTGACAGCACCCTTAGTACATGGGAATACCATAGGGCTGGGTTCCAAATCTGTTCATGGTGAATAAGGTGTCAATGGCCCAATTCAGATGCTGTGTCCTGAGATCAATAAGTTTAGTTCTCCTCCAAATCTGGAGGAGAGTTTTATAGCCCAAGTGTGGTAAGTAGGACAAATCTCGAAGGTTAACCATGAACATGAATAGAATATTGAAGTCCGACATGCTGAGATAGGAAGAGTATCCACATAGTGAGGTGGAGGGGGAGGAAAACTGACTGCATACAGCGAGGATTCATCAAGAAAGTAAAAGTATGAGGGATTCTGAAAGCCAGGTTTCCCATGGTTGGAAAAAAGAGTTTAAAAAGGAGGACAACTAGAATAAAAATTTTAGCATTGCTATTGGATTGGAATTGGGGATATTTGTGTGAATTCAAAAGTTTTAATGCATATAGATGTTATAGAAAAATATCTACAGGGGTGTGTGTGTGTGTGTGTGTGTGTGTGTGTGTGTGTGTGTGCATGTTTACATTCCCTAGCTCCATTCACTGAGAGGGCCTCGAAGTACCATGTCTCTATAGAAATGAGGATACAGAGCCCCAATTTTGTTTTCTAAGTCATTTTCACTAAAAGTAAACACACTTTCAACCAGGCACAGTGGCGCATGCCTGTAATCCCAGGAGCTCAGGAGGCTAAGGCAGGAGGATTGTAAGTTCAAAGCCAGCCTCAGCAATTTAGCAAAGCAATAAGCAACTCAGGGAAACCCTGTCACTAAATAAAACACAAAAAAGGGTTGGGGATTGGCTCAGTGGTTGAATGCCCCTGGGTTCAGTCCCTGGTACCAAAAAAAAAGGAAACACACTTTCTTGAATTGATATATAATTTTATGACTAAGAAAGGGAGTATATAAAATGAATCACTCAGATTATAATGTGAATAAAAATAAGGAAGTGCTCAAATAATCATGGGGATATATCAAAAGCCCACATACTTACACAACATGCATACATACACACACACATACACACACACACACTCTACTATAAAAACCAGTTTGAATAGACTCTCAGTAGTTAGATTAAAGAAAATTTGTTTTTCTAAATAATAATGATATTAACAGATTTTAATCTAATACATCAAGTTGAAATCAATTTATCCATAGCATAAATGTATGCATATATAGAAAAAAATCTTCCCAAATAACGCAATAAAAAGAATGATGGTCTTTGAAGAAAGCCATCTATGTTGGCTTCCAATGGCATAATATTCATCAGGAAACAATAATGGTGGTAAAAATTTGATGTAAAATAGAAACATTTACATAATCTCAAAGCATCTTTCCATGTTACACTGACTGATTATAAATCGGGAAAAAGTAATTTCATTGTGGTGAAAACTAGGAGACACTACCTCAATCAAATGCTCAAAATTAACATCATCAAAATGAAACGAATCAAATCATTTACCATCTGATAAGATGCAATCACACGATGTTACTTCTGTGATATTCCTGCCAAAGCCATTTAATCGAAGGAAACATCAGATAAGCCCAAATGGAAAGACATTTTCTAAATAACTGGTTTAAAATCTGCAAAAGTGTCAAGGGCATGAGAGAAAAGACAAGGAAGGAGGTGAAAGGAGATTGAAGATACAGAGCATCTAAATATAGTAGATAATCTTAAAGTTAGAGCTGCTTTATGGGCAGGTGGACTATGTAGTAGTACAGGGCACAGCATTTGGAAAGACCCCATGCTTGGTTTCATGTTCTGTTGTTTTCTCAATTCTTAATATATTTTAGCCACACCCACATTCATTTTGAACTGTATCCCAGGCATTATTGTTGGTCCTGTTCAGACTGAATCTTTTTCCTAAAAAAAAAGACATAATTGGAACAATTGACAAAATTTGGATAAGGTATGCAACTTACATGGTAGTAATATAATTTCCTGATTTTAATGGTTATATTGGGGTTACAAAAAAGAATGCCTTCATAGGATATACACACTAAAATACTTAGATGTTAAACAAAATGTAAGCAACTTTCTAGTGCTTTAGAGAAAAATACATTTTGTGCAATAACTGCAACTTTAAGTTTGAAATTATTTCAAAAGAAAAAGGGAAAAGCAATTTATCAAAGCCTGTGTAGAGTTGATGGATTAAGACAATATGTGTGGATGGAGCTCAAGGGCATTACGTTGAATGGAAAAAAAAATCTCTAAAGTTACATAGTGTACACAGCACTGATAAAACATTCTCAAAGTGAAAAAAATCAGATCATTGCCTGTGAGAGTTGAGAACTGATGGAAGGACGCAGCAACTAAGGGTAACACGAGGAATTCCTTTATGGTGGTAAATCAATTCTGGGTGACCCCGAATTTTCATGTAGGAATGATTTGGGACACAAATTTGGTTGGGAAATTTATAGGGAGAATAGAGTGAGAACGAAGCTTGTGTTGAAGCTTCATTGGCTCTGAAGATCTTGTTATGGAGTAACTTCCTGTTGGCTTTATCAGAGGGACAAAAAAGGAGGGAACTCAAACTGCTGAAGCCATTTCACATGGTCCTCTCTGATTTAAAGATTTAAAAAAATTAAATTTGGTTAAATATTAATCATTGTTTCTATAGGGATGATATCAATATTTGGTTTATATTATTAGATAGTCAAAATTTACCCAAATTATGATAAAAGTCTTTAAAAAAAATTCTGAAGATCTTTCCTTGTCTAGTAAGCTAATGGAAAGAGATGCTTTATGGTTCTGTAGGATCCCTCAAAGGGGTGAATGTTAGTGAAGATACCCTCAAGTTCCACTTAGTGTGACTAAATTTTAGACAGTCTTCTTGCTCACTTTGGATCTGGGATTTTTCTATTTTTCTTTTAGATCACTCATTAGAAAACAATTTTAAATCTTTTCTCTACCCCTTGTCTTTGAGACATGAACTTTTTAAAGCCTCTGGTCTATTTTATAACTCAAGAATGACTTTCTCAAGGTTCAAAGCCATCCTTCAGAAAAGTGTTCATCAAGGAAGATCAGAACCCATCTCTGGCTTCCTGTTAGCTTAGACAGTAGAACCCTAGCTTGGCCAGTAAATTGCTCAAATTGTAAAATTTCCTCCTCTCACGAAGGCACAAGGAAGCTGAGCTTTCCTTTGTGTGAAGCCAGTTAGCAAACTCAAAATGTCCCAGCCCAGCTATTAAAACCTTCCTAGACTTGCCCTGCTCACTGGTGCATGCTTGTAGTCTTAGTGACTCCAGAGGCTGAGATAGGAGGATTGCAAGTTCAAAGTCAGCCTCAGTAACTTAGTGAGGCCCTAAGAAACTTAGTGAGTCCTTGTCTCAAATAAAATATAAAAAAGGAAGAGAGGTTACTCAGTGGTTAAGCACTCCTCAGTTCAACCGTTGGTACCAAAAAGAGGAGCAAGCTGTGTAGCTGAGTACCCAAATTCAACTTCTTGTCTGGTACAGATTTTATTGAGAGCTGACAAAGAATCTCAGTGCCCATTTTTTGTTTTAATTTAGGAAATATTCCCAGAATTCTTGAGGGAAACAAGGATTTATTTTTATTTCATGTAAAGGCACAAATGATAAATTCATGTTTCAAGGTGGTTTCAAAGTTAGTCAAGTTTTACTTAAATACATGTAGATTATATAGGTCTTCACAAAATGTCTATAAATATTAGTGACTTCAAATTGCCATGAAATAATTTTGGAAAACAGGAGGAAAACAATTTTGATATACCTTATTAAATGTAATATACTTTAAATTATTCTTCAAATTTTGATGGTAATAGATTTTTCTCAGGAAGAAAAGACTTGTCTTTTTGAAAAATAACAGAAAACTAGATAGCAATTTGTCCCCCTAACTGCCCAGCATAGAAATAAGTAATTTAATGCAAATTAAATACCTATAAAAAAGGGAAGGGAGAGTTAATTGAATAATTCTGTTGCTAAGGTAACTTTCAGGAAAGATTGTATGATCTATTTTAAAATTTTTTATTGCTTCTGGACATAGGGTATACTGGAAGACGTTAGGCAATTCTGAGGAGGGAAGCAAGCTTTTTGTTATCATCCGAATAGTGAAGCTTAAAGGGAAGGTGTTTAATTTACTGAGAACTTACATTATTGGCAGAAATACAAGGAAATTGAACTTTCCTTTGGGAGAAGCCAGTTAGCAAACTCAGAATTCTGGTATTTCAGACTAAAATCTTAAGAGTCATATTAGGCTCCTCCTTCCTCCCATAGTTCCTTCCTCCAGAGAGAGCCTTTAATTCTTTATCCTCAGATAAATGCAATGTTCTCATTCCAAAGATGGTAGAAAGTTCCAGTCAGTTTGGTCATTAGTAAAGGCCTTTATCACACTCCAAATTCAGTGGGGAAGGGTTAGTACAAACATAAAGCCTGGCATATTTTTGATACTGCAAAATGCTAAAAAAAAAAAAAAAGCCACAATCATTTTTCTGTGAGTAGAAAGGGAGGTCAAGATTTATTAAGTAGTTGTCAATAGCAGTAGAGTTTCAAGGGTAACCATATCTGTAGTAGTTAAATTGTCTGTATTTTAAATTGTTTCCCCCCATCTGCAAATTTCAGACTTCAACATAAAGTCAGTCACTGGAGTGCTTGTTAAATCACAGGCTGCCAAGTTCCCCTTCCAAATTTCTGATTGAGTAGGTCAGGGTTGGGGCCTGAGAACTTGCATTGCTAAAGTTCCTTGGTGATACTGACAGTAACATATGAGAAAGAGAGTCTTAAAGGTTTTTGACTTTGTAAATGCAGAATAGACTGTTAGCATCTCATTATTTTTATAAGGGTGAGTTATGTGTCAAAACAAAGCACAGAGGAGGCATGTTACTCTCTCATATTTTATAGATAGCCAGAGAAGACAAGTTCTTCATTCTAAATTTTTGGATCATCTAAGTGTTCCCCTCTTCATTGATGGAAATGTCTACTAATGGAGGCAAAATGCCTGGGAAGAAAAAATAAATTTATTGACTTTTCAAAATCAGCTTTACAAATGACAATAAATTTCAACACTGAATGTTAGCAAATTTATATGTAAGCCTTATACTACCTAATATTCAGATTACTTTTATAAAATACCCTGGTGAAAAAGCAAGACATGTAAAATATCTAGTTTATGTTCTTTTCTAGAAATATAGAAACAGTTGCTACTTTTTTTGGTGGGAGGGGAGTAAGGGTCTTTTGCATCATAATATCTTTTCTTTGGGGAGTTTTAAAAAATTAATAATATTTTAATATAAAATTTTAAAAGGTAATGCTGGGCATTTGGAAAATCTTGAAGTCTTTAAAAAAATTAAATAGTACTACACAGAGATAATAATTATAAACATTTTGGTGATTTCATTCCAATTTTTTTATTTATATTTTATATGATTGGGATGATGGAAATATACAAATTAAATTCTTCATTGTTTGCTTCATATAGCAAAATAAATATCTACTCATGACTAAATATTTTTAATATTTAGTTCTCTCCCTTACAAAGTGACAAAACTCACATGTAAGACAATGCAAGAACATTCAGAGGTGAAGTGATTGGATTATAACGGTGATTTGTCAATGGCTTGATCCACTAATATGGATTGGTAACTGTAGGCAGGCAGGGTGTGGCTGAAGGTGTGTGCTTTTGGGGGTTTATATTTCATCCCTAGTAAGTGGAGCCCTTTCTCTCTGCTTCCTGATTGCCACATCCTGAACTGCTTTCCTCATCTTCACCTTTCCCCCATAATGTTCTGCCTAACCTTGGGCCAAGAGCAATGGAGTTAGCCGACTAGGGAACTCAGAAACCATGAGCCCTCTGATAAACTTTTCCTCCTCTAAAATTGTGCTTGTCAGGTTTTCTGGTCATGGTGATGAGAAAGCTGACTGAGGCACTGGTATGTTGTAGGAGGTAAGATCATATCTACTTTGATATAGTCCAAGTAAAATTTTATTAAGGCCCTCTGGAGAAAGAAATTGAATAAATGTAAAGGGTTTGTCCTCCACACCCACAAAACCTTGGGCTGGCATGGAAGCTGTGAAGGCAATGAGTGAGGACAAGGCTTCTGCCAAAATCTTTCAGATGGTGAACAGAGGGCAGAATGTCCTTGAATGAAAAGAGTTGAACACAGGACAGAAAGAGCATTTGAGCCATTCAGACCCTTGATAGGGAACTGAAATGCAATGTCCAGAGGTTCTGGTGGGGGGCTGGGGAGGGCAGGGAGGCTGAGTCAGTGTGCATTGCAGTTACTACTCTCTTTCTCACAGAACACAGTTATTCTTCCCCAAACCAGTACCATGAATGTTGAAACTGCTCTTTGTTGCACTGTTGTGTCTTGTTATTTACCCATTTATCTTTCATTTTTAGGAGAACTACCCTATTTTTAATTATATTCATTATTTTTATTCATACTCATAACTATGTTCCCAAAACCTTGCACAGTGCTTAGGACACCCTGAACATTCTATCAATATCTACTGAAATATTTCATTCCCTCTA
>CM053399.1:141349909-141377103 GCA_028644305.1 Xerus rutilus | reverse complement strand
AATTTAAAAATATAAAATAATGAGTAATAAGTTTATGTAATGGTTCACAGTAAGTGTGCAAGGACTGATTCTACTTTACAAAAAACATACATTATCAAAACAGTACTGATGATCACGATGCTCTTGTCATGAGTAAGAAAAACAAGAAAAAGTTCTAAATAGTGCCTGGTACCTGATGGGTATTCAGTAAATGTAAGGTTTATTACGGTTGTTCTTGCTGCTGCTACTGTTGCTGAAGTCACCATTTATAATCATATGGTAGAAAAGAAATAAAAGTTACAAACACTAATACAAAGAAGAGCCATTTTTAGAAAATCTCCACTGAACATCACCCAGGGATTTAGAAAAGCAGTGATATATGCTTATTGTCAATGGCCAACTGAAATGTGTTTATGGTGGCTATGGGGTCACAACAGGCATCAGCTGTCATCACTGCTGACATTTTTAGCAGAGGTGCCAAGGACTGAAGCAGTTTGGAAGATTTAAGTGACTTGGGTTTTTGAAAGAGTGCTGCTTACCAAAGCCTTCTGGCAAGGTCAAGGTCAAGAAGCAAGTGCTAGGCGGTTATAAATAGTGAACACTGAGGCCTGAGTCATAATATTAAAAAGCCAATGAGGACGGCAAACTGGAAGTTTAGAAGATCAGGAGCCCTGGTGAATATATTCAAAGGCACTCTCTTATCTAAAAGCAACCCTCTGGTACCAAAGATTTATGTCCCCTTCAAGGCCAATCTAATGCTTATATATATTTTTTTTCCCTAAAAGATACCTTTTATAAATATGGAGGAATCTTCCAGTGTGTCAGTCAAAACTCCAAGCAAAAACAAATTATCTTTTATCTTTAAATTATCTCATCATATTGAAAATGTAAATGTTTGGAAATTTCTTCTAAAAGCAAGATGAAAAGATAAACATGGAAGATGGCATTTGAACTTTGTATCTCAATTGGACTCAGAGATATAAACAATAAGTAATGTAGTTGTTTTTATTTTATCGTTTTCCTCTATTCAAAGGCAGTGGTTGTGATGTGTCTGTGTGTCTGTGTGCTGTGAGTGGGCATGTGTGTGCAGTTGCATGGGTCCGCTTTCTCAGGCAGAACCTATGTAGACTGCACAGCATTAGTACTACTATTTTGCCTTTTAAAAGCTCCAGATTCTCCTTCAAAGCTATCAGGATTACATTTCTTTGCATTTACAAGTGTTCAGCATCTCAGCTCCTCATCAAGCCAACTCCTGGTCTTTGCTCTTCAGGTAACCTGCTGTAGTAATTGCTGGCATGGGCAGGCTTTTATTTATTAGGAGGAAACCTGGGGTTGTACTCATTGAAATAAAATAGTAAGAAATGTAATGAAAGAGAGGAGGATTAGAATTCTCCAAGCATCCTGGAAAGTAAGGCATTTGGAGAGACATTGTCCTCATATCATTTCAGATATCAACCTAATTATAAAGGCAGTGAGGTCCTGAGGCAATGGTAGGTTGTCTTCCTCATGCCAATAGGAGCCTTTGGCTACCGGCAGCCCCGTGTGTTCCTGGGGCTCAAAAAGGAGGATGAAAAGAACACGTGCAGGAATCTACGGAAAGACCGAACTTTAGTACTTTGTCTTTGAACACTTAAAGTAAGGACAAGGACTCACATGGCAACTCTGCGTATTTTTCCTCCTTAACTACTTTGCAGCCTGAGTGGTGCCTGTTGCCTTAATTAGGCACCTTGCTTCATACAGAAAGGATGGCACAACAGGGCTGCCTCATGTTTATGTAGTCTGCTTAGTCCCTTCTGGATTGTAAAAGCTGTTTTTGATAATAAAACTGATTTGTATCTTTTTCTTTTTCTTAACCTTGGCTCTACAATATGCTAGATGTCTGCAGTGGTACTCATCTCACAGAGGGGCCGTACCTCACTAGCCATATAGCTCTTTACTTTTGATGTACCGGGGATAAAAACAACTGGGATTTAGCTCTCTCACCATAACCTTATAAAACCTGACAGCCAGATGGTCAGACATTCAAATGGCTGCAGCTAAGCACGAAAGGAGGGGGAAAAAATAAAAAATAGAAAGCACACACACACACGCGCGCGCACACACACACACACAGAAATTATGAAGGAAGCATTTCCTTCCGAATTCAAAAATGCCGATGACAGAACCCCCTTAAAACCTGTGAAAACACTGCATGGCAAAAATCTTTCCCACTTTGTAATAAGACCAACATTCTCTGCCTGTGCTTAGGTAAGAAAAGAAATAGACTTGTTTTTTGCTGCATGTTTGTTTTGATCTGGAATATCTTGACATATACTTGACAACTCTGGCTATCTTTGACTTTGGGGTCACATTCTTATCTTAATCCTTCATGTCATTGAGTGTTTTGCAAAGGAAAGCATTCATAATTTCAGATTGCACTAGAGAAAGCCAGGCCCCTAGTGCTCATACAATGCAGTACTCCCCCCTTAGACTTGTGTAGATTTCATCACCTTTTAGAGCTGACAATAACTTGCAGGCAGCAGCAAAGAAATTGAGTCCAGTAATCATAAAGAAAGAATTGTGGCAGTTTAAAGTTATCCAGATGCTTTAAAAGTGAGTCACTTTGATTCCTGACAGATGTTAAACATGTTACCATGAAAAAACTGGAGGGCTACAAACACCAGTTAAAACCTCAGCTATTCATTCCTATAAAAACTAAATTACAGTGACAGAAAATTCAAAAGGACTAAATACAACTGAAGTCAACATTATACTATATTTCTATGTGCTTCAGAATTTTATTCATACAAAGTAAGTCAGGAATTTCCAAGGTTTTACAGGAAGCATTGTACAATTCATTTCAAAGGCATTAATAACAGAGAATAAAGCCACCTTGTCACAACTAACTTCACGGATGCTTTAAGTGAATGTTTTAAAAATAACTTGAATATTTTAAAGTATTACAGAGCGATTAGATTTGTGATTATGTATTTATGGAGGCTATATATATTTTTATCTGGTACTGTAAGCTAGGTCAAAATACTTTGACCTAGTAGGAAGAAAGTGATGAGACAAAAATAGACAATTGTTTCTAGTGGGAGAAGAACTAGAACAGTAAACTAGTGCAATGGAAGCTCCCATGAATGATGGGATTGGCTACAGCAGAACGTTTTGGTAAGGGCTATCCTTGGTTTTCTGGTTGCTCTTTAAACTGAATTCAGGAAAGCTATCTTCGTACATGCATATTTATTTACACATGCACAGGAGCAAGGAAACTAGGAGAAGGCAAACGCTTCTTTGGTTCTGATGATGATCCACTTACTGACCTTTAAGCCATCCTATAGCTATGCAGATTAGCTATATAATAGATCTGTCATGGTTTTATGGTGGTCAACATTTTGACTTTTGGCCTTGTCTCTACCTTGATTCACGTAAATTGACATTATGGATACTGAATGTGGGCTTAGCAGAATGCAGGAATTAAATGCACAAGTTTGGGATCCAACTTTCTTGGTCTGAATTCTTATTATGCTAACTATAAACTGTATGACTTTGGGCCAATTACTTCTCTTTGTCTTAGGTTTCTCGTCTTTAATGGATTATGGTATACTAGTCCTTTTTAGCTACAAATAAGTTTTGAAGTTAGTAAGTTCAGATACTCAAAGTCAACCAATGTTTAAAAATATTCAATGGAAAATTCCAGAAATAAACAACTCACAAGGTTTAAATTCTACATCATTTGAAATAGTGGGATGAAAACTCAGTGCTGTTCTCTCATGGTCCACTGAGAACATGAGTCATCCCTTTGTCCAGCGCGTCAACTCTATATGTTACCTTCCCATTAGTCACTTAGTTGTTACTTAGGCTATTAGACTCACTGTTGAAATAGGGCAGTGCTTGCTTAAATAATCTTGTTTTATTTTATAATGGTCCCAAAGTGTAGGAGTAGATGCTGGCAATTCAGATATGCCAAAGAGAAGCCACAAAGTGCTTCTTCACTTGAAAAGGTAAAGTTTCTCTACTTAATAAGGAAGGAGGAAAAATCATATGCAGGATCATCCAAAGCAAATGATCATCCTACTAATGTATGCTCAGGTCAATGGTCAAAATGCTATATCATTTACCTCTCTTCCTCTCCTCATGTAGGCTTTGCATCGCCTCATCTCATCCCCAAAAGAGAGGTGAGTGCAACACAAAGAGACCTTTAGAGAGAGCCCACATTCACACAGATTCTTTTATTATAATTGTTATATTTTATTGTTGTTGTTCTTAATCTCTTATAATTTATAAATTAAATTTATAAATTTATTTTTACCTAAATAAAGTACCTAATTTATAAATTAAACTTTATTGGGTATTATGCATAGGAAAAAGCATATTACATACAGGCTTCCTTATTGTTTGCAGTTTTCAGAATCCACTGGGGGTCTTGGAATATAACTCTGGGAAAAAGGGTTGGAGGACTATTGTAATTATAGATGCTTTAAGATTATGGTAAGAATTAAATGGTAATCTATTAAATTGGTTCATAGTAATAATATATACCTGCTTGCTTTCATTTTGTTTTGTTTCATTTCTATTCTTCAAATGACTCAGTAGACCATTTCCAATTGCTGGTGGGATATAGCTTGGAATATTTGAAGGAAACAAAATATTCAGACAATGAAAAACAAAAGAAAGACAAGTCTGAAAAAGACATGAGTTCCTAGGTGAAAGAGATGATTCCACTTAACTCTACCATTCCATTCTCGCCTGAAATATTGCTTACTTCTCAATGTCATGAGAAATATTAATTACTGTTTTTCAAAAACAGAATTAGATGCCATTAGCATATATACTGCTTTTAGATAAGAGAAGATAAATAAAAATTCTGTATGCTTATAAAATAGTATTTCAATTTTTAAAAATATATTAGTGTGGGGCTGGGGATATAGCTCAGTTGATAGAGTGCTTGCCTTGCATGCACAAGGCCCTGGGTTCAATCCCCAGCACCACACACACACACACAAAAATATTAGTGTGTATGTATTTATGTTAAAACAAAAATAGAGAATATTTTGCAACCAAACATGAATTTGACTTTGGAAATTAATGTGTATCTAAAAATATTATGGAGAGTTGGATAGGTGTAGCTAAGAAGCAAGGAGAGTAATACTTGTTTAAATCAAGAATCTAATTTTTGTAGAAAATATTTCAGAGCTTTGAAAATATCTCTTGAGGTACACTTACTGCAGGATTTGAAACAGTTCAATGCTGGAAATAAATAACCTGGATCCCAGATCTAAGTAGTTTTTCTGAGCAGGAGATGGACAGATTTGTAGAAGTTTAGTGTCTCAAGAGGGAAAGAAGATGGAATAATTGTAAGTAACAAGGCATTTGACCAGTTCTTATAATGTATGTGGATGCCTATGTTGGAAATAAACTTAAAAAAATACAAAAAAGTACAACCAAGAGTGTAGGAAATAGAATTCTGAGAACAGGCAAGGAAAACATGAGAAAGCAAAAGTAAAAATGAGTAATTAAAACACCCATAATAGCTGGGCGTGGTGATGCACGTCTGTAATCCCAGCACTTTGGGAGGATGAGACAGGAGAATCGCGGGTTCAAAGCCAGCCTCAGCAACAGTGAGGTGCTAAGCAACTCAGTGAGACCCCAGCCCTATTTTGTGTTTGTATAAAACACAAAATAGGGCTGGGGATGTGGCTCAGTGGTCCAGTACTGCTGAGTTCAATCCCTGGTACAAAAAAAAAAAAGAAAAAAAATCTAATAATTCATGCTGACTCCTATTATTTCAAGCTATTTTGTCCATCAACAAGCTTCAGCTTTTTCCCCTATTCAGGAATATAGCCTTCAAATAGTGGATCCCAGGTTCATTTGCTATGATATGGACTGCCAATGAAGACTAGAGCTAACATGACCAAAATAATCACTCTGGAAAAAAAGATTTCTGACATTGTATTTATAAAGTATATATGAGCATTAAATTAGATCTTCCTCGTTTTTCAAAAATGTAAGCTCAAAATTCAGAACATCTGCTTAGAGGGTGCATCCATCATCATGCATGTTCCTACTCAGGTCCCCTCTTCCACCTTCCACCACCGGGGTCCCTCCCTTCCTGTTTTTCTCTCTTCCCTCTTTCTCTCTTCCTCCCTGCCCCTCACTCTCAGTGGTGAATCCAGCAGCACCTGTACCTATGCATGCTTCCAGCTCTCTTCAGAGAGCCTGGCCTTTATTTCATTTTATTGTTGCATACATCATTCTTCGTTTTTAAAATGCCTCATTTCTTTCCTTGAATTTCTAAGGTATTCTTTGCCTTTTCCTTGAAAATTCAGATCAAATATTACCTTCTTTGAAATTTTCTTTAGCTCTTCCAGATAAAGTTAATCTCTCCTTCCTCTGTGATTTCATAACCTTGTTCCTCTGCCTTATTCAGTTCTTATCCCAGCTTATTTTATTTGTTACTGTTTGTGTTACACATATCTTTCCTATGGGGTGTAAGCTTTTCAAAGTCCAGGAGGGGTCCTGTGTTGTTTATCTTAGCATACCCATTACCAAGCAATACCTGAGACATGGTAGGCACTTCGCAAATGTTTGTGAAAAGAAAATAAAGGAAGAAATAATTTATATAATGTGTATGTGATAGAAGGAGAAAGTTCAAATTTTGAATCTAGAGGTAGTATATCTAAGAAGAGAAATTCACAGATAAAAGATAATTTTTTATGAAGTGGGAATAATTAAAACTCACTGGAGTTCCCCTACTGAAAGTTGTAATATGTGTGACCAAGGTAAAACTTTAAGCATTTTTAGTCATCAATTTGGCAGTTAATGCATGTGAAAAGGTAAGATACTGTTATGGGCTGATTTGAAAATTAGCCTAGACTTACCTCATTTTGTTCAGACACCTATGTAAAATTGGCTTCCTTCCGCACGAGCCCACTCGCACAGAAGCTAACACCTCCACCCTCACCCGCTTGCACCCTGACCACAATATCTTTGAATTATGGAACTAATGAAAGCTTGATTTTCTGAGAAAATGTAGTCTGGTACTATTCTACTTTATGAAATGTATCTAGTGATTATAATTGCCTCTCCTGCATCCCTCACCCCCACCATTTCTTTGTGATTTTAGTCCTTATAAACTGATTCTCATCCCAAATCCCAGTCGAGGATTATAAAGAAGTGCTTGGTTCTCTGCACTTTTGGCCTCGGGCCAGAAAATAATGCTTTTGTCTTCACTTTCAAAGGATTTGGAGAATTATTTAGAAATTTGGGAATAACACCTTAACAATACTAAGCAAGTTAAATGAAGTCTCAAATAATTCTTAGGAATCATTAAATATCTTTACCTTCCTTTCTTTTTTTTTTTTTAAATATTTTTTTAGTTGTAGATGGACACAATGTTTTTTTTTTTATTTTATTGCTTTATATGTGGTGCTGAGGATCGAACCCAGGGCCTCACGCATGCGAGGCAAGCGCTCTACCGCTGAGCTACAATCCCAGCCCCCTTTACCTTCCTTTCTTCCTTCTTTCCTCCTTCCCTTTTTTCCTTTGTTCCTTCCATCTATACACAAACAACAGCCAGACCTCATGTGAAAACAGAACTTGATCCACAGTCTGTGGCTACCAACCAGTCCGGCTCCCTTTTTTCCTTTGTTCCTTCCATCTATACACAAACAACAGCCAGACCTCATGTGAAAACAGAACTTGATCCACAGTCTGTGGCTACCAACCAGTCCAGGAAGCCGGACAAGAACCTCTACAGCAACTGCCCCCAAAGGGCCGAGACCCAGTTAGTAATTCAGAGCTTCCCTCATTTTTGTCCTTACCTCCAATCTGGGACCAACCAGAAAAAAAGCAAAATATGTTTGCTTTAACCAATCACATGAGATACTCAATTCAGCCTCCAAGAAGGGCAAACTTGAAGTCTTTTTTTTTTTTTTAACCTTTATTTCTCCACTGGAAAGCTTTCTCACTTTTCTGAATCTCTGCCAAGTGCGTTATGGTAGCTGACTTCTTTGCTATAGCAACCTCTGAATGAGCCTTTGGGTGTTCTCTTTTGAAGGGTCTTTATTTTCTTCTTTCCCTCCCTCTCTTCCTTCCTTTCTTTCTTCCTTTCCCATTCTCTTTTTCCAAAGAGTGGAGGAAGATATCTGTTTAAACAGGACCTCTGGATAAGCTTTGGATTTCCAGAAACTTCAACAACTGTAATTTTTCCCAAAGCAGATGCTGTTTCCTAAAGGCTGTTTTCTCCCTGCGTAGGTCCTTAGGACTGTGGTAAAACTACAATAAGATTTTTCTGTGATGACATAGCAAGAGGTGGTCCTTTGCAACCACCGAAAAATAAATATGAAAAGGTGGAAAGACATATCAAGCCATTTTTCTGGTTCATAAACAGGGAGGATAAACTTCAAAGTTTTAAAAATAATATTCTACTCTGTGGACTGTCTCGTGATTAAACCATTTGAAAGGTTTAAAATACGTATAGTAAGCTCATTCTTAAAGCTTGCTAAAGGATTCATTAGATCCTTTGCTCTGAAATTCTCTCAGTTTGGAATTCTATTTACCTCAGGCCTTCGTGGGGTTACTTATTCATTTAAATCAGATTTCAGATTGAATCTCATCTCCTCCCTAAATTCTTTCTGACCATACAACCTTCCAGCTCAAAGATTATGAAGCTTCAATTTTCCCTTGGTTCTTCTCATTAATATGCTCCCTTGTTAATAGAACTAAAATTTCAGAAGTAAATTAAAAGGTAGAATGGATGAGATCACTTGATTTTGTGTTATTTTACCACATGCTTATGGAGTTGAGTGTTTTACTTTATAACTATCTAAATATTCCAGGAAGATGAAAAAAAGGAAATAAGAAGATTATATTGATTTTATATTTTTCCTATGTTAAAATGGGAAATGTTTTATAAAGTTTAACTCCTTAATGTTTTGAAAAGTTGTCCCTTCCTGATGTCACATGAAATAAATATTGAATGGAAAAGATCCATTTAAAGTCAGTGTGAAAGATGTACAAACTAAAAGCAGAAATAGGACTCTGTAATTTTATTTTGGGATGGAAAGCTAAAATTCATTTTTTTGCTTTTAATTACAGAGTAGCATGTTAGAAAAAAATCAGAAAAACCAGTCCTGTACATACATAATGCATACTCTGTTCTTTACAAGCAACACTGATTTAGTTGTAAATAGCCTGTCATGTGATTTAAAGGTATCAAAGATAATGGTCAGCTTGGGATATAAATTTTTGATATGATTTTATACACAAAGAAAATAATATGTTTAGTTGAGATTGCTCTATATCAGGTTTTCTTTTGAGGCAAGTAAAAAGAAGCAGTGGACTTTCACTTTAATGTAATAAGTTTGTTTTTTTTTTTTGAGAAAACAGACTATACATAATATTAAATCTTAGGTTTGAGAGACCACAATGTTAAGTGTCTAAAATATGCTTGATGAAATGGGTTTCCTGTGTGGAATAAATATTGTTTGATTAAATCCATTTTTTGCTTACAGGATAAAATATTGTATCTGACAAAATTAAATTTCATCTACAGCCCACATATTAGCATAATGTGGATTTTCCAGGATACCTTTATACATGAAATAATATAAGCTATAATGAATAAAATACAGGTTATTTCAGCAGTAATTCCCCAGTACTTTCCAGAAATTTTGATGGCAAATCAGCTTTTTGCAGCTGGAATATAGCTGATAAAGGCCAAGAAGTCTGTTATGATATGTTCTTTTAGATGAAAGAGTGACCACAGAAAATTAAAATACATCCAGAATATTTAGGCACTTCCTTCAAATTTGACATATACATAAACACATCAAGAAATTAATTTAGACAATTTTCTCTAAGAAAAGACTCATGGAGAAAGGGGCTAGAGATTGAAAAGAAAGCATATGGAATTGTTACTGGAGGAGTTATGAAGAGTTTCCTGGATAGGGGTCCTCAAATCAGGACAAGAGGGTCTCTTGACTAACATGTGGAAATGTATTTAAGAATGTGTCAAAGACACAAAATATTATTTTTAAAAGCAAAAAATATACATTCAAGGGATAATATGGGCCATCTTGAGATTTAGAAATACTTTGGGGGTTCTTCTTTAAAAGGAACCTTGGTGAGGGGTGGATATGAGAAGTATATAAGGATGACATCAGTCTTTTGAGTATAAGATAGTTTCTGGTGGTATGGCAATTCTCAGAATCCTTAGGCTGATATAATCTCCAGTATCTAATCAACAGAAAACATTGGAAAATATCCTATGTTATGGTTTCTTAAACTATTGTAACTCCCTTTGCTTAATCTATTGATTATATAGCTAATTCATGGTGCAAAAGATAATTTTCAAAAATGGGTGACTTTATGGCAACTCTAAGACTTACAGATTTCCCAGAAATTGGAAATGACAGATCTGGGGTAGAAATGACTTGGGGAATAACGATTATGTGGAAAGGGAGGAAATATTTGTGAAGATTTTACACAAGATTTTCAGATTAAGGTTATATTCTCTTTGTCCTTCTTCTGTGTCCTTCCTATGTTTTGATTTGGATGTGGAATTTCCCCCTAAAAGTTCATGTTTTGAAAAACTTGACCCCCCCCCAATGCAGCAAGGTTCAGAGGTGAGGCTTGTAGGCAATAATTAGGGATCTGACCTCATCCATTGATTAATCTGTTTGCTAGAGTTGATAGCTGAATAGATTATTGCATGGTAACTGTGGGCAGATGGGACATGACTGAATGAATTAGGATACTGGGGGTGTGGCCTTGAGGAATATATCTATACCTGCGCCCCCCACCACACACACACTTTCCAGTGTTATGAACTGGCAGCTCTCCTCTGCCACACCCCTCCACCATGATGTTTCTGCTTTGGAGCTGGCCCACCATGGAATGAATCTTCTGAAATCGTGAGATGAAATAAACTTCTCTTCTAAGTTGTTCTTGTCAGGTATTTCAGTCACAGCAACAGAAATGTTAAATGTCACCTTTCTTATTTCTTCTATACTACCTCAGATCAGATCTTTAAGAAATGTAAATCAAAGAAAGAAAGAAAGAAAAAGCCCTAATATATAGAATGGCCACAGAACAAACCCAAATATTTATGCTTTCACCATTTTTAATTATTTAATTTTATCTTCACTGATACATCTATTTCCTGGGAGCCTTTATTTTAGAATTTGATTTATTGAGAATAAATAAATATAATTTTGATTTTTTTATCCTTATAGAGTGAAAATTAATTTTTAAAAATACATCATTTACTTTCAATTGACACATAAAAGTTGTACATATTTTGGGAAGTGGAATGACATTTCAGTGCTTGTATACAATATATAGCAATCTGTAAGGATGGCATATCCATCACCTCAGACATTTACCCTTTCTTTGTATTAGGAACATTTGAAATCCTCTGTAGTAGCAAGTTAAATCTTTTTGTGTATTTATTTTTATTAATTTGAACAAATGTTTGCAGTTGTCTAAGTATCACCACAATCAAGATATAGAATAGTCTCATCATCCCTCCCCCAAAAAAGCCTTAGAAGTCAACTCTTCCAGAATGTCTTAAAAATATAATTTTAGAGTACGTAGTTCTCTGAGTTCCTGAGTTTCTTACACTTACAATTATCATAATGCATTTGGTGGTCATGACATCCACATAGGTGACATCCACATAGGTGACATCCACATAGGTAGTTCATTCCTTTTATCATCACACTCAACTGTATTCCTTCATTGCCTTTTATCATCACACTGAGCTGTATTCCATCATATGAACATGGCAAAATTTATTAATCTATTTACTAGTTTGTAGATAAACTGGGTTGTTGCCAGTTTGGGGGAATTATATATAGCTATTGTACAAATTTTCATGAAGGATTTTTTTGACACATGCTTTTCTTTCTTTTGAGTATAGACCTAGTGTTGGATTATTGATTTGTATGGTAAACATATTTTACTTTAAACACTTTTTCAAACTGATTATACTAATTTGTATTCCCACAACAATGCATATAATTCTAATTTTTCCATAATTTTATTTCCACTTGATATCTTGGATATTATTATTGTGACTGTTATTTCAGCTGTTCTACAGTTGTGTATTATGATAATTTTTACTTCCCTAATGATGTAATGATAAGCATCATTTTATGTAATTATATGTGAGTGTGTGTGTCTGTGTGTGTGCATGAGAGTGAGCAAGAGAGAGAGAGCTTAAGGCATCTGTTCAAGTCACTTATCCATTTTTATATTATGTGTCTCATTGTTGAGATGGAATAGTTCCTTATGTTTTCTATATACCAATCCTTTTTTAGTTATTTGCTTTCCAAACATTTCTCCTACTGTTGTCTCCATATTTTCTTAACAGTGTCTTTCAAAGATCTGAAGTTTTAATTTTGATGAAGTCCAATGTATAAGTGTTTTCTTTTATATCTCCTACTTTTTTATATTACACCTAAGAAATATTTGCCTAAAATAATATGACACAGATTTTCTATACTTTCTTCTAAAAGTTTTATAGTCTGGTTTTACATTTAGGTCTAATGATATATTTGAGTTATTTTTGTATATGATGCAAGGTATGGGCAACAGTTCATGGAACTACAAGTGTACCATGGTCCTTCTCAGGGATTGTCAAAACCTCAACATGTATGGGAAAAAAACAAATACAAAGTATTTTTATAGATATAGAAATATTCCATGATGTACAGGCAGTCCCCAACTTCTGAAGGTTTGACTTACAAGTTTTTGATTTTATGATAGTGAAAAAGTGATTCCTATTCAGTAGAATATTACTTTGAATTTTGAATGTTGATGTTTTCCTTTGTGAAATAGTCTCTCTCTGTGCTAAGCTGATGCTCTGCAGTATACTGTGTTCTTCAGCTTTAAAGTTCAGTGTGTTGGGTGTGTTAGATGTATGCTGGATTTAATTTTCAACTTAGGATGGGTTTATTGGGACACAACCTCATTGAATGACTACAAAAGGACTACAAAAAAGTGGCAATTAAATAGCTTTTAATTGAGGCATGAGAAATGAAGTATATTCTATTGATGCAGTTCCCAATTTCTTTTTTTTTTTTCATAATTAAAAAAAATCCTATTGACTCATTTTTCCTAAACAAAGCTGTTTCAGGTAAAAAACAAAAAATATCCACTGCATGTCAGTAAATTGATTCTACAATTTGTATTGTTTTTGGCATAGTCAGTTACATTGGTTAATAGGAACTTCAAATTATGATTCTACCTATTGAATTTTTTCTTTTCTTACTTTCTTTCTTTCTTTCTTTCCTTCTATCTTTCTTTCTTTCTTTCTTTTTTTTTTTTTTGGTACCAGGAATTGAACTCAGGGGCACTCAACCACTGAGCCACATTCTGAGCCCTATTTTGTATTCTATTTAGAGACAAGATATCACTGAGTTACTTAGTGCCTCGCTTTTGCTGAGGCTGGCTTTGAACTCGCAATCGTCCTGTCTCAGCCTCTCAAGCTGCTGGGATTACAGGTGTGCACCATCAGGCCCAGCTGCCTATTGAATTTTTAATCAAGATACTTAAATACAAATTGAGTCTAGTATTAAAACACACATTAATTGATGTTTTGGCTACTTCAATGAGAGCATATGAAATAAAGTGTTTGCAAACTCTTTTAAAAGCAAAATATTTATTATTTATTTTTATAGAATTTCTCGTGTCATTTTTTAATTAAAAAGTAATTCATGTTACTTTTAGACTTTAAAAAATGAAGAACTCAAATTCCTATTATTCAGAAGTAATTCTTATTTATCCTTTGTGTATGATTTTCAGTATTTTCTTAAGTATGTATACAAATATATAATATATATTTTAGTAAAAGCTATTTTAGTAAAAGCAAACATGTTTATATGTATATATAACGTATTGAAATTAATGCATTATAATGTTGTTTTGTAATTCTTGTTTATAATTTACAATTTTTAGTTATGAGCCCTCTTGAATAAGAAAAATTCAAGAAAAGCAAGTTAACAAAAATCATGTGCTTTCTTCTACTCAGAAAAAACTTAAGAGAATATTTTGATTACTCTTCTAATAGTTTACGAAGCAAAACAGAATCAGAATTTTTTAACCAAAGCAAAAGTTTAGATACTTTAATAAAATATTCTGTTTAAGATGGCCTTTATTTTGTGCTTTAGAAAAGATTCTGGAGTAGTAAATATGGTTTAATAAGTACAGTGGCTGTCCCTCCCTATAACCTGTTTGAAATGAGACAGTAAATTTCATGGCTATCGATAATCTCAAGCCTGTTAACACATGTGTTTCCAACTCATTTACTAACAGATGGAGACTTGATGTAGAATACCACACAGGGTTACACTTCCTCCTGGAGATGAAACACTGTGTCTCTCTGCTAGTGGAACCAGGCTGAACTAAGCATCTAGCAAGCTGAGAATTTTTGTTGCTTTTATAATAGTTATTGTTGTTCATCTAGTCACATAGATGTTTTCAGACTCACGGACCCCTAGATTTTGCAGTTTTTATATCGGGATGACAATACTGAAAAAGGATCAATTATTACTTTAATTCTCCATCACAATTCTGTTAATAATATTTTTCACTTATTTTCCTTCAAAAATCACAATAAAAGCAAATTTTTTCTCATAGTAAAATATTATCCTATTTATCCTTTACTTTTTAAAATTAAAGTAAAATATTTACTCATGTATATATTTAAATACATAATGAATAATGTAAAATCATTGCAAAATTACAGTGTGGATTGTAAAATTATAGAATGGGTCACTTGTGAGTACCAGAAATTAGGAATTCATAGATCAGTTTTTTGTTGTTGTTGTTCTAATTATTTATACATGACAGCAGAATGCATTTCCATTCGTTGTACACAAATAGAGCACAACTTTTCATTTCTCTAGTTGTACACGATGCAGAGTCATACCATTTGTGCAATCATACAGGTACACAGGGTAATAATATCAGTCTCATTCTACCATCTTACTTCCCCCCTTCCTCCCTCTCTTCTCCTCACTCACCTATGCCCAATCCAAACTTCTTCCATTCTTCCTTTGACCTGCCCCATTATGGATCAGCATCTGCTTATCAGAGAGAACCTTTGGCATTTGGGGTTTGGGGATTGGCTTACTTCACTTAGCATGATATTCTCCAACTTCATCCATTTACCTGCAAATGCCATAATTTCATTCTTCTTTAAGGCTGAGTAATATTCCATTGTGTATATAAACCAGAGCTTCTTTATCCATTCATTTATTGAAGGGCATCTAGGTTGGTTCCACAGTTTAACTATTATGAATTGAGCTGCTATAAACATTGATGTGGCTGCATCACTTAGTATGCTGATTTTAAGTCCTTTAGGTATAGACCAAAGAGTGGAATAGCTGGGTCAAATGGTGGTTCCATTCCAAGTTTTCTAAGGAATCTCCGTAGTGCTTTCCAGGGCAGGGTGGTTGCACCAATTTGCAGTACCACGAGTAACAAATGAATGTAGCTTTTCCCCCACATCCTCACCAACACTTATTATTGCTTGCATTGTTGATACAGCAACACTTATTGTTGTTTTTATTCTTCCTGACTGAAGTGAGATGAAATCTTATTGTAGTTTTGGTTTGCATTTCTCTAATTGCTAGAGATGGTGAAGTTTTTTTCATATATTTGTTGACCAATTGTATATATTCTTCTGTGAAGTGTCTGTTCCGTTCCTAACCCATTTATGGATTGGGTTATTTTTTTTTTTTTTGATCTGAAGTTTTTTGAGTTCTTTATATATCCTGGAGATTAGTGTTCTATCTGATGTGCATGTGGGAAGATTTTCTCCCATTCTGTAGGCTCTCTTTTCATGATATTGATGGTTTCCTTTGATGTGAAAAAGCTTTTTGGTTTGAATCCATTCCATTTATTGATTCTTGATTTTATTTCTCAAGATTTAGGAGTCTTGTCAGAAAAGTCAGGTCCTAATCTGACATGATGAAGATTTGGGCCTAATTTTTGTTCTATTAGGTGCAGGGTATCTGGTCTAATTCCTAGGTCCTTGATCCACTATGAGTTGAGTTTTGTGCAGGGTGAGAGATTGGGATTTAATTTCATTTTGCTACATAAGGATTTCCAGTTTTCCCAGCACCATTTGTTGAAAAGGCTATCTTTGCTCCAATATATGTTTTTGGTGCCTTTGTCTAGTATGAGATAACTATATTTATGTATGTTTGTCTTTGTGTCCTCTATTCCGTACCATTAGTCTACATGTCTGTTTTGGTACCAATACCATGCTGTTTTTGTTACAGTATACTTTAAGGTCTGGTATCGTGATGCCTCCTGCTTCACTCTTTTTACTAAGAATTGCTTTGGCTATTCTGGGTCTTTATTTTTCCAAATGAATTTCATGATTGCTTTTTCTGTATTTATAAAAAAATGTCATTGGGATTCTAGTAGGAATTAAATTAATTCTGTATAACATTTTTGGTAGTATGGCCATTTTAACAAATTAATTCTGCCTATCCTAGAGCATGGGAGGTCTTTCCATCTTCTAAGGTCTTCTCCAATTTCTTTTTTTAGTGTTCTGTAGTTTTCATTGTTGAAGTCTTTCACCTCTTTTGTTAGGTTGATTTCCAAGTTTTGTTTTTTTTGTTTTGTTTTGTTTTGTTTTTTTGAGGCTACTGTGAATGGGTCGTTTTCCTAATTTCTCTTTCAGAGGATTCACCACTAATGTACAGAAATGCATTTGATTTATGTGTGTTGATTTTATATACTGCTACTTTGTTCAATTCACTTATTAGTTCTAGAAGTTTTCTGGTGGAATTTTTTGGATCCTCTAAGCATAGAATCATATTGTTGGTAAATAGTGATAATTTGAGTTCTTCTTTCATAGATTGGTTTTAAAATCAATAACTTTTAAAATAATTTAAAATTATTTAAAATGCTTTTTTCTCAATTATAGATCTAATTTTAAAAAGTAAAATGAATATTTGTTTTTTCTTGTGATTTTTTAAAAACTAATATTATTTAATAACTTTTGAATTTTAATTTATTACACTTTCAGAGGACCTTGTATTAATATAACATTTGTTGGGAAAAAGATGCAATAGAGTTATGAGATGAGAAAAAATATTCATCATGCATTTAATGTTAGTTAAATCACCAGTGGGACTCTTTCATAATGAATTTGAGTAATTGGTGATGAAGTTATATAGAAGAATTCAATGGTAACTTATCTGGAATCCTAATGACAACTAGTAATATTGGAGCATTCAAAATATTTTCTTTAATGAGAAAATAATAGTTTGTAACTTTATTTATATAAGTTATATATATAATTTTTGCCCTAAGTTGCCTTTTTCAGAAAATAGTAGTTTCTTCTATTGTGTTCTAGAGACCATCTTTCTCATGAAAGGCAGAATTACTGGGACTATGGTCCATGGCTACATTTAAATTAAATTAAATTTGAATTAAAGCTAAGAAGAAATTACAAGGTCATTTATTAAATTAAAACACTGTTTAAAGACAGTGTCCTCAAGCACTAAAGCAGAAGATAGCCATTAATTAAAAAGTTGATGGGCTGGGGTTGTAGCTCAGTGGTAGAGTGCTTGCCTCGCATGCGTGAGGCCCTGGATTTGATCCTCAGCACCACATACAAAGCAATAAAATAAAGACATTGTGTCCATCTTCAACCAAAAAAAATTAAAAAAAAAAAGTTGACAGACAGAATGTCAGTCACCAAGAACAAAATAATAATAAATGCTGAAGAGGATGTGGAGAAAAAATAAACACTTTTACATCTCTAAAGGAATTATAAATTAGTACAAACACTATGGAAATCAGTATGGATGCCCCTCAAAAGACTACACATAGAACTACCATATGACCCAGCTGTACCACTACTCTTTAGTATTTTTCCTAAAGAATTAAAGTAATCATACAATAGTGATACATATATACTCATGTTTATAGCAGCACAATTCACAATAGCCAAACTATGGAACCGGCCTAGATGTCCATCAATGTAAGAATGGACAAAGAAAATGTGGTATATATGCACAATGAAATTTTATTCAGCCATAAAAAAAATGAAATTGTCATTTTCAGAAAAATGGATGGAACTAGAAATCATTATGTTAAGCAAAATAAGTCAAACTCAGAAGGTTAAGGGACATATGCTTTCCCTGATACAAAAGCTAGAAGGAGGGGAAAGGAAAAGAAATGTGAGAGCAGATCTCATGTAAATCAAAGGGAAATCAGTAGAGGACCAACGGATGAAGGTGGGGTGGGATGAGGGAAGTGCTGGGAGTGATATTGGCCAACCTATATTGTTATATTGTGTGTATATACACATATGTAAAAGAAATCCCATCATTATGTACAACTAAAATGCACCAATAAAAAATGCTGAAAAATTTTTTAAAAAGAAATATGACTGGATGAGGTAGGGGACTGGATATAATGTGGTTTTGTAGATTGGAAAATTTCTCTGGCCAAATTCATTCATTTATTTACTTATACATAGTTTAAAAATATTTAGCAATATCTGCCATGTACATTGGAATGTGTTTTATTCATTTATTTATATGTGGTGCTGAGAATTGAACCCAGTGCCTCACACATGCTAGGCAAGCACTATACCACTGAGCCACAACCCCAGCACCCCCTGGAATCTGAAGCTGGAAATTCAGAGATGAATAAAGCACAGCTGGAAACTTCAGAAGCCTCATTAGTTTGAGATAAAGTGTGGTGATAGTGATAAAGAACTATTATGGAGACACAGAGGATGTGAATATTCTCCAGTCATTATGTCCTGAATATCAGACCACCTTTAACATGGTTCTAGTTCCAACTGAAAGCCTAAGAGAAAGTTTATGGGATTTATGTACTTGGTAAAGCTATAGAGAATATTCTAAAGTATTAAGGTAAAAGTTATTACAGAGAACACAATAAAATTAAAGCTATCTAATAATGGAAGGAGTACCTATTCAAAGAGCTCATTGTCATCTGAAATAAATCCACCCTCAGACAGTGACATATGCAGGGAATTCCTGAATTAGAGACCTATATTATTCAGAGCTCTCCAGAGAAACAAAGCTAATAAAGCAAATGGACTTTATTGTAAAGAATTGGCTCACAGGATTAGGGAGGGTGAGAAGTCTCATCATCAGCCGTCTACAAAACAGAGACAGACCCAAGCAAGTCAGTAGTGTATATTTGAAGAACTGATAGCTAAACTGACAAGGGTATGGATTCCAGTCTGGATGTGAAGGGTTAAGATCCAGGAATGTCAATCACAGGAGATTCATATCCTTGCTCAAGCCTTCAGGCAGAGAACCCCTGAATCCTCCCTTCCTTCACCTTTTTGTAAAATTCAGGCCCTCAACTGTTAAGATGATGCCCACTCCGGCTATGACAGCAGTACACTTTAGTCAGTGTACCAACTCAAATGCCAATTCATCCTCTCCAGAAATACCTCACAGACACATGCAGAAATAATGTCCAGTCAGACAAATGGGCACCTGGTCCAAATTGACATCTAAGGTTAATTATCACAAGTCCACAATCACTACATCCTCAATTCACCTCAATCTGTTCTCAGTCAAATACAATCTGACTTTTCACCCTTCCACTGAGAAAGTATTTTCATCAAATTATAATTCTAGATTCCAAATCAAGTGAGCAATCTTTATTCTGGCTCTTATTTGACCTGGTGTGTCACTTGAAAATAAAAGCAAACAAAAATGTCTCTATCCTCTATTTCACTTCCACACATTCCAAACCTCTTTTCCCAACTCTGTCAATTGCATCTTCTATTTGCTGATGCTTTTTCTTATCCAATAGATAGACTATCTTTAAGTTACTAGATAAAAATTAACATGTATGCATACCCACACTAGAACACACATGGACAAACACATGCAAATATACCCACATATGCACAACAAATGAAGTCTAGGATTGGTCAATGTTCCCAGACTTTGCAATAAGAAAACCTAGAAAAGAAGTTAAAATTCAGCACAAAGATAATTTTTGTACTGTATAGTTGAGAATGGGTTATTTTGTTCCTCACATGTAGGAGATGGCACATCATGATCTTTCAGTTCTTAGGTTCTCTGAGAGTGTAAATTAAACCTGCTTCTTCCAATTCTTTGGTCCTCTACATTTTTCACCTGGAAAACTCCAGCAGAATTTAATTTCTATTTCAGGTATTGTCCAGATAGCTTCCAGAGTCCATAATTATAGCACAACCATGAGCCTGTTGTGCTGATCTTTAAAATCTTTCAATCTTATCCACTTCAGGATAAAATAAAAGCAAAATATGTAACACATAATTCACATCTTCCTCAATTTTGCCCGTCTACTTTTCCTCCCTTATTTACATGCATACTCTGCCCCTATCAATCAAACTACAATTCCCCAAAAGTGTCCTGCTTATTCTAGCCTCCACCTGTTGTAAATGTTCCTTCCACATAGAATGCATTTAAAATATTTTGTACTCCTGAAATGTGTTCAGTTGCTTGATTTCGAAGTCCCTTTATTTCATTTATCCCATTCATGCAAAACACAAGCTTTCAGAATTCTTTGAAATCAGTTAAGTATTCCTTTTTCCGTGTCTCATTCTGCTTTATATATTTTTGTTACATAATGTATTAGTTTCCTATTGCTGCTCTAACAAATTACCTCAAACTCAGTGGCTTAAAACAACTCAAATTTATTACTTCAGTTCTGAGAGTCAGAAGTCTGAAATGGCTTTTATTGTGCCAAAATCAATGCGTTGTGGAGGCTATAGTGAGGTGGCAATCTATTTCCTTGTCTTTTCTAGCTTTCAGAGACCACCTGCATTTTTGACTTCTGATTCCTTCCTCCACCTTCAAAGTATACATTGTAGAACTTTGTCACTCTCTGACTCTGACTCACTCCTGTAAGTGACACCTATTATAACAGGATTGTCTCCCACAAAAAAAAGGACTATAATGGTTAAACTAGCCTTGCACAAATAATCCACAATAATACTAGGAAAGAGTTATTCAAGAAGGTAGGTTTTATTCGTGGCAGATTCCAGAGAACAGTGGCATAGATAACCCAACTAATGATAATTGACAACTGACTGTCAATATAGCCCCTTTTGTTATATAAAAGTACGTATCACAGGGTCCAGGATAGAAAAATGGAAACTGGGGGACAATAATTCAGCTTTCTTTACATAGTATAAATTGAATTGCCATCTTTTAAAAAGGCTTTCTCCTTCAAATTATAGTAAAGAATATTCAAGAAATTCTCTGAGAGCTACATCCATCAAAAGTCCTAAGGATGCTTTACATAATTATGGATTCATGGGTTAAATCTCAGAATTATTTATCTCTGGAGTGAGGCCCAGTAATTTGCATCTTAAAAGATTCCTCAGTAATTATTATATAAAGTACATAATAAAGTACAAAAATAACTGCTTCAATCCAGAGATTGTTTTACTACTTTCTATCATTTTATTTCTAGTATATAGCAGAGTATTCGATGTGTACCAGACCCCAATAACTATATGATGAAATGACTGCACCAATGAATGCATTAGACACCTTGTAAAATTATTTCCAACCACAAGCTTGATTCTTTGATCATAAGGTGAAAGAGAGGGAAAAATAGCATATTTTTAAAGAACAGAGCTTAGGCAATTTCTGCATTACCTTCCAGCTGAAATTTGCTGAAATCTGTGCATACATGTAATTTATGTAAAATGATAGCACAATTTGATAAGGGAGATGGCCAAGCATGAATGCCTGAATAGGGCATAGCCATCTCAAAGCATTGTCATCCTTCTTGCTGGAAAATGTAGAATGAAGTCAAAAAGCAACCTTAGACTGATGACTTTTCTCTGAAACACTTTGGAAACAAGTAATTTTTTAAAGTTAAAAATGTGAATATGAGAATATTTAAAAGCACAAAGTAATGGTTAAATATAAGGGATTTTTATTAAAGTCCAAACAAGAATTATTCTTTTCTAATTTCTTCCACTCAGAAAAGTCCTAATGCTGCTCCCTATAACAGCTATAGAGATGCTCTACTCAAACTTCTTTTTATGATAGAATGTGTTGTTCAGTTATAAGGAGTGCAGTTAGTTTAGAGCTTCTAACTGTAGCAAATTCAGCATCTCCCACAGCATTAGTGTCAATGCCATACTCTTCCCAAGAAGCCTCCAGCCAATGACTAAGCACGGAAGAGCTACTGAAGTGTGGCCCTTTGCAACCTGTTTTAGTCAGCTCTGGCAGTGCTGTGACCAAAAGTCCTGACAAGAACAATTAGAGGAAGATAAGTTTATTTTGGCTCATGGTTTCAGAGGTTTAGTCCATGGTCAGACCACTCTATAGCTCTCAACACAAGATGAGGCTAAACATCATGGGAGAAGTGCATAGCAGAGAAAAGAAGCTTAGGACATGACAGCCAGGCAGTAGAGAGCTACTCACTAACAGGGACAAAATATATATCCCAAAGGCACACCCGGCCCCCTCCCAGTGACCTATTGCTCCCAGCCACACCCTACCTGCCTAGTCACCATCCAGTCACTCCTTATCAGTGGATTAGTCTGCTAATAAGTTACAGCTCTCACACCCTAGTCATTTCACCTCCCAATATTCTCACATATGAGCTTTGGGGGGATATCACATATCCAGACCATAACAGGACCCCATTAAAGGGTCATCTGCCTTGGAGTTCCTCATTAATTTTGCCAAAACTTTGTCACATCTGAGTTATCACCTAAAGCCCTCCGTGCTAAATTTTTCATTCCTCTTTTCCTCCACAGATGTCAGATCTTCTTCACAATCTGAAGGGTCACTCTGCTCAATCCTGCTTCTTCCCACTTTGTTTTGCACCAGCATTGTCCTCCCCCTGTCCCACTGTGTTAGTCAGCTTTGTATTGCTGTGACCAAAATACCTGACAAGAACAATTTAGAAGAGGGAAAAGTTTATTTTGATTCACAGTTTTAGATATTTAGTTCATCATGGATGACTCCTTTTCTCTGGGCCCAAAGTGAGGCAGAACAACATGGCAGAAGGGTCTGTTGGAAGAGTGCTACTCTATTCATGGTGACCAGGAAGCAGAGAGAGCAAGGAGAAATGGCCAGAAGGAAGATGAACCCATCCAGGGGACACCTCAAGGGATCCACCTCTTTGGCCATGCCCTACCTGCCTGCAGTGACCATCTAGTCCATTCAAGCCAGAATGCACTGGTTAGGTTACAACTCTCACAATCCAGTCATCTTACTGATGAACATTCCTACATTAACACAGGAGTTTGGGGGGGGGGGGGACATCTTATATCCAAACAATAACACACACTCATAAATCTGTGTCTCAATATCTGTTTCTAAGAAAACCCAAACTGACATACTTATTTACTTGAAATGTCCCATGCTACTTTCTGGTCTAGTTAATCAGGACTTATCATAATGTCTGAGTTCTACTCAATGCTAGGCCTGTTTCATATGTGTGAGATGTGTGAAGTTGAATAGAATCCTTTGCTAAGAAGGGTTCATGCTTAGATTAATGCTCTTCTATGGCCATCCTGAAATTGTAAATAATTTGTGTGTGTGTTTGTGTGTATGTGGTACCAGGGATTAAATCCAGGGCCTCATGCATGCCAGGGAGGTGCTCTACTACTGAGCTACATCAAAACACTTCCAAATAATTTTTGAGCAATGCACTCCACATTTTCACTTTGCACTGATTCCCAAAACTATGTTGCTATTCTTACATCAAATTCTGCATGCACGCACACACATTTTTTTTCCTGTTTTTTGGACAAAGCTAAAACAACAGTGTTTTCTATTTTCTCATAAATACTTTGGTCCTTTGAATCATTTGTTTCATGTTGGTTTCCAATGTAGGTGCCTCTTTTGTATTAACACTATGTACTTCTATATATCTATATCATAATTTGAATGGAGAATATATGCACATCTCATTCTCTAACAAGAACATAGACTCTTACTTTTGAGCTTCCTTTTTATTGTACATAGAATTGTCCAACATACATGCAAAAATACCTGTAAATATTTTTTGAATAAATAAAACTAAATTCCTTTTATGTGAAAAGAGGAGATTCAACTTTAAAGTTGACAAGTTAGATGTGTTAATGAAATAAAACATTTTAGTACTTACAACTCATCTCTTCTTCCCTCTACCTTATGGAATAATGGAGGATACTTAAGTTTTCCAAATAAATAAACCAATTATATTTTTGATTTAAATATTCATTTCAGCGTCAAAAGCTCATTTAAGCTAAATGCTCAATAACTGAGAGTTCTGTTTGAACTTCTTTCATCTCCTGTCCAGAAGAGTCTTCCATATCCTTATGGAAATAAAAGGACAGTCCCAGTAAACCTCTACAACAAGGAAAACACAAATTTCAATGAATCACATGCTGTATTAATCATTTTATATATGTAATATTATTTATTTTATAAACATTATATGCATTTGTTGCTACTATTAATCCAGTACAGAAGTGAATTATGAGATAGCGAGTTTAAACAATTAGTAAATGAAATGGGGGACTGAGCCCCAAGTCCAGTGTCTGGACCAGTATACTTTTATCTCTAACATAATAGTTACCTGATATTCATTCATTAAATGGGACAAGGTTCTCCTCTAAAGTGTCTCTTTCCAAGTACAACTAGGAAAAACATCTTGAAGCTGTTCATTGAAACTCACAGGTGTGAGGGAAATAAGACCTTAAATAGGAAATTTTAGAGAATGGCATTAATTAATTGAGCAAGAGATGTTTTCTACTTTCAGACCATCAAAAAGCACTATATTTCCCCTTGTACTCCAAGTTTCTGGAGACACTTATCTACTCAAGACAGACCTAATCTAAACAAACAGCCACAGCACCAAGAACTTCCAAAGCTGATATGCAAAGATGGCTGGAATTCAAAGTAGTCAATACAGAATGTGCTGCAGAAAGCTTTCAAAGTACAAATTAGCTCATTTATTATGTCTGAGATAGTCAAAGTAGCATGTTTTGCCTTGTATTACATTTCTCATGTTTTCCACAAATCATGTTTTAGAATTCTTTTGGAGGATTAAAACTAGAAATCATTCCTAGTGCTAACAAATATTTTGGTTAAATAGTATGACTTTTATATCGGTCCTTTCAACTTGTCAGCTCATCTCTTCAATTATATTTTTAAGTAGCACAAAACTGTGAAAGCAAGCAAACCCTTCTTCCTGAGTCCTGAAATGGGATTGGATATGGTGTGGTATCTCCTCACGGCACATTTCCTTAAGCAAAAGTGTATTTTTGCAGATGGTTACTTCTGGTCATTTACTGCTACCAGCAAACAATTACATTATTTTTTTTTCTGGTTCCTACAGAGCAGTTATCTAAAATTAAGTCAGAATATGCACATTTTTGAAAGAACAGAATTAATTTACATAGACCACGGTTACTATTAATTCCTTCCTTACAACATACTGCAGTTGGCACAGACTTAGTGAAGTCTCAGCAAAGGGGTTTCAAGTGTTATGGTTGTCAGATTCATTGCTATATAAAGAATCCCCAAATTGAATTGTTTCTTTTTGGTACAATGGGGAAAATAATGATTCACATTTTATTCTTTTTATTTTTTTAGAATATGATGTCTTTTCAAAGTACACATTAGCAGTGCCTTTCTATTTTGAGTGGGTATAGGTTGATTCTAGCTTGGAAGGGCTTTGTTTACTTTTTCACCCCTTCCAAGCTAGAGTCAAAGATCCTTTTCTAAAGCAGCTTTAGACCTATGTGTCTCAGAGTAAGGAATTAGAATTTGTCAATGATGAGTGTTGTCAAAGGGTTCAACCAAGCACTATCCAAAGTGCTCCTGAATGATAGTATCCACAACTGAGTTGGCTCCTGAATTGATCTAGGTGTCAAAGATATAGGATATCCATGAGTGTTCATCTTTAGTCCACTGTATCCTTTTGGAATTTGTACAAACTAAGTGAATGATGATCAGGATGCCAGTTTATTTGAGGCCTCTGGTCAGAAATGGTTTCATCAGACCTGTACTGGAATGACTGAAAGAGCTTATGGCCTCCTAACTGCAGAAGAAGTCCGGGGCTGTGATATCTGTATAGATGAGGAAGATGCCCACTAGTAGTTAATGCCCACTAGAGAAACTTTTGGTCCACTGCAGTGGGCAGTGATGCTTTATCACAGGCATTAATTAAATTAGGGTTTCCATCTGTGTGTTAGAGGTTCAGTGATACAGGATTTTCATGTTTTATATTTTTTGAAAGCACACACAAAGCATTACCTCTGAGTTTTTAATATTTCACTTCATTACTAGTGCACCTTTTGTCTTTGTTTGCTCTCTTAAATTGAATAATGTATGTGGGGGAAAAAAGAATAAGGTAGTAAGTATTGTTGAGTGGTGTTATTAATATAATCTAGATATAAATCCTTTGACAGATATTTATGTTGTAAATACTCTGACTTTAGCTCTCCTTTTAATGTTAGTGGCATCTTTGAAGGCAGATTTTTTTAATTTCAATGGATATCAATTTATCTTTCATTTTTAGAGGTCACACCTTTTGGGTTCTATCTAAGAAATGTTTACCTACATTAGCATCCTGCATTTTTTCACTTATGTTTCTTCTAGAAATTTTATGGTTTTAGATTTTATGTATAGGCTTATAATTGATTTTGAGTTAATTTTTCTGCTCATAGATTTTGAAAAAATGTTGCATTTTTTCATGCAGTTAAAATATTTTATAAACTTTATTGTTACCTTTCTGAAAACAAACAAGAAAACTAAAACAAGCCAAAAAAAAAAAAAAAAAAAGATCTAGGACACCACATTTCTGGGCTGAACTATGCAGCTTTTTGTCTAACAAGTCAGTCTTTATTCATATGTATGCCATATCTCCTGTGCTTTTTTATTTTAATTTTCCCAAGTTCTTCATTTATTCTTTTTAGCTCCTTCCTTGAACTTCTTTGTTGTAAACCATACTTGATACTAGATCTTGGGCATTTTCTAATAATCCAAAGATGTCCCAGAACACTATTTTTTTTTTGACGAAACTAATGAACATTTTAAAAAAGTGAGAGATCATTTTCAATAGCAGCCCTTTGAATCACACACTGGATTAAAGACATAGATTGATAGTTTTCAGTAATTTGAGATTTCTATTATAAATCAAATAAGAAAGAGTAATCAAGTTGAAACAGGAGCTCTAATACTTTTTATAGAATCAGCTGAATCTATTTTCTA
>CM053399.1:141273291-141349409 GCA_028644305.1 Xerus rutilus | reverse complement strand
TGATTGGTAAGAGTGTATTTAAGCTTCTATACTTTCTGGAATAATTGGTGTTTTCTGCATCTTGCTCTGGTGTTTCTGCGTCTCACTGGGGCAGAGCAGATTCTTTACCTACACCCCGGGGCCTGGGGAATTTGGCTCCACAGACCGCCACCATCCAGAAAGACCCCATATCATCTTCCTCCCTGAAGACCCCTCCCTCGTCTTTTCTGGACCCCAACTCCTCGAGAAGGACTCATGTGGTACCCCCTGAACCCCCGCTCTTAGTAATATGTAGGAAAAGGTAATCAAATAAAGTTAGAAAAAGAAGTGAGAAATACATTATTGGAAACTAGACAAAAGGAATTCCTTACTATAAAGTGATGAAGAATTTGAGTGAACTATATTCATGTCATAATATTTTGTGAGAGGTAAAACTTGTGAGCAGTGAAATTGGATATATAGCTGGAGCTGTATCTAAGCAAAAGGTTGAAAGTGAGTCTTGGGTCCTCTTGATTGCTTATAGGAAAATGGAAGAAGAATGAAGTAGCTTAAAGACAGAATTGTTAGTAAAAAAGAAAGTAGACATTAAAATTTGAAAAATTCTCAGCCTATACATATTGGAAAAATTGTATGAGAGAAATCATAATGTTTGAAAGAGAACTTGAAAGATATGGGCAAATTTGACAAAAGGTTAATATGGATTGATAGTATCTACAGAATCTAGAAACTATATATCAAGACAATGGGGAGATTAGTTAGCCATCTAAACAGAAGTTAAGACCTATTGCCTATAGCATGGAAGAATGACCCAGAGGACATTTAGGAAGCCATCAGGTGTGAGAGAGAGCTGGCCTGGGCACATCCACAGTACATAATGTGCAACAAATATCAGGTTTGTCAATCATGTGGCTTTGGCCATAGTTCCATCTTGTAACAAGTTCCGCATTCCTGTGAATATCCACAGGATGCTAATAGAATAGTCACACCCTATGCACCCTGTAGCGCTTGGAGGACAAAGGGCCTCTTAGCATATATAAAGGGGGACCTGAGCTCAATAAAAAAGTCTCTTGCCTTGTTCTGTGTGTGTGTGTGTGTGTGTGAGTGATTTTTCATCCACGGCTCCCTCGCCTGACTCGGTTTCCCTTTGTGCTGGCGCGGGCGCTGGCAATCAGGGCTGTCCATTCCATTACAGGTCCAGTTTGCAAATACCTGAGGAACAGAACAGTTTCAAAGAGGACACTGCTGCCTGTAGGACCTCTGCATATAATGCTGACTACATTCCTTTTCTACCCCTCTCCAACAGACTAGTAGAGTCACCAATATTATATTAAAGGTTACTTAAGAAAGCCATAGGTCTATTGCTCCAACTGGGAAAACTGCTAAGTGGGATGGTTTAGACATGACTGAGGGGGCATGATTCCTCACCTAGTGTGTTTAGAAAGTAGCCCCTCTATGTGAGTGGGTCTGGAGGACAGTGTTGAGACAAAAAAAATATTATTATTCTGTGCACATAACATGTTTGATTTCTTAGAATCACAGCTGGAGAGCAATTTGTTTCAGAATGAGTTAGACCTGAGTCCCATCCATATCTGAGTTACATGGTATTTAGATGAAGCTTCAGACTTTTAAGTTGATTCTGGAACAAGTTAAGACCTTTGAGGCTACTCTCAGATAGAATTAATACATTTGTTATGAGAAAAGGACATGATTTGGAAATAATCAGTTTTGAGATACTATAGCCTGAATATTTGTATCCCCATAAAATTTCTATGTTGAAATTCTAAATCTGAAAGTGATGGCATTAGAAGGTAAGGCTTTTCAGAGGTGATTAGGGCATTAAGGCAGAGCTCTAGTTAATAAGTTATAAAAGAAGCCTGGGAGAACATTTTTTTCCCTTCCACCATGTAAGGATACATGAGAAGGTGCTGTCTATGAACAATCTCATCAGAAATTGAATCTGCTGATGACCTAATCTTGGATTTCCCTGTCTTCAGAACTGTGAGAATTAAGTTTCTGTTGTTTATTGGCCACCCAGTTTATAACATCTTGTATAGTAATTTGAATGGATGAAGACAATACCATATGAGATATGAATATTAAATATAGTCAATGATTTTAATTTCAGAGTTTAAGAATCTTTTCAGGGAAATGTCAATTATCTTTTGATAACTAGTCACCCCAAAATGAAGTCTAAAATAATAATTATTTGCTTATTTTTATGGTTTGGATCTAGAATTTTCCCTGAAAAGTTTGTGTGTTGAAAGCATGAGCCCCAGGGCAGCAAGATTTAGAGGTGGGGCTTTAAGGCAATGATTAGGGCTTGATCTCATCAGCGGATTAACCCATTGGTAGCTGAATGTACTGCTGGATGGTAACTGTAGGCAGGTGGAATGTGGCTGGAGAAGTAGGTCACTGGGCACATGACCCTGAGGATTGTATCTGTCCCTGATCTCTCTCTCTCTCTCTCTCTCTCTCTCTCTCTCTCTCTCTCTCTCTCTCTCTCTCTCTCTCGTTCTTGGCTGCCATGAGATGAACAGCTTTCCTCTGCCACACCCTTCCTTCATGATGTTCTGCCGCCCCTCAGGTCCAGAACAATTGATCCAGCTGACCATGGACTAATGCTTCTGAAACTATGAGCCAAAATAAGCTTGTCCTCCTCTCAATGATTCTAGTCAGGTAGTCTGTTGTTTGGCTGGACACGTTCATCTGGGAACACTTAATTCTCCATCTTGTGTCAGCTGGGCTCACCCATGCAGCCACAATTTAGGTTGAAGGATTAAAGATGGCCTCACTCTCACTCTAGTTCCTAGGCTGGCCCAAATGCTAGGCTCTCTTTCCTTCTGTTCTCTTATTCTCTAGGGCCTCTTTATAGGATGTTTTTCAACTCTCACATTTATTTCTCCATGTGGATTCTAGTAGTCACCAATAGTATGAAAATAGATTTGTATGAATCTTAAAGCCTAAACCCAGGACTGTCAAAACTTTTGTTCCACTACATGGATTATTCAGAGCAAGTCACAAGATTCAAGAATAGATTCAAAGACAAAGGAAATGAACTCTGTCTCTTAATGGAAGGAACACAGCCAAAAAGGCTGTGAGGAAAGGACACAAACAGACACAACCAGAAATATTTAGGGAAACTAGAACAAGCATCAGAAAAGCACACCACAGAGACATGTGAGGAACCTATAACAGAAAGAACATTTACCTCTCTGCCATTTTTTTTCTGGTGAAGGAGAATGTTTAAATATTTGGAAGTAATAGCATAAAATAATTTTAGTTTCTATGTTTTATCTGCTGAAGCAACACTTGAAACCCACTCAAAAAATTAAACTTCTCTCTGAAGACCTTGTGTAAAGTTGCTAGTAAAGAAATAGCCCTCATCCTAGGGAATTTTTCTGCAGGCATACCTAGTGAGAATATGCTAGCAAAAGCCAAGTTCTGAAGAAAACTGAGACATATGTAACTGAGAAAATTTATTCAACAAAAATAAATGAAATGAGGACCTGAAAAACAATATGGCTTAAACCAAATTTAATTAGACACATTTAAAATTTTGAATCCCTTAGATAATCTTTTCTATTGAAATTTCACTATTATTATTATGATTATTATGATTATTTACTTTTAAGAAGGATTCTCAGACCCTGAAAAAAGACAAATCTCTCAAACACAGTATGATATTCTTCAGTTTCCTCAGGAGTACAGAACCCTGAGCTGACATACGTATCTACTTAGGTTGTATATTGCTTTAAAAGGAGATTCATATACTTCATTTGTTCTTGGGGTGAACTTTGGAATAAGAACCAAATTTTAAAACCTTGGATATATGCTCATCTATACAAAATGCAGAAATATTGTCATATAGAAGATAAAGTTTTGCAAGATGGCACAAGCCTAGAGACAAGTCAAAAAATCTGGGCTCATCCTCAACTCCATTGCCTACTTTCTTCATAACCTTGAAGTTTATCATTTAATTCTTCCAAAAATGTGTTTTTCCCAACTCCATAATGTGACCCTTAAGAAAGCAATATATTTTATTTTATTTATGTGTACATGAATATACATATATCATCTTTGTAAGGATACTCATCAATGTGGTGGGCTACTTTTGTGATGTCCCTAAGGTTGGTGAGTGCAGGAATGTGCAAGAGATGTTTTTGAGTGTATGCTTTTTAATTCCTTTTGCATTTTATATTCTGTGTGTGAGGAGGAGGAGGAGAGAGAGAGCAGAAGAGAGGGAATGGGAGAGGGCGAAAGTAAAGGATGGCAGAAGGAGGAGGAGGGAAGGAGAGAAAAAAGGAAGGAAATTTTGACACCTTTATATTCATAGTTAAACTCAAAGCTTTGGCTGACATTTATCTTATTCACATGTTTTGAGAAAAATAAGATGTTTATAGTATTATGACTTGTCCTTAATGTCATTTGGTATGATATCGTTCGTATTTTATTTTAAATACTGTCTTCCTTATTTTATCAGTGTATGTTTTTCTGCTTCCAATCATCCACTCTTAACCAAAGAAAGTGGGTGAGCAGGTGCACAATAGCCCATGAAATGATCACTATGAAATAAACAGAAGCAATGTTGGATTGTCTATTATCTATTGCTGCTGAAGCATCTGTTGTCTGTTGATGCCATGTATAGGGATTCCTTGGAGGGTTCACAGGCTTGAGTAGGGGATTAGACATGCATCACTTCTTAAGCCCTGAACTTCCTCATGTCATTCCACTTTTAAGTCTGAAACCACTCATTTCAACTACTCTAAGGGTAGAAAGAAAGGATAGATAGACATAAGGGCACTTAAAGAAGCACATGACTGAATAGAATGAAATGAATGAAAAGAAAGATGAATGAACCAACACTGTACATGTTTTCTGTATAGATGCTGGCAGCAGGGGAGGAAATAGTAATTCCTCCAGCAATGAGCAAAAGGCAGGCTCATCTTACTGGAGTTATCAATTCAGCCTGTTTTCTCTAAAGTCATCTAGGTATAGAGATGTATGGTTATTTGGAAGGAAAGATCATTAAAAAGGAAGTCTCTTGGTGGCAAGAGTTTTAATATGCACAAGCCACTGTACTTGAAAGATGAGTGCCAAATTTGAAATGTTGCAGCACTGACGTTCACATGTGGCTGTGAGATACAAGCTCAGCCATCCTCAAGCTTTTGAAGAGGAAGCAACAGGGGGCAAATCAAGAAACACATCAAAGTGACTTCCCTGAATTGCCAGGGAAAGGTGAAACTGCAAGTGCCTCTGTTAATAGTGCTCTGTGGGCCAAGGCCACTGCCAGGGGACTGCCTGGAATACAAAGGGTTCTCATTAACTTTCTGCTTCTCCTTCTGAAACCTCCCAGTGGGCAACAGAGTTCTGTCAATGAGTTTGCACCCTTATCCCATCACTGAGAGTCACTGGCTGTGCAGCAACTGCAGATTCACATGTTGACACCTTGCTGAGAAGAAACATATTGTCAATATTTTTTTGAACTTCTTAAGAAGTTTACAAAATGTTTTTAACAACCTTTGCAGCCCATGTCCTGAGAAAAAGTCCAAACCCCTCCTCCAACTATAATACACAATTATTGTAATGGGATCAATATTGTTATTTCTAGAATATATTTCAAAAGATACATTTAAATGTGGCATCCTGTGCTGTGGCCAGTTTAGAAGACTTGGAATGTTAAGCACTCAATAAAACTTCACATGGGATAAAAAGTGGACCCTTCCCTAAAACCAGTATGTGCTTCACACTGTACCACTCAATGCGGATACATTGGAAAATAAATGTGAATGCCTTCAAAGCACTTAAAGAAGTAGTTCTGATAAGGCAGGATCGCATTCCTGTCAATCTATACAGAACAGAGTTGCACATGATTTTTAACTGTCTCAAAGCTTTGAGTTTCATCTCCCTTATCTATGAGTCTCTAGTTTATCATTCAAGTCATCCACCTTCTCACCTCAGATTTCATAATCATGTTGTACCTCTAGCAGCAAAAATAGAAAATCAGTAAGTCTTATTGGCTCTAAAGTGAAAAAAAAGCAAATGTTTTAGTTTTGGCTGAAAACCTAATGGGATCATGGCTTTTGACTCCAGGCTTTCTTCCTATATTCCCTAGAAGCAATGTAATCTTTTGCTTCTTCCTTTCTCATTTCCTTTGTTAAGGCTGTATCTCCTTCTGGAACCATCTTCCCTGTTTGTTCATGTGACACAAGCCTTGAACACTTGTCCTGCCCAGTTTCATTATTCTCTCCTATTCAGTAGCTTTCCAAACCTTGTCTCATTCCACACCTGAAAGTATGTGTTCCTGCACTTGTATTGCCATTTCACATTAAAAGATAAAGCTGCATTGATGTACTGTAGATATTTATTTTCCTGCCAGTTTTAACCAATACCTACTGAGCACCTGCAATAGTTGTTTACTCATGTTTGTAAGATGGGAATATATTGAATTAATTAAATATATTTGTGTTTGATTGTGACTGCATTTTCAAAAATCAATCTGGAACATGATCAGTTATTTCCAAAACCTGTAAGATTTACTTAAATAAACAAAGAATATATAGGATGAAATATGCTAAACAAATATATTTAAGAATATGTATAAGAAGAAGTCAATGGCTGAAAAAAGTCTATTTCTGAAGTATTTCAACCATTCCTTCTCGAAGAAGAAGAAGAAGAAGAAGAAGAAGAAGAAGAAGAAGAAGAAGAAGAAGAAGAAGAAGAAGAAGAAGAAGAAGAAGAAGAAGAAGAAGAGGTGGAGGAAGAGGAGGAGGAGGGAGAAGACAGGGACGAGGAGGGGAAGGAAGATATAAACAAAACAGTTTCCAAATCTTCACTTGGAGAGCAACGCAGACTGGCTTGAAGGAGTGGACATCAAGTGGTTTCCAGGCTCACTGCTCAAGCAGCATTTTAGGAAAAGAAGACAGGAGTGGTGTGGATTTATCAGTTAATCTGTTTTGCTTTACTCTCTTAGTACTCTTCCTTGACCTAGCATAATGATCTTCCTTGTTGCTGTCTGAATATCCTTCCTCTAGAAGTAAATAAAATAAACCTTCCTCTCTTAAACTCACCAATTAAAATTCAATCTAAAGGGGTTTTGTCTATTGTCCCTGCAATTTGGATTGGGAACATATGTTTAACACCTCCTAGGCCACTTTTGCTCTGTTCTGCTATCTTCTTAGATGTTCTCAAGGTGCTTCCTGAGTTATATTTCAGTTTAAGGCTAATTCTACAGAACAGGTTGCAATTTCAAAGTTTTACTTCAGTTTAAAGCTAATTCTACAGACCAGGCTGCAGTTTCAATTGAGCATCCATTGTGGGAACAGGGAAGTTCTGGTGTTCTGAGGCATAGAATTTCTCTAACTCTGAATGTTGTACATGCACCTAGAATGTAATACATACATAATTTCTGTAAAGAAAGACAGAACTTGTTAAAATATTATCACCCATATTTACTAAATTGCCAATTATCTATACTATAGAGTCCACACTTTTCAAATATGAAGCTTTAATAGTATATAAATTATAAAATTATACAAATTGAATTTTTAATTCTATATAAAACAAAAATACACATGAGTAGGCTGGTTTTCTTTCCCCAAATAGCTTATAAATATTTTTAAACTAATGTAAAGCATGCCATTTTTTATTTTAAAAGATTATTTAATGTTATCCATGTTAAATTCATCTGTATTATTATGGTTGATTTGTAGTTGAATATACCATATTACTTACTGTCAACAGTTTATAGTGTTGATAATTTAATCTTCATTGATTTAAAAAATATTAATGGAAAAAGGTAATTTCCCCACAATTTCTAGTATTGCCTAAGTACATGGGGGCAGGCAGCAACACACAGTTAGCATCTATCATGTAAAGCTCCTATGACATCACACTGATTAAAATATTAGGAAGTATTTGAAGATATATCTGTGAGAGAATGAGAAAAGATCTGTATTGCAGCTAATTCTGTTCTCCCTTTTTATGTCTTCTTATTAGACCTTCTGCATTTTATTTCTATCCATGTCATATCAACCTTGATAAATGTCAATGAAATGATAAGATGTTTTCCAGATGCTCATATGCATTTTTGAGGGAAAGTGTTAACAATGTATCAACCCATGCTTTTTAAAAAATACATTCTTTGTAGATTTGGTCACCCATTTTCCATAGTATTTTGTGGTAACCATGACAACACTGTGTGAACTGGATTGTCTTATATCTGTTCATTTCATCTCATTCTATTCCTATTTACCTCAAAGAGATGCAAAAAGCCATTTTGCTATAACAGTGAAAATGACAAAATACTATAGGAACAGAGATTATAAAAATAAAGGGCACTCTTCAAATCTCTGCATCCCACAGATTATTTGAAGGGTAATAAAAAGCTCATGGCTTTCAGAAATGATATAAAATATTAGTACAAGAAAAAATAAGCTGTAAAACAGTACCTAAACCAAAGAATGAGTAAGTTGATAACATTCAAATACACAGGAAGAAACAAAAGAAAAGCAACCAATCAGAAAACAAAACTAAACTAAACTAATATCATCTTAAGCAAATGAGAACTCTTCCAGTGCTTATCAACATATTGCAAAGGAATCAAATGATTTTTATTAAAATCATAAAAACAGCAAAAATATCCAAAAAGCAAATTTAAAAAAAATCACAATACAGATGCTGTTTCACATAAGAGGCTCCTCAAAGAATGATATAATATTTACACAAAGTTCCTTATACATCTCTTAGTTCAACTTCAACATTAAAAGTGAAGACAAAGTAACAACAGTTTTCATAAAACATAAATACACCAAGTAGACTGAACCTCACTGCTCATCCTGAATGCATCTGACCTCCCTTCATGGCCCTGGAAATATAAAACAATGCTAAATAACTCAGTGTCCTAAAAACATTGTTCATTAGTCTAATGGGTTAAATCTAGTGTTTTTGTTTTTAACTGTTTCTGGTGATTATGAACACTTGATTCTATCTATTTTTGTCTCAATTTCTGGACAGTCATACCTGTTTATATGTTTGGTATACCTCTAAAAAAAATAGGACTCTGTTCAGGATGGCACATGTATCTTACATTTGACTCATGTTATTTTTCCAAACATTTAGAAAAGATAAAGTTTGGAGGAGCAAAGAAAAAACAACAAAGAGAAAATAAGAGAGAGAGAAAAGGAGGGAGAGAAGGTGGGAGGTAAGAAGAAGGATGAATGAGAAGAAAATATAAACAGACTATGATGGCCAAGAAGTAGCAAATAAAATCATGATGCCAAGTTACATGTGATTTTCATGTAAGTAGCAAGTAATTTTATAGTATATGTATGCCTCAAATATACATGGAACAACCTGCCAAGACTAGAAATGGAATGCAAATGAAAGGTGGTTCAATGTGCTGGAATCATAGGTCTACTGGGCACTATCTTCAGGAAACACGAGGCATCAGGGATTTCAGTGCCATGGAGCAAAATAGAGAAAGTTGCAGGTAAAAGCAACATCATATTTATTTGGCATAGAGAGGAAAACACAGAGTTAAAGTGATGAACAGAAAACATGTCCATTATAGTAGCCTTCGATTGTAAAGCAAGTGAATAAATAGTATGTTAAAATAAAAAGATCATAGTATAGACTGTTGGCTTATGAATGCTACATAAGTAAATTAATTTAGTTTAATAGTCTAAAATATTCTCAACTATTTGGAGATAAGTGTGTTTCTTAAATACATACATAAATATATAGATTCCACTAAGTAGGAAAAGTATTAAGAAAAATGTAAGCTAAAACAAAAATAAATGAAACATGTTAAAAAGTACATACTATTTAATTCTAGCTTTACTGAAATATAATTGACAAATAAAAATTATGTATATTCAAGGTGTACAATGTGATGATTTGATGTTTGTATACCTTGTAAAATGATTACCATAACTAATCAACACAGCCGTCATTACACATGGTCAATGTGTTTGCTTGTGAAGAGAATATGTCACATCTATTCTCTTAGCAAATTTCAAGAAACAATAGTCACTATGTAATATATTAGATCTCCAAAATCTATTCATAACTGAAAGTTTGTGCTCTTTGACTAACATTACTTTATTTTCACTACACATTGGGACCTGTCAACCACTGATTGTTGTCTCTGCCTCTATGATCTTGCTTTTTTCTGATTTCACATATAAATGATATCATACAGAATTTGTCATTATGTGTCTGACTTCTTTCACTTAGTGTAATGTCATCCAGTTTCATCCATAATCCATATTGTCACAAATGGCAGGATTTACTTCCATAAGAACCCATTATTATATACTAAATTATATACTTTAAATGTGTGAAATGTATAGTATGTGAATTATGCCTCAATAAAGCTATTAATATAAAAAATCCATTAAAATATTTTTGTTTATTTTTATTTTTTGTTTGTTCTAATCAGTTATACATGACGGTAGAATGATTTTGACGCATCATACATAAATGGAGTATAATTTCTCATTTATCTAGTCTACATGATATATGTAGAGTTACACAGGTCATGTAATCATATATGCACATAGGATAATAATGTCCAATTCATTCTATTATCATTTAAAATCTTAAATATTATAAGTACATACATGTATTGTGTATGTATGTATCTCTATATGGACACATAGTATGTTTGTGTGTTTGTGAGATGAAGATGCACATACTGGTAAACTAGTGAACTAAAAGTTCTCCAAGTATGCCTGATAAAGGGAATAAAAATACCAAAGAACACTTATGAGCCACTTAAAAGGGCATTTAGGTTGTCAACTGATTCTCAAGAACAATAACGGGAACAGAATGTAGTGAAATACTAGCTCCAAAATTCTAAGAGAAGTAACTGTCAACCTTGCTTTCTACACTCACAGCTAGTTGTCTAAAAGAAAAATGTGGTAGAAAATACTCTGATTTCACCAAAAGTTTGTGCATTCGCTTTGTGGATGGATAGACTATTTTCCCTTCACTTGTTTGAAGTCAGGTGGAATCCTACCTGAGATCTGGGCAGTGGGGTATAGACAGGGTTCTTGCATACCACTTTCTAGCCTAATATATGGTAACAAATTCTTTCCTTTTCTTTTTCCTGCTTTCATGAAGTAAAGAACATGAACACTTTAGTAGATGCTGAGACATGGGATAAGAAAGAATATCCAAATAAACAAAAGGAATGCTGCCCATACAACTAATTCTATTTAACAAAATGAATGAGAAATAAAATTCTATGGTATTACCCATTGAGATATGGTGTGTTGCTTGTTATAGAAGAGAAAGAACAAAATCATTTCAGCAACAACAACAAGAAAAGGATTTATATATAAAAGACCCACACAGGGAAATTTTGTAAGAATGTAATTTGTGGAATACAAAAAGTAGGTAAGAACAAGTTATACCTAAATATGTAGATACATCTTGAAAAACAGAGATCATATATTAAAATAATACTGATGAAATGCACAAAGATTAAAATTATATAGTGCATGAAATATTGTATATATGGAAGGATGTAAATTAGAATAAAATCATTTGAAAATCTGTATTACTTAGAAAACATAGCAGCCATATATTGTTATATGCACATGTTCAAATATTTTGATTACTAGGCAAAACAATAAATGTAGTATCCAAAAATTTCACACAAATAAAAAGAAAAATTAGGAAGAGAAGGAAAAAAGAGAGGCAAAGAAAAAAAGAAAAATATAATTTAATAGAATAGAAAAATAAAAACAAAAACGTCTCAAAAAATAAATAAAACATACATAATAAAGTAGGATAATACCCACCTAGACAACTCTAAACACAATAAGTTTAAACAAAAGATTTTCTGAATAAATTTTTAAAAACCTATATTTGTGTTTTTATGGGAATGCATAGAAAACAAAAATAATAATAATAATAAAAGCCAAAATGTGAAGACATACCTATGTTAGAAAAATACAACATTTTATGAAAACAGAGCAGGCATACAACATAAAGTACTCTGAAGTCAGCCAACCCACTAAAATCCACAATAAAAAATTTAGTACATTATTAGTGCAAAAGCCAAAGATCAATAGATCAATAGATAAAATGGGATAGAAAATCAAAATAGTGGTAGAAATTATATACTATTCACTATTTGGCAATAAGACAAAATTTATATACATGCAAACTTACCTAAAATCAAGAACAAAACTATGTCTATTAAACATTTAAGCTATTATGACAAAAGTATATAAATTTTATAATATATGTATATATGTAATATTTATGTATATATAAATACATGTATATACATATATTCATAATCACATGAAAAGGAATAATTTATTAAACGAAAAGAAAGAGAAACCCTGGTAGTTGACAAGCACCTTTCCATTAATTTGTCTTCTCAAATACCTTTTAATTATAATTTTGTTGACAAGGAATCAAACGGCTTTTATCACATTTATTCTAGTCAATTTTTTGCTACTAGAAAAAGTAGGGTTTTAAAAGAGTTATAAATATATTTTCTGTTTTTTGCCATCGTGCAGCAGAAACTAGAAAAAAATAGGTCAAATAAAATACAGAGAGAGAATTTGACTTTGAATAACCAGACAAGAAAGCACATCATAATCGAGATTTTAAAAAATCAGAATCTAGTTCCTTGCAAATACTAGTCAGATTAGTAGACTTCCAGCTAGGCTGATCAGGATAAAAGTGACACAAATTACCAATATCAGGAATAATAAAAGTCTCAATACTGTTAAAATGTCAATTTTCCCAAATTCATATGTACCATCACTTCATTCTACTCAAACCCAGAATTGTAAAAGAGAACTGTATGAGATTATTTAAAAATTTTTACTAAATAGAGAATCTCAGTAAGCATACAGAAAGTAAAAAGAAAAAAGAACCAAATAGAGTTTAGAGTAGAATATTATACCAATGAAAATGAAAAACTTACTACAGCAAATCAAAAATAGATTAGAGATGGCAGAAGATAAAATCAGGAAATCTCATGATAGGCCCATGGAGATTATCCAATCTGAGAAAGAAAAAGGGAAAGAAATAAAGAAAATAAACAGTCTCAAAGATCTATATGGTGGCGGCACTCCATCAAGTGTAACAACATTCTACAACAGAATAGGAGTATGGAAGGAGATGACAAAGGGGATCTCCTATAATGAGATGTTTGATCAAAGAACGACTAAAGCTTCCTAAATCTGGTCAAAAGTATTTATCCGCTTTTCAGAAAAGATGAATAATTTCTAAGTAGGGTAAATGTAAAATATATATATATAAGTATATATATATATTATATATATGCATGTAGACACATTATGGACAGACCAATGAAAGATGAAAGCTAAGATGGAATCTTGCAAACATCAAAAGAAAAATAACTCATCAACAAGCAACCATCAGGAAGAATTATAGCAGAATTCTTATCAGAAACCATGGAATTTGGAAGATGATGGAATTCACTGCACAACGGTAAAAGAAAGATGCCAACCAAGAATTCTGTATGAGAAATCTGTCCAATATGATTTAGATATGAGGGATGCCCCAAAAGCTCATGTGTGAAACAATGAAAAAATATTTCAAAGGTGAAATGATTAGATTATGGAAGCTATAACCTAACCAGTGAATTGATCTACTTGAATGGATTAACTGAGTGGTAAATACAGGCAGATAGGGTGTGGCTAGAGGAAATAAGGTGTGCCTTTGGGGTTTATATTTTGTCCCTGGCATTATCTGTCTCTTTTTTCTGATTGTCTTGTCCTGAACTACTTTCTTTTTGCCACACCCTTCTACTATGATGTTCTGTCTCACCTCAGGTCCAGAATTCTGGAATTTGTCAACTATGAACTGAACCTCTGAAACCATGAGTCAAAATAAACTTTTCCTTTTCTAAGTTGTTCTTGTCAGGTATATCTGTCACAGTGATGCAAAACTGACTAAAACACTGTCCTTTAAAAATGAAAAAGAAGCCGGGCACGGTGGCGCAAGCCTGTACTCCCAGCACTTAGGGAGGCTGAGACAGGAGAATCGCGAGTTCAAAGCCAGCCTCAGCAAGGGCGAGGTGCTAATAAGCAACTCAGTGAGATTCTCCCTCTACATAAAAACAAAATTGGGCTGGGGATGTGGCTCAGCGGTTGAGTGCCCCTGAGTTCAATCTCCAGTACCAAAAAAAAAAAAAGAAAGAAAAAGAAACTAATCCATTTTCAGGCAAACAGATGAGAAAATGTCACTAGTAGACCACCTCTTTCCCCCTAAAATAAGGAACAAGATAAGGATCTGTCCTTTCACCAGTGCTATAAAAAATTGTATTGGGAGTCCTTGCTAGAACAATTAGAAAGAAAATTTATCCATATTAGAAAGGCAGAAGGAAAAACTATCTCTATTTACAGATGACATCATTCTGTATTTTAAAGTTCCAAAGAATCCACAAAAACTACCAGAACTAATAAACAAATTGAACAAAGTTTCAGGGTACAAAATACAACATACTAAAGTTAGTTATAGTCTACATGCCCACAATGAGCAATTTGAAAAGGAAAATAAGAAAACAGTTCAATTTTCAATAGCATTCAAAAGAATAAAATACCTATGAATAAATTTAACAAAGGAAGCAAAAGATTTCTATATGAGGAACTACAAAATATTACTGAAAAATGTAAATGCCTAAGTAAATGGAAATATACTACATGTTCATGCAATGGAAAACTGCATGTGTTTTTCAACTTGTTATTTTTTGCATGACTATTTCCTATGGTGATCTACTGATTCAGTGTAATCTCTATCATAATTATAATGGCCTATTTTTGCAAAAATGAAAAATTTTATGCTCAAATTCACATAGAATTTCAAAGGTCTGAGTAGATAAGACAATATTATAAAAGATAAAGCTGGCAATAGGAAATTATGGAAATTGACTAAAATGTGGGATAACTAAAAAAAAGATACTATATTTTAAATGTTTCTATGTTATCTTTTTTATATAATTCAGTTTAGGAAGACTATTTTCTTTTTGAGAGTTTATATTTTTATTGGAGTCTGTTTTAACTCTTAACAATTTCAAAACTTACTACAAAGCTATAATAAGCAAAATAGTGTGATACTTTCATATAAGCACAGACATATAAACCAATGAAATAGAATTGAGAAAGTCAGAATTAAACTCAAGCATCAATGGTCAATTGTCATTCAGCCAAGGTATGGATACTATTCAATTGGGAAAAATAGTCTGTTCAACAAATTATGATGTGAACACACTGTCACTTTCTGCCACTTTTTCTCAGTAGGAGTTCAAGGATAAAATTCTTACCAAAGAGAAGGAAACTGGTATTAATAATAGCTTTTTTAGGCTTTAGTTTGTCCACTTTAGGGACTAATCTCTCTCATATTCTTGACTCAACAAGACTGACACAAAGGATTGTCTGTCAGCCCTTATACAGAAACCCAGACCATCTGGGACCAGGGTCTTAACAACAGATGTAACTGATATTTGAGGAGTTCAATATCAGTTAAAATTAATTAACAAATTATCATTTACCCTCATATGCCAACATATTTAATGGAATAGACCTAAGATATAAAATAGGCATGATAAATATATTTAATTGGGTAAAGAAACTACTATTCATATAAAACAAGTTTATAAATCATAAAAATTAATCCTAGTAAAAATATTAAATATGAAAAATATTATAAATGAAATAAAGAAATCAGTATTAGAAAACAAATATATATGGGATAACATCAGGATTACTAAGTACTTGGAAGAAAGTAATAATATAATATAATGTTGCAAAATTTTCCACAGGACAATAAGAAATAATGAAAATAGAGTAAAGTATGAAATAATTAAAATATAAAGAATATCTTTATGTAAAATATCTTTATATAATTCTATTTCAAAATATTATTTCTTTTTGAGGGTATCTACTTTTTTTTACTAGAATCCATTCATTTTGCTGGGCACAGTGGTGAATGCCTATAATCCTAGAAGCTCAGGAGGCTGAGGCAGGAGGACCTCGAGTTCAAAGCCAGCCTCAGCAAAAGGAAGGCACTAAGCAACTCAGTGAACCACTGTCTCTAAATGAAATACAAAATAAGGCTAGGGATGTGGCTCAGTGGTAGACTGCCCCTGAGTTCAATCCCCAGTACTCGCCCCTGCCCCCCCAAAATAATCCATTTAATTTGAAGTCAACATTGATGAACTATACATTTTAATGTAGTAATGCTATCATAAATAATTTGAGCTGAGCTTCCTCCAAATCATCTGAATTATGTTTAATATCCCATTGCTTATCTGGGTAAAATGTTCAAAAACTTTAAAAGGTTTTAGTATGCTTTTTTTCTCTTCACTCATTTACAAGGAAATCAAGAACAGTCTTAGTCTTCTGCTGGATACCTAGAAAGCTACATCCCTAGTCTTCTGTTGGATGCCTAGAAAGCTACATCCCAGGAGCTTGGGTAAATTCAATATTGACAACCTTACCCCAAAATGTAAACTAGTATTGAGTAATCTTAGTTTCCAAACATCATTAAAAATATTATAAGATGTATTAGATAATAAATACTGACAGAAACTTTTGCTAGTATATTTGAGTAGAAGGAAAATGGTCACAAATACACAAACAAAATTATAAGACACAGATACAATAAACCTACTATACATATGTGAATAAATATTTGCTTAGAAGGACCATATTGATCTTGTGTGAGATTTAAAAACACATAGAATAAAATTCACAAAAACAGTAATCTAAAAGGTAAAGAAGGTATAATGAAAAGTTTTCCAAGGTTCTGGTGCTATCAGGAAAAGATAAAAAATAATCTTTTTATTTTTAAGACTAAATTAATTAAAAGATTCATCTTTAGAATAATAACTAAGAAGCAAGAAAGTATCTGCATAAAATGTTAATAAAGAAAAAACGATAAAGTGAAACAACTTGACCAATCTACAAAGGAAAGGCAAAATCCATATAACAAATGGCTCAACAAGAAAGACATATATCTCAACATGAGTATATGTTAAATATAAATAAACAAAATAAACCAAGAAAAAGCTGTTTTCAAGCTTCAAAAATGTTATACTTCTTTTTCTTTCTTTCTTTCTTTTTTTTTTGGTGCCAGGGATTGAACTTAAGGGTACTCGACCACTGAACCACATCCCCAGCCCTATTTTTTGTTTTTATTTTTAGAGACAGGGTCTCACTGAGTTGCTTTGCCCCTCACCATTGCTGATGCTGGCTTTGAACTCACAATTCTCCTGTATCAGCCTCCCAAAGTACTGGGATTACAGATTTGCGCCACCACACCTGCAAAAAAAAAATGTTATACTTCTTAAAGTATTAAATCTTAAAAATAGAGACATAGTAAATTTGAAAATAAAAAGATGAACCAGTAAAGCAAACCTTAAAAAAAAAACCTAGTTAGTATATTTTTACTGAGATCAAAGTAGAAACGGAAGCACTCAGCATTTCTGGATATCAAGATACTCATACCAGTAATGCTGTTTCTTTTTCTAAACATGTAATAGAATTATATATCTGTATGTGGTCAATAATGAAATTTCAAGATGCATAAGACAACTGACAAGACTAAAATGACACCTGAAGAAATACACAAAGTGTAATTCTTTAGCATACAATCTTGGATAGTTGATGGAACAAATAGATATATAATCAGTAAGAATACAGAAGACATGAAAAACACCATGAATTAATTTGACTAATTACAAAAATTGCTTCTCTATTTAACAGTAGCACAAAAATCAAATTTTAAAAATTTATAATAGCATAAAGTATCAAACACTCTGGAGCAAACTCATCAAACTGAAAACTGCACGTTTTATGAAAAATATTCAAAAGAATTCAAATAAACAGGAGGATAAACTATTTTTGTGGATTGCAGACTCAATAATGTTAAGATTTCAATCATTCACAAATTGGTTTACAAATTCAGTGCAGATCGACTCTGGCTGCTCTTTGAGAAATTGCAATCATAAACATTCATCTAGGGACCAACTACATGAAAAGAAAGAAAGAGAAAGAGGTGTTAAAATGATTGAGGTTTTCAGTCTGGGCGGCTGAGAGGGTAGAGATGCCATCACTTGACATTGCTTGTCCTTCTGCAAATTTTAGGTAACAAAATGCTGGCATATGAAATTAGTCACATTCTAAGTTGGCTGCAAACTCAGTCCACATTTATGGCAGGTTTTGCTTTATACAACACATCATTGATCATTGATCACTAAGTTATTGTACCTCAAGTAAGATATCAAATGCTGTCAGGACTTTGATAACAAAAACAATCAAGTTGTATTAAAGAATTTGGAATCTTCAAATATTATTAAATCTGTGAATAAATAGGAAGTTTTAGAAATAATAATCAGAAAACAATGGTCCATATAATCCAAACAAACATTGATCATATCAATGATAAAACTGTTTTATTATAGATGAAATGATGGATTTTATATTAATATATAATTCCTTAACAATTAGTGATCAATCCCTTCAGTTTTATAGTCTATGGAACTTTTTCTCATAGGCTCTCTCATTGAATTCTCAGCTAACCTGTAAAAGTTAGCTTTTATTAAATTTATTATTATTTTATTATATTATTTTATTATATATAGATGCAGAAAATAGAGTGCAGAGAGATTAAATGGTTTGTTATATTATCACATAGCTCTGATTTGAAGTCAGGTTTCAAAGCCAGAGATTCACCTTACAAAGCCTATATTTTTTGTTGTTGCTATTGCTGTTGTTGTTGTTGTTGTTTTTATTCTGTGCTTCTATGACATAATGCAGACTTTGAATAGGTCTTTAAAATTTTATTTTCTGGAAGATTAACACTCTATCATGTCAACATATTCAGTCCTTTAAAATTGTATTTTAATTCAAAAATAGAGTTGCAGAGGGTAAGTTAGATTGGTTGGTACGATGACATATTCTGATCATTTTGTAATTTTGATAATCACCATTAGCTCTGGTTGTCTCTTACTGTTTTTTCCACACTAAAATATCCTATGCTCTTGAGATGCAGTAAAATTTGAATGTAGGGAGAAAATGAATTTTTTTGTGTTTATGATTCACAATACTCTGTACAAAAATAGTCTTAATGAAAGAGGATCAGAGTTTTTCACATCAATACAACAAAACGGAGCATTTATGCAAATATCCCCATTGAGTGTTTCCATTATCAGACTATTCTTCATTGATTCATGCAACAACAATATCAACTTGATACCATAACGACTCAAAAAGAGCAGTTCTAAAGTATGCTTTTCCTTGAATAAATAGAACTCAGTGACTAGCTTTATTACAAGATACTCTTAGACCCTCTGGATATCTTACAGCTGCTTCCATTCATAAAAATAAAGGTAAGTTAGATCAGATGTAGGAAGATGTAAAGTGTTTTCTCTGGCTTCATTCAGTATGACAGGTCAGCAGAATCGGCACATGCAATATCAGTTCTACAGTTGCTATAAACAACAGCTCAGTCATTTTATTAAGATGTTTCTTCTGTTATTCTTAGATTTATTTTAAGCTATTTATTGAGATGTAAGATACTATGGGCTATCGAGACTTCAGAAGATAATCAGAAGACACTGAGCAAATGGTTAAATTATGCTTAGGGAATCTTAAATTAAAATATAGTACAGCACAAAAAGTAACGTTACTTAAGGAGTTTCTCAAAAAGGAGGGCATATATAGGCTGTGTAGTAGAAGATCAAGAAGAGCAAGTATAATGAACTTGTAGGAATTGAGGTGAAAAATAGTCTAAATGGGTATGATGTGGGAACTGGACATATTCAGTAAGTGTGGTGTGCATGCATGGCCATGACAGGAAGCAAAGTCAAAGAGATCAGCAGAAGTTCAGATTGTGGCTTAGGAAACTGGAGGCTGTAGATCAGATGTCCGGGAACAGTCATTTCCCAAATATGTAGGTAGAGCAGAGCTTGGTGAGAATGGAAACAATGCAAGTTTGAACATTTCGTAAGCATGTATAAGACACATGGTAGGCCTGAACTAAGGTAGCAGCCATAGACCTGGGGAGAACGAAAGGAGGTGAAATACCAGGACCTACAACCACGAAATCATTCAAGTGCTTATCTAGGTGGCCTTTGAAGATTTAACCTTGAATTTTCTTGTTTATTTGTTGTTATGGTTGTTGGTACTTTATTTTACAGTCAAGTGGACAAAACTCTTAGAGAACAAAGTTTGATTATAAAATTGTTCCTCTTTTCCAGTTATCCAGTTTTCTTTTAACTTGCTGCCTACTTAGTTTTCCTCAAACTAGTCCCATATATTCAAGACTTTCTCCAAAGACCTGAACAGGACCTCCACAACTTAAGCTCAAAGCTTCTTCCATCTAATCAAGTTAACTATTTTTTAAACGCCTCTCCTATGATATATGAAAACAATATGCAAGCTAAATCAGGGATTTCCAAGATTCACCTTCTACTAAATCACCTGTGTTACTAAATTGTAGATAAAATAAGAGTCAGCTACAGAAATGACATGATAATCAAGTGTGAGACTTGATCATTAAAACCTTCATATGTTAATTACCTAGCAAGTCCTTAGGATTTTAATATAATCATTACCACAAAAGTAAATATTGATTTGTTGAGATGAACTCAACTACTACTATGTATAAACATAAAGATCTAATTTTTTTAAAAAGTAAATACTGGCTCACAAGTATGCTTGGATGTTGCTGTATTTCCCTCATTAAAAATTTATTTCATTGTGTATATATATACACAATGGAATATTACTCAGTGTTAAAAGAGAATAAAATTATGGCAGTTATAGGTAAATGGATGGAGTTGGAGAATATCATGCTAAGCGAAGTAAGTCAATCCCAAAAAACCAAAGATCAAATGTTCTCTCTAATAAGTGGATGCTGATCCATAATGGGGGAGGGGTGAGGCATCATAAGAATGGAGGAACTTTGAGCAAAGGGGGAAGGGACATGGGGGCAGGAGAGTAGGGCCAATGGAATGAATACTTTTTTCCCTAAAGTTACACAAAACCTGAAGCAGTGAGATTTAAATTTCATCCATTTGCAAAGCTGTGTCCTATCATCTGTAGGGAAGCCTTGTGTATATATGCTAGCTCAATGGCTGTTTCTATTAGTTAGTTTCTTGCAGTTTTCATCTCCAGGCTGTTCTCGATATCATCTGCCTCATGGTACATTTATCCTGAACTTCTCCACTTGCTCCTTCAAATCCCTCTCCTAATCAGATAAATTGCCTAGGAATTGTAAGGTTAATTCCTCATGATTTTCATGAAATGGATCTCAGATTATACTTTTTGGTATGGTAGAGTTGAGAGGGAAATCTGTCAGGGCTATGCCACCATTTCCCATAGTGCCAAGATTCTCTTTAACTCTCCTTCTTCTCGGTTCCTTTTCTGCTGATTTTTAAAAAAATTTTTTTGTAGTTATAGATGAACAGAATGCTTATTTTATTTATTTTTATGTGGTGCTAAGGATCGAACCCAGTGCCTCACACATGCTAGGCAAGTGCTCTGCCACTGAGCTACAGCCCCAGCTCTCTGCTGATATTTTGATAAAGCCATGCTACATTGCAATCTATAAGCCAACCACCCAATTTCAGCTATCCATAACAATACTAACACAAAACAAATACGAAGCCTTGAACACGAAAGTATTTCTATAGATTCATTAAAGCAGATGGGATAGTCTAATTAATCATACTTCACAAAAAAATAGCATTTGCTCCAGCAAACTCTATTATTAGTTTCTTCCTGCTAAAGTATCTTATTCTGTTAGTGCTGCTACAATGAAATACCTGATAATTTATAAAGAACAACAATTTGTTTTTTCACAGTTTGGCGACCTGGGAAATCCAAGATCAAGGCACTGGCAGATTCAGTCTCTGTCGAAGGCTTATTTTCTGCTTTCCAGATGGTGCCTTCTCACATGGCAGAAGGTGTAATGCTGTATCCAATACTGCAGAAGGCAGAAGGATGAAAAGCCTGAACATATTCTTTCAAAATCTTTTGTAAGGATACTAGTCTCATCCATGAAAGCATAGGTCTCCTGGTGTAACCACTTCTTAAAGTCCCCACCTCTTAATACTGATACCCTGGGATTAAATCTCAAGGTGAATTATGAAGTCTCAGTGTTGGTCTTACCTCCATGGCTCTACTAGGCATTGCCCTTTTGGGGACTCTTTGGAGTGGTTGCAGTCTCATGGCAACACTTTGGTAGGTGCTCTTAGCTGCAGCCCTGCCTCTGAGATATTTCTTTCCCTGGACCTGGAGTCTCTGCAAGGCCTTCTTTGAAATCTAAGTGGGGACAGCTATATAGTCATAATTTGTGCACTCTACTTACCTGCAGAGTTAGCACAATGTGGATGCCACCCAAGGTTTGCCTCTGGTGCCCTCTGGATTGGTGGACCAAGCCACACCTGGGTTCACTTGAGCCTTAGCTGAGGTAGCCAAGGCGTACTGTATTGAGAAGAATGTATGCAGAAGAAAATTGACACAGCCCTGGACAGTGAGCCCTGAGGTCTTGCAGGTTCCCTGGGTCTCTCCCTTGAAACTGTCTTCTATCAGGACTCAGGTAGTCTGTACCTGTGATGGGAGGGGCAGGATCAGGACACTGAAATACCTTTGTGGTCATCTTTTCATTGGCCTTATTATATTATCTGGCTTCCTTCTATCCATACTAATCTTCTTACCAAATATTCACTTACCACACCCTTACTGTTTTCTTCTTAACACATTTTGTTATTACTTACAATCTGGACAGTCTGAGAATTTTCCAAGTCTTTCAATTCTGTTTTCCTTTTCATGATAAATTCCATCATTAAATCATTTCTGTAATCTTACATTTAACTAAGTCCGTGAAGCTCTTTTAACATTTTGGTGAGATACTTCTTCCACCAACTATCACTCACAAGTTCCGCCTTTCTCAAAGCATTTAGACACAGGTACAAGTTAGCTAATTTCTTTGCCCCTTTATGATTAAAATGGTCTCTTCCCCAAGTTCTAATATCTTGTTTCTCATTTTCATCTAAGATTCCATCACAATTTCCTGTACTGTTCATATTCCTACCAACATTCTGAACACGAAAATGTAAATAATTTCTAAGAAAATTCAAGCTTTCCCTACATCTCTCTTCTTTTTCTGAGCCATCACCCAAATCACTCTTTATAGTCTAGCTTCTGCACATTATCTAGCTCCGAAGTCACTTCCAAATTTTTAAGTATTTGTTATAACAACACCCCACTTCTCAACATCAACTTCTTTCTGAGTCTGTTTGTATTCCCAAAACAAATCACCTGAGACTGAGTAGTTTATAAATAATACAAATTTATTTCTTATAGTGTGGAGACTGAAAGTCTAGGACCAAGGTGCTGAAAGGCTCCATGTCTGACAAAGGTCTGATCTTTGCTTCCAAGGTGGTGCCTTGTTGCTGAGTCCTTGAACATCCTAATGAGTTGATGATGTAACCTCACTTGGTAAAATACAGAAAGGCCAAAGAAGCTGAACTCATTCCCTCAAGCTCTTCTAAAAGGTGGTTATTCCATCCAGGAGGGCAAACTCCTCATGGCCTATACTCTCTTAATACAATAGCACTGGGGATTGAGTTTCTACATGAATTTTGGAGGGTTCGCAAATATGCAAATCATAGTATTAAGAAAGGTAATATATTTAATGTTTTAATAAACATGGGCAGTTAGGTACTTGCATAAATTGACTTGTCAATTTATCTATTTTTCATATCTAAGTAAACTTTCATTGAAAGCAATAAACTGAATTTTAGATATGATAATATCAAGCCCACTCAAAACTAATTAAACAAACTGTTGATCACTTGTACTTCATTGAAAATGAATGATCTTCTGGGATTTGAAAATTCTCTAGGGATCCAGGAGAGTCATGATGAATGTACTTAGTAAAGATAATTAAACGTAAGAGGCAGAAAAGAATGACCCATCTGATTCTAAAATAAAACATCAATTATTTGAAGTGGTTTATAATTATTTATTAAATTATCAGATAGCCATCTTAACTTTATCTTTTATATTGACTCTTCATTCCTTAGTTCATATAGTTTTCATTCATTCATTCATTTTTTTAATTATTTAACAAAAGTAAATGCCTGACATAATAAACTTTTGTTCCTCTATGTCACGAACTATGGTAGGAGTTGGTAATAGGGCAGTCAGTAAGACAGACATGGTATTCACTCTCACAGAGGCTAGAGTCTAGCTGAATTGAGAAATTAAGGGAGTGATGATATAAAAAGCTACATAATTATAATTGTTAGAAATGCCATGATAAAAACAATTCCTGGATGCCATTAGACTATATAATAGGGAAAAACAAATCTAAATTAAGATGGGTGAATTAGATAGTTTAATGCATCAAAATGGTGATGGGTGCTGAAAAAACTCAGATCTAAAAGATCTTGGTCAAACTATAGTATCAAATAATTAGACTCAAATAATTAGAATATTGGGCAGTGGACATTAGGGTAAAGTTAAGTGAATGATCAGGCAGGCATTCAAAGAGCACCTTACAGTGATTGAGAGGAACAGGATTCCTTATGGGCATCTTGAGTGAAAAGTAGAATTTAGTCATGAGAAGAAAGGGATAACTGATGTTCCAGTCCTAAAGAAAACGTGGCAAGAAGCACAAAGGTAAGACAAGACACTGTAAATGTCAAATAGCACCAGTACTCTTCACAGAAGTGGCAAGGAGCACTGTCAGAAGGCAGACAGGCAGAGCCAGGAAGTGTGAGTTTTGATGTCTATCCTGACTGTGAAGGCCAGATGTTTGTGGTCTTGCTATATCATCAGAGTTGGAACGTGTGTTCTAATACATGGGTCTCAGAGGGCAACTTAAAGATGGGGTTTTCACAGGGATTCTGAATTCCCTAGTGTATTTAGCCTTATCAGATACTGATCTTGGTATAGCAGAAATTTCCACTGCATGGAGACACAAAGCATTTGCCAGTTCTTTCCCTTGAATGTAACAGCTACTTACTGCCACCATGTGGAAGTCTTCAAATTTAAATAAACATTAATGTCTGACATGTTCATTCTTTCAGACCTATAATATGAATGTTAATTTTTAAAGAAGTAAGAAAAAGTCCTGTGGGTTTTTCAATGAGGATCATTAGAGTCATTTGAATGTCTGAGATTTAAATTTGCAGTACTAAGTCTCACACTAGGCTACTCCTAAATCTGCAGTAGAGTGTATTGTGTGTGCTTAAGGTTGAATTTGGTTTGCTATTTATTAATATTTCTTATCTTTTTTTATATTACTTAGGTTCTTCCACACATACTAATCTTCTATTAACTACCCTCCATCACCATATCCTACTTCTTTTGTGTTTGAAAGAAAAATTGCTTTCTCAAAAATCTTTATTTCTTACTCTTTTTACTAACATGACTTTAGCTCTTTTTTTTCCTATGAAAATTGAGCTATTTAATAACAAATATTAAATGAGAGACACTTAAGTAATTGAACCTGAGGTATGTTATGACCAAAGGTTTAATATATTGAAAGTAATTGACTAAAACTATAACTTACAAAGAACATAGATTAAAAAAAAGACTATTTAGACCTAATGGTACAAGTCTAAATTTATGGTTTGGTCTCAAATATCCCCCAAAGGACATGTGATAATGGCTCTGTTTGCCAGCCTGTGGTGCTTGAAAGGTGATGGAAACTTTCACAGACAGGGTCTAGTTGGAGGAAGTAGGTGATCTGAAACTGTGATCCAAAATAAGTTGTGCCATCTTTTAAATTGTTTTTCTCAGGCATTTTGTCACAGCAACAGAAAGCTGACTAACACAATCTATGTAGTCTATTTACTCTAGGACCTGAATCTTATAATGGCATTATCTTATTAAGACTTCCTTGTCTGGAATCCCTGCATAACAGTTGCAACCTTCGGTGCACATTAGAATCAATGCAAGCATTTTTAAAATTATAATATGAATAGTCCATGCCCTAGATCAATTCAGTCAGAATTCTGGTGTCATTGGTAATTTCTAACTATTCCCCAAGTGATTCTAATATGTACTCAGAGAAGCACTGCTTTATATCAACAAAAGTCTTTAATTTAGGATATTATGTAATAACAAAATGATTGAAAACAATTGGACAAAAATATTGAATGTTATCACATAAAATTCAATATTCAGTTAGTGGAAATCTACAAATGTATGATGCAACAAAATATGAATTTCCTACTTTTCCTTCCAAGAAACTAGAAAAACCCCTAGGAACCTGTAGCTAGTGGAACTGATGCAGTTTCAATATATTGCAAATTTATCTTATTATATTATCCAGATACTGCTGTATCTATTCACTGAGTTTCAGAGTACTCTAGTATTGTAGCAATTTGCTCTTACAGAATTAGTTCAGCATATAGAAGCCCTCATTTCTACTTAAAATTGTATCCTTCTGCAATAATTACAAGTTTCTATTTTAAATGGTCTAGCACTGAGACCTGCATTCTCCAAAACATATTTAAAGACATGTCAGCTCCTTCTTTTACACAACTGAGGTGTTTTTGAGCTCACTCTGTACATATGTTACACATTTATTGCTCTTGGCCTCACATGGAGGAGGTTCTTATAATAATTCTCCCTTTTGCAATAATTGTAATTTCTAAATTTCATGGTGAAAAATAAATCATTTCTCTGTCTCACAGGCTGACACACGGTTGCTGTGATATTGTCTAACATAATTTTGAATTACTCATACCTATATATATGCAAAATCTCACTAACAAAATTCTGGTCATTTGGATGTATATGGAATAACCACTAGATTTTTCATCTCTAATTAAATATTAATACCAACAATTTGTTAATTGCCTTTGGAATGAATACTTTTTCTCCTTGCAGTCCTCTAATTCTCTCTTCTATCTGTTTATGTTACCACAGCTAAATTTGATATTTATAAAAATTCTGGTAAACTAACTCTAATGTAGTAGGTGATAATTAAAGTATTTCTTCTGGTAGTGGTATAATGGACTCCTATGTACCAGTGAAACTTTGATTATCAAAAGAATGAATCTGTAAAAGTAGAATGCACTTTAGAATGGTAGGTTGGTTAGAGCAGAAAGGAGTTATTTTGTGATGAAATTCACCACAGACCACTTTATTTACTTGTAATACTCACCTTACTCTACCTCAAAATGGGATCCCCAAACATTTATAGATCATTTAAAACATGTCATATACTGGGAATCCATAGCACATAGACTTGCTATTAAGGACATACATGTTAAAAGACAACTGAAAAAAATACAAACAGTGTGATATAGATACGGCTCAGATTTATAGGGATGCATTTCAGCCATTTTCAGTTAGAAAAGACTCATAAGAGAATACACATATAGTGTATCTTAAAAGACAGATAGAAGCTACTCCAGTGAATCAATATAGCAAAAGCAGAGATAATTCTGAAAAGATACACTATCTTTTAGAAGCTACAGGTAATTTGGGCTTTACTGAAATGTAAAAAGCAAAGCAGAAAGTTGCTAGAGATGAGGCTACAGAGGATATTAAAACTCATGGGCCATGTTAAAGAACTTGAAATTCTTGCCAAAATTTTGTTTTTCTAATCATGACTTGTGATAACCTCTTCAAAGACATCAACAAATAATAAAGTGTTTTCTAGTCCCATCCCTTATTCATAGAGAGCAGCTCAGTTTTTAATGTATTAGTATTCACTTATATTGACACTTAATATTTTACATAAAGCTTGTACAGACTAAAACTGAAAATTCATACCTATGCTATCAACAATAAGGAACCAGATTTTTTTTTTTTTAAACCAGAGGATTACCGTAATCTAACTGAGGTTTAAGCAGATCTGTGTGGTAGTCTTTGTAGATAATTAATTCAAGGTCAAGATGTGTGCTAGGAGATGAGTTAGCAGATAAGGCTTAGAACATTAAGGGACTTGCCTAAATGGCCAAAATCACCACAAAAAAAGTTAAGCTTAATTTTCCAATTTATCACTTGATTACTTATTCCCTGCAAAATCTCTTTTCCTTTGTTTGATAAGGAATTTGCCTGCAGTAAAATCAGAATTGAATCAATATGACCAGTTTCTGTTTTACTTTTCTCATGTTATCTAACACCTCTAGGCTATGACCATATTAAGTGTGTAACCTTGACTCCTATACTCTGTATTATAGGGCTGTCTCAGTACTGCTTGGTCCTATACTGAAAGGCTTCACTTAACATGACTTGTGGTGGCCAGGGCAATGGAGGGACTGGGCATGTGTCTCTAGCACCTATTAGACCAGTTGTTGTTCTTCACCTCACTCTGGCAATCCAACAACAAGAGTGCAATCCCCAATGTACAAGTACTTCATACACTTCTTGTATCAGGTTTGTTAATATTATTTAACAAATCCACATCAAGTAATCAAACTCAAACAGAAAGGAATAGAAAGAGATAAAGAGAAAGACATCACAGCTTTACAGGAAAAATAACAAAGTCACATTGCAAAGGGAACACATTCAAGAATGGGAAGAATTTGTGGCTAATTTTTTTTTTCAGTCTTTCAGAGTACATTTTTGCCTGAACATTCCATTTAAAATTACTTCTTTGCAAACTATTACACAGTAGTCTTTTTTTTTCTTTTTTCTTTTTTTTTAATTTATTTATTCTACTTAGGTATCCATGATAGCAGAATGCATTTTGATTCATTATACACAAATGGAGCACAACTTTTCATTTCTCTGGTTGTGCATGATGTAGAATTACACCATATATTTCTTGTTTTAAAGAATACCTTAATGTTCCTTTATATGCATACAGTAATATTGCAAATTTTGAGGCACTAATATTCAGACTATTTTAGATTTGAAGTAGCTTACCTTGACACTGATTTCTTCACACTTTGTCCAGTCTACAATGACTCTTACAGTGACTACCCATAAAGCAAAGACCACCTACTTATTGGTAAGTGGACTGAGTTTAGATTAAACCCACAACCTTGACTTCATCAAACACTCTTCTCAAAACATTTATAATTTCTATACTAAATTGATTATTAATATAAATTAGGTTATGATCATCATAATTTTGAATATGATTTTGATATCTTTACTAATAATATCAAGATCACATTCATTCAATACTCTTTAAAAAAATCAAATTCTAGGATATGTAGTAAGTCTTTTAAGGAATTTGTCTTCAAATTACACTGTTTTCTAAATATGTCTTCATGGAATGTCTACCTTTTTCCCTCAGCCCCACTCATAAATCTATATTTATGTTTTTAGTAACAAATTAAATGTTAAGCCAAGAAAAAAATATAATATAATCCAAAGTTCAAATATTTTGATGAAGAAATTAAAGTTTAAATAATTGACTTACCCAAAGTCACACAGATATGGGAGATATAGAACTCTAACTTGGCTTCCCCGTTTTCTTCTCCAGTGTTTTTTGTGTAAAGCACAAGCTTCCTCTTTTATTTTTACTGATATGACCATAGCACTATTTGATCATGGCAAAGTAACAAGGGTAGAGGAAAGTAATAATTCGTATTCAAGAAGTAAACCTCTCTGAGTGATTAAAGTACATATATATATATGTGTGTATATACATATGTGTGTATATGTATATATGTGTATATATATATATATATATGTGCTTGTTATGATTTAGATATGAGGTGTCCCCCAAAAGCTCATTGTGAGACAATGCAGGAAATTTTAGAAGTGAAATGATTGAGTTACGAGAGCCTTAACCTAATTAATGTGTTAATCTCCTGATAGGGATTAACTAGGCGGTAACTGTAGGCAGGTAAGGTGTGAATGAAGAAGATGGGTCCCTGAGGGTATGCCTTTGGGGGTTTATATTTTGCTCCTGGTGAGCAAGAGATCTTTCTCTCTCTGTGCTTCCTGATTATCATGTCCTGAGCTGCTTTCCTCTACCATGCCCTTCTGCCATAATGTTCTGCCTCACCCTGGGCCCAGAATAATGAAGTTGGCCATTATGGACTGAAACCTCTGAAACTATGAGCCCCAAATAAACTTTTTCTCCTCTACAATTGTTCTTGTCAGGTCTTTTAGATACAGCAGTGGAAAAGCTGCCATATATATGGCATATAATATATATGTACATATAATATACAAATATATACAAATATATAAATATATAATAAATTATATAAACTATAATACATGCATTTACTGTTTAGTCTCTTATATAATCTGTTTTTTATATAAATATAAAACTGTCTTTTCTATATTGTGGTTTCCCAGCACAAGACACTTCCCAAAGCATAAAAATAGCTTTGCTTAGGCCAGGTGCTGCGGCACATGCCTGTAATCCCAGCAGCTGGGAGGTTTAGGCAAGAGTATCACAAGTTCAAAGCCAGCCTCAGCAGTTTAGTGAGGCCCTAAGCAACTTACCAAGACCTTGTCTCAAAATTTAAAAAAAAATTAAAAGGGCTGGAGATGTGGTTCAGTATTTAACCACTAGGTGTAATCTCTGGTACAAAAAAAAATGCTTAGTTTATTTGTAGATTGTAAAATTAAGTCACTTAGTTTAGGGCAGATATTTAAACAGATTAGGACTTTTGTGGCATTTTCTAAGATTGTACATATTCCTCGATCTCCAAAACATCTGACATTTGTTAAACATTACATATCAGGCTTTCTATAATTTAGGCATTAATACTCAACCTCTGAGAACATCTATCAATATTATCTGTGACAATAGAGTATCTGTGGTTCAGCTAGTACTGAAAGTCTCATTGAAATAGTAATAATTGTGGGGAATTACTTTTAGACATATAGGTCACTTCTTCCTCTAGACAATTTATGAATCATTGTTGGATGGAGATATACCAACTGAAACAAAGGTTGAAGTACTTAGTCTTGGAGTCCTGAAAAACTTTGTTTAATAATTTGCATTTTGATGAAATGATAGATTTCTTAGAGAGTTATTACACAATGCATTCTTGCCATACCCTGTCAAGTGATTCTATGTAGCTTAGTGCCTCCCCTATGATAGGTTCTACTGAAAAAAAGAAAGAAAAGATTTTAGAGCTGTGACAGTAAAAAAAGATAGAGTTTTTTTTTAATGACTAATTAGAACCATCTAGCTAACTATGCTTTCTTCTTCACTTTGACTTTCAAGAAATACAGAGAAGTATTTTACTTAAGTGTATGATTTATATTAGTCCTTAAGACCTGTTTAACTGTACATTATTCAAGTTGCCCCAACCCAGTCTATTTCCTGATCTGTTTTTTATTTCTCCCAAACTTAATATTCTATTCTTAGTTTCAATTTATATAGGCCATTTCCAGTTCATTCTAGAATAAGTAGGTTTGAATAAATGAATGGATTCCCAAGTTCAGATCAGTAAAAACCCAAAACAAACACTAAAACTCAGAGTTACTGATTACAATAATGTTTTTATTATGTCATAATGCTAAAATAAATTCTTGTGAATTAAAGTAAAATCATTGACTGAGGTTGAATGTTTTTAGTAGCATAAATCCTATGCAACATAGCAATTTGAATACAAAGTGAAGTATGTGGATTTCTGCTTTCTCTGTATAGAATTAAGATATGCTTGAAAATTTTGTAGGACAATATAAATATGAAACTGTCTTTTAAAATTTTGTAAGACAGTATGTCATTTAATGTATATTTTATTCTCCAAGTTCTATAACCAAAATTGATTTTATGTGTTTGTTTTCAACTAGTGGAAAATATTCTACCAAACACTTTTCCTATTCTTAAAGAAAAACACATTAAATTATTTTGTGGTTTTATGCAACTTACTGTTCTAATTCTTTAGTCTTTAAATCTTTCAGATGAAAATTACATATCTTGTAGTTAAAGAATCAAGTTTTTTTTTTTGGTACTGGAGATTGAACTCAGGGGCACTCGACCACTGAGCCACATCCCCATCCCTATTTTGTGTTTTATGTAGAGACAAGGTCTCACTGAGTTGCTTAGCACCTCACCATTGCTGAGGCTGGCTTTGAACTCATGATTCTCCTTTCTCAGCCGCCCTAAGTGCTGGGATTACGGGCTTGCACCACCGTGCCCGGCTAAGAATCAAGTTCTTGACTAATAATAATAATGATGGTAATCTGATGATAGTAATACTAGTTATAGCTTCCTTTATGTCAAACATTTAAAATGTGTTTCTCATTCAATCATTAAAAATTATCAGTAGATATTTATTGCCTTTTTAAAGAAGGAGAAACAGGTTTGGAATGGCTACATAATGGGCTGCAACAGATTTGAATCTGTCTGACTCTAATGTTCAAATCTGATATATTAGGACTTCCACTTGTACCACTAAACATTAAAGAATGCTTACCCTAGCCAGACACTGTTCTAAAAGATTTGTGATTACTAACATCATATTTTGAGCATGATCAAAGATTTATCCTCACATTCCAGAAAAGTAAGTAGACATTAAAAGAGTTTAGTACAAAAATTTCAGTTATTCAGTTACAGAACCTATATTCTATCCTTTGCAATCTGACTTCAGAGAATATTCACTTAGCTATTGTTCTTTCTCTGGTTGCCTTAACAATTGCTGTGTCATAATTGATTATCAGAAAGAACTGTGTTCTCATTTGATGAGACACAGACCAGTTATAATCCATCTGGCATATTTACCCCAAAATTCTTCATTTTAGAGAATTTTAAGTAGATAACATATTATTATGTTGTACATTAGATCTCCAGAACTTGTACCTGAAATGTTGTACCTTTTGGCCAATATCTTCCCATTTCCCCCACCCACCAGCCTCTGACAACCACTGTTTTATACTCTGCTTCTATGAACTTAAGACAAATTCAAAATATAAGGGAGATGATGCAGAATTTGTCTTTTTGTGTTTTTATTATTTTACTTAACATAATGTCTTCTAAATTCAGCCATATTGTTACAAATGGAAGGATTTTTATTTTCTTCTTTTTCTGTGGCCCAGTGATATTCTATTATGGGGTACTGTTATGGTTTAAATATTAGGTGTTCCTTAAAAGCTCATGTGTAGGACAATACAAGAAGACTTAGAGGAGAAATGATTGGGTTATGAAAGCCTTAATCCAATCAGTGAATTAATCCTCTGATAGGGATTAGCTGTGTGGTAACTGTAGGCTGGTAGGGTTTGGCTGGAGAAGGTGGGCATTGGGGGTATGCCTTTGGGGTGTATATTTTGTATCTGGCCAGTGGAGTCACTCTCTGCTTACTGATCATTATGTGAGCTGCTTCTTTCCACCACACATTTATGCCATGATGTTCAACCTCACCTTGAGCTCCAAGGGATGGAGTCAGCTTTCTATGCACTGAGCCTTCTGAAACCATGAGCTGCCATATAAATTCCCCCATCCCCAAATTATTCTTGTCAGGTCTTTTAGTCACAGCAATGAAAAAGCTGACTAAAACAGATACAAATGGTCCCCATCTTAACCATGACTAAACTTAGAATTTTTTTATTTTACATGGTACAAAAGTAATATGCATTCATTAGAAACTGTATTTTGGATTTTGAATTTTTTTCTTTTCCTGGGCTAACAATATGTGATATGATACCCTCTCAAACCAGAAACTGGCAACAGCAGTAAGCCACAATTCTTAGTCAGCCATGCAAGTCAGAAAGTAAGCAATCACTGCTCTGCAGTGTACTCTGTTGAAGAGCTACAATGTTTGGTAGTTTAGGTTTATTAAATGCATTTTCAACTTATAATGTTTTCAACTTATAATGACTTTATTATAGGTCAAGGAGTATCTGTATATATAACAATTTTCTTTGTCCATTGATCGACATTTGTCTTTTCAGTCAATGGACATTTGTTTCCACTGATTTCAATTATTACACTATTGTGAATAATGCAATTAACATGGGAGCATACATATCTCTTTGAGATATTTATCTCATTCCCTTAGGATATATACCAAGAAGTGGGACTGATGAATCATATGGTATTTTGTTTTTATTTTTCATTTTTGAAGCATCTCCATACTGTTTTCATAACGGCTATGTCCATTGTGCTAACATTATACATGGGTGTCCTTTTCTCCACCCTCACCAACACTTACATCTTTGCTTTTTGATAATAAGCATTCTAACAAGTATAAGGTAGTATCTTATTATGGTTTTGATTTGCATTTCCTTGATTAGTAATGTGAGCATATTTCCATATAATGTCTGCTATTTGTATATCTTTCCTGAAAAAATGTCTATTCAGATCCTTCGCTCATTTTTTTTATTCAGGTTATTTGTTTCCTTGCTATGTGTTGTAGGACTTTGTATTTTGGATATTACCTTCACTGAGTATATGATTTGTAAATATCTTTCCCATTTCATGGGCTACTTTATTATTATTATTTTTTGTTTCCTTTGCCATTAAGAAAGTTTGGATTGATGAAATCTCACTTATTTATTTTTGCTTTTGTTGCCTATGTTTTAGTGGCATATCCAAAAAGCCACTGCCAAGATCAATGATAAGAAATTTTCTCCCTATGTTGTCTCTTAGGACATTTTTGGTTCCAGGTCTTACATTTAAGTCTTTATCCATTTCAACTTAATTTTTGTGCATGGTGTAAAACAAGGGTCCAACTAATTATTTCACATGTAGATATCCAGGTTTCTCAACATCATTTATTTGAAGAAATATTTTCCCTATTATGTATTCTTGTACATTTGATCAAAGATTAGTTAATTATTTGCACATAGATTTATCCCCGACTATTCTGTTCTGTTGGTCTATGTGCCTGTTCCTAAGCCAGTACCATAATATTTTTATTGTTACAGTTTTGTAATATAGTTTGAAATCACAAACTGATACCTCCACCTTTGTTCTTCTTACCTAAGGTTGAAAGACATATTGAGGATATAAAATTATGGGGTAATAGCTTTTTCTCTTCAATATATTAAAAAAATATTGTCACTTATTTCTAATCCCATAAACATAGGCTGATATATGAATCATTGTTCCCTATTAGTATGATGTCATTTTCTGAATGTTTTCAGTACTTTTTCTGTTTTCCATTTCCCATATTTTGATTATGATGTATCTAGAAAGGAATTCCTTTGGGGTTATCCTATTTAAGGTATTCTAAAGCTATTGAATCTATAAGTCCATGCATTTGCTAAACTTTGCAAGCGTTTTTTTTTATTCTAATTAGTTATACATGAGAGTAGAATGCACTTTGATACATCATACATAAATGGAGTATAACTTCCCATTCCTCTGGTTGTACATGATGTACAGTTACACAGGTCGTGTAACCATATATGCACATAGGGTAATGTCCTATTTCCAATTCATTCCTCTATCATTCCTACTCCTTTACTCTATCCCTCCCTTTACTTCCCTCTGTCTAATCCAAAGTGCCTCTATTCTTCCCCAGCCCCCACCACATTGAGAATTAACATCCACATATCAGAGAAAACATTTAGTAAACTTTGCAAGTTTTAAGGCATTCTTTTTTTCAAGGATTTTTTTAGCACGATGCTTATTTTTGTTTTCATTATTTTTTTTGTTTGTTTTTGCTTTTCTTGGACCCTGTTAACACAAATTCTTTATATTGTCTATTTCTTGAGACCATTATTCTATCTGTTGTTCAGATTTGAAAATGTTTATTGATTTATCTCCAAATTTCCAGATTATTATTTTTATTTTTCTGCACCATCCTTTCAGTAAGTTTTTTATTTATGTTATTATATTTTCAGCTGATGACATATTTTGATTTTTTTATGTCTTCTACATTTTTGCTGTTTTATTTTAAATATGTTTCAAGACTGAACATCACTGCTTACGTAGCATTTTTAGAATAACTGCTTTAAATTCTTTCTTTGATAATTCCAGCATCTGTAGCATCCTGTCATTGGCATCTGTTGATTATTTTTTGACATGCACATTGAGATTCTGATGATTCTTTGTATGTTGAGTAATTTTTAAATGAATTCTAAGCATTTTGAATATAATACTATGAGATGTAGGGTCCTATTTAAATCCTACGGATAATTTGATGATTTTGTAGGCACTTGACATGTGTAGGGTCAGACCTCAGTATCTGACTCAATCTGTGGGCCATGTTCAAATGTGTCCAGCTATTCAGGTTAGTCCTTGATGTATCCACTAGAATTCATCCTGGAAACCAAGCGGATATATATACATTAATTTGGTTTTCCAGTTTCTTTGCCAGTTAGGATCATATCCACTCATTTGCAGGTCATGAGCTGACTTTGGATTTTCTGACTTTTGGGAGCTGGTTACATTTATTTTGCAGTCAGAGAAAGAATATGAAAGAAAGGGAACCTGTTTGGTTTTAAGCCTAATAAGTTAAAATCACGACATGCAAGCATGAGAGCATAAATGTCGTGAAGAAATATGCAAGTGTAAAAATACGTTAAGCATTTGGAATTGAATGTCTATATTGCAGGAGAAAGCACAATCCTACCCTTACCCTAAAAGAATCTAGATTCCCAGAAAAGTAAAGAGTTTTATTTTATATACAAAATTCCATTTTAAAATCTGTGATTTGGAGCAAATACTTGAATGTGTGCTTCAAGCGACCAATTTAAATATGGCAGTAGTGATGTATTTCCAGAGTCCCTTTTAGGTCTTAATGAAAGGCCTTATATGGTTGCCAATAAAAATTAATACATGTTTCTTTGACTCACCACTCTTTGGGGAAAAGAAATAGTCTGTCCTGTGACCACTGTGCTATTGCTATGTTTTTGAACCAAATGGCAAATCTTTGTAAAAGCTGGAGGAGTTACTGATTATGAATCTCAAGGGCTGTTGTTCACATTTGGCTCCTTTGAAGTGCAGGACATATACACACACAGCAGGCCCAGTTATTGGATGGAGACCATGCTGAGTGGTTAAGTCTCTGCTTGCTGTGTCTAAACCATTTGGCAGGCACAACAGTCTTCTTTTCCTTCACAAGCCTAAATGTGTCCCATTTGGCAAACAAATAGTAGACCTCCATCAATGCAGAAATTCATCCAATCATGCTTATTGGCAAATAAAAATAATCATACAAAGGTGTGAATCAATTTAGCATCTGGAATTTCAGTTATAAGCATTGAATGACTATCTCATTTATCTTTCCAAATATGTGGGAAAAATTATATATCAAGGAAAGATGAAGATTCTTACTAATAATACCTATTGTAGTTTGGCAATGAATAATTTTCAAAACCTAATGAGCCTTAATTTTTTCCCAGTACATTTTGGTATGGAAAGTGATAAAGTTATCCTACATAGTGATGCAAAAACTAAGTTTGTTGAAATACAAATCTGAATATATTTCTCCCTTGCTCATAAGAATTCTTAATAAAGCCCTCAGCATCATTACCTGCAAAGTTGTTAGAAATGCAGAATATCAGGCTTTTCCCCAGACTTTTCAAATCAGACCCTCATTAGAAGGAAAATCACAAGTAACTCACATGCACATTAATATTTGAGAGGCACCGCTATATGATGCTTTAGAATCTTTCCCTAATTTGATACTTCTGGATTAATATCTAGTGTTTTTCCTTCAGATTCCCCAGCCTAGCCTAAGTTTTTAAAATCCAGCCAAACTAATTCCATCTTTACCTGAGCTGCCCTTTCCATTTTCTGTGCTCACAATATGTGAGTAGTAACAACATATATCTCATTGGGTTTTTATGGTATTTAGTTTACATTTTGAATATAAGGCACAGTACATGCCATCTAATAATAAGGGAATAGTTCTCATTTTCACCATGACTGAATTTACGTGTCTATGTTCTCACTACATTGTGTAGACTAGGAGTTCTTTAAGGAAAACTATTCTGTGTTAGTCATTCTTTTAAACTTTCCAACCCTGCTCCAAGCACATATTAAGTCTTTAAAAAGTGAAAAAATAGGAACCAGTAACTTGCCCAAAAATATGCTGTAAAGTTATAAATAGCATCAGAGATAGAATCCATGTCAAGAAATTCCTAGTATCTAACATTGAAAGGGAAACCTAAAGTCTCTGCTTAATGTTCCTCATTCTTCTATATCCATTATACACAGTGCCCACATACTGTACATATGCATGTGCAAAACTAGTGGTTCAAACAAGACCCAGCCAAATTGGTTTGAACCACAAGACCCAGCCAAATCTGTAGGAACAGCTGAGAACTAAGCTGTCCTAGATATTTTTTATTATACCAAATTCAGTGGGATAGGGGAAAAATTCAGACTGGGATTTCAGAGACGAAAAAATGAAGATAATAAGAATAAGACCAGGGAAAAAGCACATCAGGAACAAGAAAAATGTGATCCCAAGACACTGTCCTTGTCTGACACTCATCTTATGGTCTGACAGGGAGAGTTAGGTCCTGGGTGTTCCTGGTTTGAACTGCCAAAATTGGCAGATGATCATCTAAATTTGTCTTCCTCTCATGCAGACCTCTTTTGGGTTCTGGACTTTCTATGTGTATCTCCATTAGACACTGGGAAGGTGAATTAAGGAGGAATGTTAAAATAAGTTGACTATTTGCTGTTAGTTCTAGCAAAATGTCTAGATATAGATAAATATGGGCATTTTAGTGTATATAAGATTTCCTGATGAACCTCATAGTCTGGTTCCAGCTGCTGGGAAATAAATAGAATGCATTCTTTCCGTTAAGATCATTGTTACTATTTGCTATTAATGCACTGAAACTTCAAGTATTCTTAATCAAAGAGTTTCAACTTAAACAGTGTTTTCATAATCAGCTGGTTCGTTTGAATCTTAGCTTCATTTCTTAGTAAAATACATGATTGATACAAGTCAAAACTCAGAGAATAATAATAGTTTGCATTTAGTAAGCACTTACTAGAAGCCAAAATGATTTGACTTCTAATGATCTTCTCTGGACAGAGCTAATATGTAGCTTTTTTGTTTGCTTTTAAAGGCAAGAAAAATGCCATTAACTCACACTGGTAATTCCAATTAAAATTCAAGACTCTAAAATTTTAATTAATCTCAGCAATTCTGTATATCCTTTCTTCCAAAGTGAGAAACCTAAGAATCTAGTAACACAACATAACCATTCATTTTCTTCCATTTTAAACATATGATTACTAAAAACAATTTTGAATTTGTATTTTATTCTTTTAATTTTCAAAATATACAAATTACTATGTCTTAAAATCATTCAGTATACTATCTTTTGTGTTGTCATGCCACCATCTTGAAAAATAAGTTCACTTCATTGCACTTTCAACTTTCATTTTATAGATTGCTTTTGTACATTTAATTTCCTTATGAAGTTATTTAAAATACTTATGTGGTTCCAGAGTCAAATTTATAAATCAATTTAATTTAGAGAAGTCTAATTTTTCTTCAAACTCAACTACTTTCTCTTTTCTATAAGTAACTATTTTTTTCTTCAATAAAACAGAATTTCCAGCCGGGTGCATTGGCACACCTCTGTAATCCCAGTGGCTCAGGTGGCTGAAACAGGAAGATCACAAGTTCAAAGCCAGCCCCAGCAAAAGCAAGGTGCTAAGCAACTCAGTGAGACCCTGTCTCCAAATAAAATACAAAACAGGGCTAGGGATGTGGCTCAGTGGTCAAGCACCCCTGAGTTCAATTCCTGTACAACGCCCCCCACCCCCCGCCAAAATACAAAGAACAGAATTTCCAGTGTTGGCTTTAATTTTTTATTCTTTTTAAAAGATACCTAATGCCTATTCTGTAGACAGATGCATATTTGTATTCTTTCCTTTCTTAAAATCATGGTTTATTATACATATTTGTATATAATATATGTATATATACATATGTAGATATACACATATATATTTATTATTATTATTATTACTATGTATATATTATTTTGGGGAGATACCCCCTGGGCATTGAACTCAGGGGCACTTAACCACTGAGTCACATCTCCACCCTTTTTTTAATTTTGAGACATCTCACTAAGTTGCTTAGGTCTTTACTAAGTTGTTGAGGCTAATCTTGAACTTGTAATCCCCCTATCTCAGCCTCCTGAGTTGCTGGGATTACAGGCATGAGCCACTGTGCCCAGCTGTGTATCATATTTTGTTAATACTCTTATATATGAATTTATACAATGGGTCAAATAGGAATAAAACTATTAATAGGTCAATATAGGATTTACTGGATGAAATAGCATGTGGAAAGTGCCCAGCCTAGGCAGCATACAGTCATCATTCAGTGACAGTAATTGTTGAATAGGGGGAAATTTTGACATGTCTTATGAGAAATTAGAAGGGATAAGTAATAACCTTGTCCTCATATTTTCTGTGTGTTCTTGACAAGCTTGACAAGGCCTATAGGGTATAACCCTATCTGATAAAACTGAAAATTCTCAGGGAAATAATCTATCAAAGTGTGGATTTTGCAAATTGTATGGAAGTAGATCAAACAGACAGTGAAGAATTTTCTATATCTGGTTTCTGCAGTACTTCTAGCTAAATTATAACCCTTAAATTGGTAATATATGTATCATGAAGACTCATGACATTAGAGCTGATTTCTTTTTTTAAAATGTTTTTTTAGATATTGATGGACCTTTATTTTATTCATTTATTTTTTTGTTTATATGTGGTGCTGAGAATTGAACCCAGTGCCTCACACATGCTAGGCAAGTATTCTACCACTGAGCCAAAACCCAGAGCTGATTTCTTGGCAAAAAGAGAAAGCTTCTTTATTCCAAATAACTGTGCTTCTATCCCATGGACATCACTGGCATTCTGTAATTCTCTAGGCATCTGGTGTTAAGTGTTCATTTATTTCTAATAAAGAAGAAGGAAAGAAGGAAGGAAGGAAGGAAGGATGGAAGGAAGGAAGGGGAACAAAAGGAGGGAGGGAGGGATGAGAGGAAAGAAGGAAGGATAAGAACATAGGAAGTCAGGTAGAAGGAAGACAAGAGAAAATGTATTGATTACTATTGTGGACAACACATCTCATTCATTCATTAACCAAAATGCTCATTCTGTGCTTACTCTGCATCAGGATCTAAAGCAAACATTGGACATATCATGGTGAATGAGACAGACATATTCCAGTGTTCATATTCCAGTGGTGACCACACACATAAAACAAAGTGAACAGGTTATGTCACCATCCTCTCCAAAACCCTCATGAGACTCCTTGTAATAGTAAAAATAAAATTACCTTTAGATAAAGGCTTTTCTTGACTTAAATATTGCTTATTTCATTGATGTCATCACTTATTATTCTCTTCACATTCATTCCACTTCAGGCATACTAGACTGACTAGACTGAATTATATCAGTCTTATGTTCTTCAATGTATTTGTACATGTTTAAATCTTCTGCCTTAAAAGTTATTTTCTAGAGACACAAGAATTTTACACACATACATACATACATATAGACTATATATACATAATGTGTGTGTGTGTGTGTGTATCAAACTTCTGTGATGGGTATTTTAGCACAAACTATGCTCAATACATGTCTTCATGTCTGTGAATATGTTACCATACATGACAAAAGATACTTTGAAGATGTGATTAACATTACAAACTTGAAAAGGTGAAATTATTTGATAAAGATACAATGAAAGAAATGTCAGAGAAATACAGCATGAAAAGACTTCACCTATAGATGGACAAAGGGGATGGCCTCTACAGATGGAAGACAGAGCTTCTTCTGCAAGGACTCAGAGGAAGACAACCTGAGTTTACCCAAGGAAACCCATGTCAGATCTGTTACCTACAATATCTGTGTTGTTTTAAGCTGTTGTTTGTAGCAATTTGTTCCAATAACAATAGAAAACCAACACAATTTCTTTCAGATCTCTAACTAATGTCACGTCCTAAAATAGGCCCTTCAAAACATATTTATCCACAGAAATCTCTGTTTCATTGTTATTTTTTCCTGTGCTCTGTTTGTTTTTCTTAACAGCTACTATTGCTTGAGGTTATATTATTGGCTTATTTTTCTTTCTTCAAAACAGGAGATAAACTCAATAAAGGCAGTGTTTTTTTCTTTCATTGTAGAATCTCCTCACCCTCCCAAAAAATATTCCTCAAATACACCAGCTGGATTTTCTATTATTACATATTAGGGCATGTATGTTTTCTTTTTCTCCTTCATAGAATATTCTGGTATAATGTCTGGTATATACTAAGTGGCACTCAAAAATTTATTGTATGAATAAATGAATGACCTTCAGTCAGATAATGATGAGTTTAAGCTGATCTAGTGAGATCATATAAGAACTACCAAATCTGAGCACGATGGAAAGATGTCTTGGGATCAGAATATTAAAAAATCTCATTAAGAGCCTGGCTCAGTGGTGCACGCCTATAATCCCAGTGGCTGGGGAGGCTGAGATAGGAGGATCACAAGCTCAAAGCCAACCTTAGCAAAAGCGAAGCACTAAGCAACTCAGTGAGACTCTGTCTCTAAATAAAATCCAAAACAGGGCTGGGGATGTGGCTCAGTGGTTGACTACCCCTGAGTTCAATCCTCAGTACCTGCCCCCCCAAAAAAAACCCCACAAAAATAAATCATCAAAAAACAAAACAAAAAAAAACTCATTAGGTATTTTAATTATATGCTAACATGCCTATTTCCCATCCATAATAAGCTATAGCTCATTATTATATATTTATTTATAGCTGATGGTAGAAACTTGGTTTTAACTGCCTATGGATCCCCAGCCCACAGTAGACTGTGAAGAAATGTTTGTTAAATAAATATTTTTTGGCAATTTTTGTAGCAGTCACGGGAGAAGCTGATAAATGTTTATTTTCAGCTGAACATTACTACTTTAATCTGACATAGAAAAGTTGGTGGGGGTTTTTTCCTGCTGTTGATGATATATAAGCCGGTGGAAATAATTAGGATATTTTCCCCCCAAAAAGTGTAATCACATCGCTATGTCAAAGTCAACACATTTTTAAAAAGGAAAGAAATGAGTCTTCTTCATCCAGGAACTCATTCTCTTCTTTAAAATAACATCTAATTTTAAAAATATTTTTTAAAAGAAGGAATCTAAGTTGTTCATCAGAAAAAAGGAAGACCAGGACTGCCAAAGAAAGCCTTGAAAATATAAGTGGACTTTCCAGTAACCACCTGGATAACAGTTGTTATAGGTTGACTTATTCTCCGGAAAGATGTTTGGGGCTGCTGTGATCTGAGTATGGAAACTACTGGGACATGTGCAGCGTTTCTCCCAGTTCCATCACAGTCTCCACATTGCTGATTGGCTAAATGCTGAGTCCGTGTGAGCCCTAATTACAGAGCTCTCTCCTCTGCCTCCTCATTGCCTCTTCTTGTGTTTTTCCCACTTTCTATTTACTATGATTTCTCTGCTCCCTATTAGGTATGTGATTGCTAATTCTGCCCAAAAGTAGCTCATTGTCTATTTTTACCATGAGTGACAGTCATTAGCAAAATTAACTGATTTGTATTGACTTGATACTGTTTTGTTAATCACGTGTTTTGTGACTTATGTTCTCTGACGGCACCATGTGGCTGACTGTTCTTGGGTCTGTGCTATTTTTACTCACATACAAAAGAAGGAAAAATTACTCTTAAAGCAACAACAAAATTCCATTCTATATATATCATTTATACTCATTTCAAAGTCTTTTTTGGTGTTACCTTTATAATCACACTGCAATTATTTGGATTATGGTTTTTATACCAAGTTTTTAAAATAATTGTTCACTTCATTAGTTTGCAACATCTATGAAAATAAATTCTTATCCCTAAAATGTCAAGGTAATAGAATAGTTGAGTGCGTGTTTCATTTTAGTAAATGCATATACTCTGAAAAATGCTCATAGAACATCTTGAGTGTCAAGTTAATTCATGGAACATGAACAAATATTCATTTTATAAAAATAAAAACTGAATTTGAAGATCTTAAGAGAAAAAATAATTTCCCACATGATGTGTTCTGACATTTTTCTCCACATATTAAGTACAGCAATTCCATTAAAATGGGTTATGCCATGTTATTCTTTTGCCCGAACCCTGTCCCTTGTATTTAGAGCAAGCCTAACCACCTTTGAATGAGCTGTCTGCCCTCCCCCATCTTTCTTACTCTCTCACCAATATAACATCATTTCTTACCACTCATTTAAGTCCCTCATCCCAGCCACATTGGTCTCATGGGTATTCCTCAAATACACTAGCTGGATTTTCTATTATTACATACTAGGGCATGTATGTTTTCTTTTTCTCCTTCATAGAATATTCTTCACCAACATATTTTTTCACATTCTCATTCATTTCATGTATTTAGTCAAATGCCATCTTATCCAAGAAACTTTCTCTACCACTTTACATAAAATCAGTATATCATTCCCATATTACTTATCTCACACTGATATAACTTGTCCTTTTAAATCACCTTTTTGAGATATTTTTGCATAAATAAAATGTTTAAATGCCAAGTTACATAAAATTTGATTAATGTACAGACCTCTGTAATCACCACTACAATTAAGATATAAAATATTTCATTATTTCTCAAAAAGTTCCTTCTGTCCATTAGCATTCAAAACTCCATCTCAGTACCAGACTCACTGATCAGCTTTCTGTCAAGAGATTAGTTTTGTCTATTTTAGAAATTCATATTATTGTCTTTATATAGGAAATATTCTTTTGCTTCTGTTACTTGACATGGTGTTAAAATTCAACCATGTTATTTTGTGTTCCAGTAGTTTGTTATTTTTATTGCTAATACAGTTCATTAATAGTGTCATTGGCTTTAGCTAATGGCTCATTTGGCCTTGCAACTCTCTGAAAAAACTTTGGCTTTTTACCTATTTGATAGCAATTACAGACTGGTGATGTAGTTCAGTGGTAGAACTCATGCCTAGTATGTGGAAGGCCCTAAATTCAAACACAAGCACCATCAAAAAAAAAAAAAAAAAAGGCAATTATCTCTACAAGCCAATAGATAAACTTAAAATTATTTTGAGACATGCTTTATAAATTATTTACTCATTATCTTGAATTTTTTAGGATAATGTGAAAGAACTCACTATTAGTTTCTTTTTATTAAGCCATTTTAAATAATTAGAAAGAGTTATCAGGGTTCAACTTAGTTTATTCAGAAGTTATAGAGAATATGACTATATTAATATATAAATATATATAATATATATAAATATAATATATATATATATATAATATATAAAGGTGTATTAATTTACCTGAGTTTTGCAAAGCACTTCTCAATCACATATCCATTAGTTATGACAGTTGCATCTTTCCATATTATTATGGGGTTCTCTTTTCCCTTTTATCATGTTTGCCTTTTATTATTTTCTCTCTATTTTTCCAAAGTCATGCCTACATTCTTATATTTATTTTTTCCTTCTATTAATTTATTTTAACTGGTACATTGTAATTATATATAAAAGTTGGATTCATTATGATACATTTATATTTGCATATGGTATAATTTTGTTGCTTTCACTCTGCAGTTCCTCTCTCTTGATCATCCTCTTCCTCTAATATGCAGTTCTCCCTTTTGATTTCATGAGATTCCCCTTTTCTATCCCATATTCTTCTTTAGTTTCCACATATAATAGAAAATATTTGGCCCTTGACTTTCTGTGTCTGACTTATGATGTTCCATCAACTGATGAATGAGTAAAGAACTCGTGGTATGTACACAATGAAGTTCTATTCAACCATAGAAAAGAATGAAATAGTGTCATTTTCTGGTAAATAAAGAGAACTGGAGTCAATCTATTTTTTGAAATGCCCTATCAGATATCGCAAACAGCAACTCCTTAAATCATGTGTTCATCAACATGTTATCTGTCTTCTAAACTCTTACTCATGACGGTTTTGTTATTACTGGTTAAATGTTCTGGCACTGGTTAACATGAGGTTGTGCTTTGGATGTAAGGTGTCCTCCAAAAGCTCATGTGTGAGACAATGCAAGAAAGCCTAAAGGTGAAATGATTGGGTTATGAGTGTCTTAACCTAATCAGTGTATTAATCCATTAACAGAAATCAACCGGATGGTAACTGTAGGAAGGTAGAATGTGGCTACAGGAGGTGGGTCCTGGGGGTGTGTCTTTGGGATTTACATTTTATTCCCAGTGAACAAAGCTGTCTCTGCTTTCAGATTTTCATGTTCTGAACTGCTTTCCTCCACCACACAGGCCCCAAGGAATACAGCCAGCTGTCTATGAACTGAGACCTCTGAAACCACAAGTGCCAAAATAAACTTTTCCTCCTCTAATTGTTCTTGTCAGATCTTTTGGTCACAGAAGTGAAAAAGCTGACTAAAACACATAATTTGCTATCTTTTAAGCCTTCAATAAGTGCTTGCTGAAGACTTGCATTTGGTCTATGTATCGTAGAATTTATCTTAGAATCCTATTTATAACTACCATTTTCTTTATCAGTCAAGTTATACTACTTTATATGGTAGTAAAACAAATGGTTTTACAAGAATAAAGTTTTATTCTCTCATATTTAATTAGATCAAAACTGTTCTAGTTTGCTATGGTTCTCCACATGTCCTCTTTATTTCAAGATCATGGCTTTAAGACTGTACTGCTGGCAGAGTGAAAAAGAATAGGAGCATACTATTTTAGTAAATAAAAAATATTCTTCAAGAATGTGTACATTATGTACTTCATTGGCTCGTGTGGCATATTAGAGGTCACTCTTGGAGGTGTATAGTCTGTGAGCCTGGACAAACATTTAAGGATGTGTATCCATTACTGCAATATCCTGTATTGTATTTTCAAGTACTAAACATGTTTGGTCCCAAGTATCACGTGTGTGCACACGCATGCACACACACACACACGCACACGTTTTTCTATGCTCTGCAAGTTCACTTTTCCTTCTACTAAACCTTTGAAAATCCTGATCTTTTTCCTGTCTCTGTAGTTTTGACTTTTCTAGAATGTCATATAGATGGAACCATACAAAGTATAGCCTTTTCTTTTGCTTCCTATTATGTATTGAAGTTTCCTTCATGTCTTTTCATGGCTTCATAGCTCATTTCTACCTAGCTCTGAATAATATTCCATTTTACAGATGTGCCACTGTTTATTTATCTTTTCTTTTACTAAAGGACATCTTGGTTGCTTCCAAATTTTGGCAATTCTGAACAAAGTTGCTTCAAATATATGCAGGCATTTGTGGAGACTCAAGTTTTACTCTTTTGAGTAAATACCAAAGAGTTCAAATGGATCATATGGTAATAGTATATTTAATTTTGTAAGAAACTACCAAACTGCCTTCCGAAGTTGCTCACCGTGTTGACTTCCCATCATCAATGTATCAGAGGTCTATTGCTCTATATTCTTGTCAGCATTTGGTGTTGTCAGTGTTCTAGATTTTCACCATTCTGATAGGTATATAGTGGCATTTCACTGTTTTAATTTGCATTTCACTTATGACATATATTGTTAAGCATCTTGCTATATGCTTATTTCCCATCTGCACTTCTTCTTTGGTGAGGTGTCAAAGTCTTTGTCCCATTTTTAAATTGCGTTTTTCTTTTTCTTATTATCCAGTTTTAGAGTTCTTTGTATATTTTATGTGACAGTCTTTTATCAGATAGATCTTTTGAAAATCTTTTCTCCTGACCTGTGTCTTTGCCTTTACATTCTCTTGACAGTGTCTTTCAGAGCAGAAATTTTTAAAATTGTTAATGAAATTCAGCTTATCATTTGTTTTTCTCTCATAAATTTGCCTTCGGTATCTTGTTTGAAAATTTATTGCCAAACACAAGATCATTTAGATTTTCTCTGATATTATCTTCTAGGAGGTTTGTAGCTTTGCATTTTACTGTTAGGTCTGTGAACCATTCTTGAGTTAATTTTTGTGAAGGCTGTAAGGTATGGGTCTGGATTTTCTTAATTGCATATGGATTTCCAGTTGCTTTAACACGTTTTGTTGAAAAGACTGTTTCTCCATTGTATTACCTTTGCTGTTTTGTCAAAGGTCAATCAACTATATTTATGCAGGTTTATTTTGAGACTCTGTTTTCTACTCCATCTATTTACCCATTAGTTTACCATTATCACACAGTCTTAATTACTGACCTTTATAGTAAATCTTTAGAGAGGTAGTGTCAGTCCTGCAATTAATCACAATGTCTCAATGATAAGAAGTAATGAACATTCATTTTTAAATTGCGAGTTTATGGGTTACCTGGATCACTCCGTGGGTTAGTGTTGAACTCAGGTTTACATAAGCTGGGGTCCATGGTTGGGCTGAGTAGGAACAGTCTGGTTCATGATAAACTCTTGGCTTGCTCTCACTGGAGAGGTAACATTCAAAGAGGGTAAAACTATGCAAGCCTTCTCTTTTTTTTTTTTTTTTTTTTGGTACCAGGGATTGAACTCAGGGCACTCGACCACTGAGCAACACCCCCAGCCCAATTTTGTGTTTTATGTAGAGACAGGGTCTCACTGAGTTGCTTAGCACCTTGCCATTGCTGAGGCTGGCTTTGAACTCACGATTCTCCTGTCTCAGCCTCCCTAAGTGCTGGGATTACAGGTGCGCACCACTGCGCCCAGCCACCATGCAAGCCTTCTTGAGGCCTGTGTTTGGAAAAGCAAGATGTTGCTTCCATTGCATTCTATTTTCCAAAACAAATTTAGCCTAAATTTAAAAGTTGTGCAGTCACTATATCCAAGGGATTTGGATATAGTGAGATAATTAATTGAAACCAAAAAATGTAATCAATCAATCATACTACATGCTTATGTAGAAACTTTGCCTTTCATCAGGCTTCTTTTTTGGAGTATAAACTCTAAAAGGGTGAGAATTTTGTCCATTTTGTTAAATGTTTGATTCAAAACACCTGAAATTTGCCTGGCACTTAAGAGGAACTCAGTAACTATTTGTTGTATAAATACCAGAATGGATTTATGTGATCACTGCTCCATAACACATTTATAGAGACTGAGACCCCCCTACTGTCAAGTACTCTGCCATCATTGTTTTTTTTTGGGGGGGGTGCTGATACAAAACTAGTCATATAGAGGACATGGAGTAAACAGTATTAGGAAGAATAAAAGAATAAAAATAATAGACAGCTGTATGGAGACAGCAATGGAAAATGAAGAACAGTGGGTAGGCAGTTGAAGAGCCACAGTTTTCGGCTGGAGGAGATGAATTGGAAGTCTCAGGCAAGAAAGGGGGGGTCCGCAGAGATGTTTAGTACATGCAGAAGACCTGGAGCAACCCAAGACTGGATGTTGGTACATAAAGCTAAGCAGATGTCTGAAGAGAAGTGGGGACCACCCTGTATCTTCAGCCATTTAGAGTTTACAAAAAGGAGTGACAATAGAATTTTTTTATTCAGCTCGCCCATGGGGAGAAACACACTTTTCTAGCTGCCAGGAGTAAACCTCACTAAAGAGATTTGAGGGATCACAAATTCATGTTTTGCCAATGCAGGCGTGGAATTCATTCAAGAATTTCAACTCTTTTTACTTTATGCATCAATCAACTAATTGCTTACCTAGAAAGGGAAGAGGGACAAAAAATTAAGTATTTTACTGTGATGAGCACTGTACAAAGCATAGATATGTGTCATCTCTTTAATCTCTCAATCTCTATACAACTCTGTGATAGAAATTCCTCTGATTTTACAGATTAAAACAATGAGGACTAGAAATGACAATTCATCCAAGGGTTACCGTAGTTTAAGGATGGGCAGATGCCCCTCACTTTAATGCATGGCAGTCTTATTCATGTATTTAGGATGCAATGTGCTTGGGAAATAAACAGCACCAGACTTTTTTCAAAAAGAAATAAGATGAGCTTAATCAGAGTTCAAAGTTTCCTTGGGTTGAGTAGACTGAATGTTCATGCAGACCAAGGGACTCTAAAACTTAAAATGTAAGTGGAAGTGAAAGCTAGGGATATAGCTCTGTGGTATAGTGCTTCCCCAGGAGAAAGTGCTTGCCTAGCATGTGCAAGGCCCTGGATTCCATCCTCAGCACTGCAAAAGCAGCAGCAGCAACAACAAAACTAGAAGTACATATTGGGGAGAGTAAGAGGAAATAGTAGTGCAAACATTTCACCATCTCCAAACCCCAATGAGTTTGCTGTACTCATTGTGAGTCTGTGTTCATTTTAAATATGTGACAGAGGCAGTGGAAGTTATATATAATTTTTGACCAAAGCTTTTAGCTATTTAAACCCTGAATAGTGTGTCGATCCTTTTTCCACTAATTAAATATTATTAAGCAATAAATGCAATGTGTTCAAGGAAATAAATAAATAATAGGTCCTAGAAGAGAAATGAAAAGAAAGTTTCCTTTTGATGGTTTTAGCTTGCTTTTATAGATGAATTTTTCCAAACGTTTTCTTCTGATTCAAATGACTTGGGAAACAGTCTTTCAAATGCAGACTGGAGTGCAATGATTCTGTAATAGTTATGGCAGAATTCAGATGCACATGCATATAAAGATTAGAAAGCATCATCTGTGGAAAGCTATGGAGGGAAATGTATACACATTACGATGTGCTTTGTCCACCTAATTTGGGAGATTAATAGTAATTATAGAAATTAAACTATAATTTGGGTTTCAAGATCATCCTTCGAGTTTCATTAAGATTAACATGACTCACCCATAATTGCTTCTAACAACATGGCTTTGCCAAACTGTCAGACAGAAGAGCCTTTCAGTTTGGTTTACTTCCAGGTCTATTACAGATGAATGACCTAGAAAAGCATCACTTTGACTTTACTTTAAAATTACCTTGGAGATGATATCAACCTGTCTCACTTACTCCTTAACTCTCATATTAAAGGAAAGGAGTTGGAAAAATAAACAACATAGATTATTTCTATAGCCTTAGTTTTTTGAAAGTCAGATAATTTGTATAGAATAATTTTTAAGTTCAAAGGTCTTCAAAAAAAATAAAGTGCATGGTTGTGTCCACTTTATGAAGATTCTCTAAGCTGTGCACTCTTCATTTATATTTTTAAAAAATACTTTTACCCTTATGTTCTTATATACTTACACCATATTTTAATAAAATATTAATTTTTAAGACTAATATTTTTGTGTATATTCTTAGAGAATTAAAACACTTGAGAAATGGTACATGAAATTTTGAAACTAATGTAAGTATATACCTCAATTCTAATTTTTATTCCTTTAAAATCTGTTTTCCAATCTGGACTGCCTTGTAGTACATTAAAGTGATAATATGAATGAACTTTTGAATACACTTTAATTTTTTAAAAACTAGCAGTGCCCAGTGGCGCATGCCTGTAATCTCAACAGCTTAGGAGGCTAAGACAGGAGAATCGTGAGTTCAAAGCTAGCCCCAGCAAAGCGGAGGCGCTAAACAACTCGGTGAGACCCTATCTCTAAATAAAATACAAACTAGGGCTAGGGATGCGGTTCAGTGGTCGAGTACCCGAGTTCAATCCCTGGTACCCGAAAAAAAAATATGACTTAATGCTTCTTTCCACTGAATATTATGATATGCTTAATTGATTTTCCACATCTCTTCTTAGGCTCTATTTAAGCCTAATGAAAAGGTTTATGATACAATTTTTTAAATTTCTTTTATTACTCCAGCCAGTTTTCCCCATCATAGTAAAGAAAAGAAATGAAACCTGAAGTTTATTCTCTGTTATTTACATTTAATTCTCATGTGTGATCTGATATATTTAAATTTTGAAGTCAGTTTTCTACATTATTTAAGGATAATTTATAGATTCTGTCAATACATTCCAAAAAGGATTTGTCAAGATTGGGGAGTGAGTGACATGCCACATGTCACACTGGGGGAAAATACTAGAGATGGCTCCACTGAGGGAATGGTATTTAAGATAATTATTACCTACAGCTATAAAGTACCTCTCAGAGGTACTCAGCCTCAGAGAGAGACTAAAAAATTGGTCATGTAAAGGGACTGACAGGAGAAATATTGCATTTAGAAGTTAGTTTTAACTGACTGCCAATGTTTACTTTAAAGTTGGAAAAAAAACAGACTTTAAGGACTGAATTCAAAAAGGGCTAAATTCATCTGACTGCACTGTGACAATGGCATAAACATGCAAACCTCTTATTCAGGACCATAGCTAAGTTCTCATTTTGTGAGTTAGATATTCCAAGACAAAGCAGAAAGAGAGGTGTTAAAGATTAGACTTGCAAATTTCCAAATACATAGTGTCAGTCTAGTGATGTTTAAACATCCATTTAGAATAACTCACAGAGGAACTGTAGCATATTACAAAGTGGAATCATGAATATGCAATCAGCAAATGGTTCTGGAGCCTGATCACCATCTCTGTCAATTACAGCAGTCACTTTCTGTGATGGTACCTTGGCACTTTGACAGTGATTATACCTTTACATGATGTATTGCAGATATTATGCTTCACTTGTTTACAAATAGAACCATATCTTACTCTTTAACTGCGAGAATAGAGAGTTTTAAGGAAGAAAAATATTCCCCATAATAAATCTTCCACTTAAGTCACTCATGCATGATCAGACTGGGAATATTGCACAATGCCGCTACCACATGACAAAAGCAACCTGCCCCAAAATCCTTCTTTTTATTATTCCTCAAAAGTGAAATAATATGAGCTCTTTTTCAATTTAACTGAAAAGAAACTATAAAAAGGATTAATTCATAGCATAGTGTCCATCACTCTAAAGGAGCAGTCTAATTTAAAAAAAAAATTCATTTTTAAGTCTAGAGCAAAATACCAATAAAGAAGTGTAGATGCCAATCGAGGAAAAAAAATATCTATATATAGTTTGGCCTGCTTTTTTATACTACCAAAATTGCTTCTTTGCTTATTCGTAGTCATCAATTTTGTCAAAATATGGAAACTCAATTGGTTTACTTATATAGTAATACTCTCCAATGTCTACTTGCCTACATTTTAGGTAAAGGTCACAGAGAGATTAAATTATCAATTTTTTTCAGTTTTATTCTATGTATGTATATAAATAAAAACTTTAATACTTAAGAGAGCTGCTACGGGATTTGATACCTCTAAACACCTAGCTATTTCCTAGCCTGTAGGTAATACCTTTGAATGTTAGATTTATTTATTTGTAATTTTCTACCTACATAAGGTAGTGTAGATTCAACATGCTATAGTTTCAAGAACTTCAGACATGTACAGTTATGGAATAATATAGCAAAAATAAACTATGAAAATGATACTGTTCAAATCACTTTACTCTGACCAGCTTTTATTTAGAATTTCAATGCATCTTGTTTTCTTCCTTTTTATCAGACCATTATAATTATATGTAGGATTTGGGTTTATTTTGACAAAGTTACATGTGCATGGAATTTGATTTACTCCATTTCAGTCTCCATACCCCACCCTAGTTTCCCTTCCCTTCTCCCTCCCCCATTCTCCTTCTTTTGCTCTACTGATCTTCCTTTCATTTATTATTTTTTATTGATGCTTTATACATGTTCATAAAGGTAAATATCTGTGGTATGTTTATATATGCACATAGTATGATTTTGTTAAATCAATTCCACATTTCCTCCTGTTTCCCATTCCTCTTCCCTCTCTATCTCCTTTTTCTATTCCACTGATCTCCACTATATCTTTATGACATCTGATTCCCCTCATTTTTTTTTCCTTACTTAGTTCTAGTTTTCATACGAGAGACAAAATGTTCAAGCCATGATTTTCTGAGTCTGGCTTATTTCACTTAGCAAAATGTTCTCCATTTCTGTCCATTTACTGGCAAATACCATAATTTCATTTCTTTATGGCTGAGTAAAACTCCATTGTGAATATATACCATATTTTCTTAATCCATTCATCTATTAATGGCCTGGTTCCATAATGTGGGCTATTGTGAATAGTGCCACTATAAACATTGATGTGGTTGAATCACTATAGTATGTCTAATCAACTGTTTTTTGGTGGGGAGGGGTACCAGGGATTGAACTCAGGGGTACTGGATGATTGGGTCACACTTCCAGCTCTATTTTGTGTTTTATTTAGAGACAGGGTTTCACTCAGTTGCTTAGCACCTCTCAGCCTCCCAAAGTGCTGGGATTATAGGTGTGTGCCACCGCACCTGGCTCTGATCAACTTCTTGGCCAAACATTATTCAAGAGAGAATAGAGTCTGCCACAGGTCACATAGCTTGTGTCAAAGCTATGTCTTCCAATCAGAATTCTTGATTCACAACCAAGTGCCATTTTCACTAAATCACAAACTGTCTATATGTTTAATATACTAGTACAAAAGAATGATTACTAGGGTAGAAGGAAATTAAGGGGGTGTGGAATAAACCGTGGGACAACTGTCTCACTGATGAAACTGAAATGTTAGACCTAGACACAACACTGAGAATCATCTGGGCTTGAAAGAGTTCTCTCACATTAGAGCTGTTTTTCTCCCAGATGAATCAAACCCTAATGTAGGATGTTGAATAACAATAAGTCAAAAAAAAAAAACCCTTAGAAGAAAAAAAATTTAAGATATACTAAAAATAAATGCTGTGCTTTCAGCCCATCCTTTTCTGTAACATTTCCCCACCATCCACTCCATTAGGACATAGAAGAGGTGACAATAGCACAAAGCCACTCACAACATAGGGTTTTCATTAGGGAAATAGTTTCAAACCCAATGAGAAGAGAAGTAAAAATTTACTAATACTGCTTCAGAGGAAAAAAATTACAAACTGCAGCCCCAAATGGATAATATAAAAGAAATTGATGTGCAATTCTGATCCATAGGTATCAAATAAGAAAAAAATAGGAAAAGCAGAGTGTGCAAAAGGTGAAGTGCACAGCTCTGAAGAGAATATTCACGAATCAAGCGTTAACCTCAATCACCTCAAAATTTAAATCAATTTGGTAAGAATAATTTGATAAAATTAGATTTCAAACACGAGTTTTAACAGTATATTTAACTAAGATTGTAGACTTGCAAAACCATAAAAAATTCACCAAAAATCAATAATCCCAAACTGTCAAATAAATTAAAAACAGCAAAGAGCAACTAGTCTTTACTGAAATTGAAATCTTTTCATACAGAAAAAGATTAAGATAACTTATGGATGTAAGGAAAAAGTCAAATTAATTAAGGCATTCAGAGAGAAACTGATAAATATGGATATAGATAACATTAAGGAAAATATGTATGTTTGAGATAGAAAACTCATCAGATGAGATGTAGGATACATTAAAATATTTATAATTTTAACTAAAGTGAGGAAGTAACTAACGGGGCAAATTAGAAAGTACGGCATTCAAGTAAAATGTAAAATTAGGCCACAAACAAAATGTTTTAGCTAACCTGCTGTTAAAAAGAAAATAATCAACAAAGGTACAAATCAAAACAGCATCAGATTCACTTTAGATGGTAAAGCAATATTTACCAAGTTCTAATGTATACTGATTGTTGTCCCACATTATACCCAAACAAAACCTCATTCCAGTATGAGGACAAAGCTGGAAATGCAAAGCTATTAAAAAATATGAATAATAATGAATAATACAGTATGTGATCTTCTTAAAAATAAATAAAATAAGCAAAAACCTAGAGGTGCTGAAGTTGGGTTAATTAAAAGGTACATAAAACATCAAAATAACAAACAATGAAGTGGAAAAGTCGTGATAAAATGACTGTAGAGGAGGATTGACTCCATGTAACTATGGAAACTGATGCAAGAGGATTTTTTAAGTTATAATCACTTAATCAAATATTAATGTTACAAACGTATATGATGAAACATGTCTGTTGAGGACACAAGGCAATCACAGAATTAAGAGATGTGTAAATGTGAGGCACCATATTAAAAATAAAGAAACATTTAGAGTCACTCTTGTTGCTTATAATCTCAATTCCTTGAGAAAAAAAAAGCTTGAGAAAAGCTTTTAAAATATAATTTCATATGGTGAAGTTACATTTAATGCTTTTCTTTTCATTTCAGTGTTTTAGGTAAACAATTCCTTTATTTTTATTTGTTTGATTTGTTAATGTTACCTAAAATTAAAATTAAACACCAACTTCTAAGCATTATGGAGTAGTAACAGGTTGAAATTTACCCTTTTGTTTAAAACTAGAAAACCATGAAAACATAGGCAAGAAAACCTCTAGAATCTGGACACCAAGCATCAGAAGATCATAGTCACTGAAAGAAAGCAAAGGGGGCAGGATTAGCCCCAAGATCATAATTGCCCCATATTGAGAGGCAAATTTCTAGACACAATAAAGAGGATGAGAAATACAGCATAGTAGATGTGGTGAGTTGAGGAGACAGGAATTGGAGTTGAGGGATGCTGGCATGTCACCTGTTGTGTGACGGAAACTGAGGTGGAGTTGTGGAGAGAAGAAAATTGTTCAGGAAATGAATTCTAGAAATATGTATAGGGATTCCCCCTGAATATTTATATGAATAGTAGGCTCTGGATGCATAAGGTAAAACAGATAAGTAAAAAAATTTCCAGGAAGTAGTAAGATTAAAAAATAAAAAAATTCTCATTGCCTTATTGCTTACATAGTATTGAGAGTCATTTTAGCTCTGAAAAGCCAAAGTGAAGAAAAATTATTGATCATCAAGAGCATTCAGAATATAGACCAGAGAAAGGTCATGGTATAATAATTGAGCATATCCAGCCCTGAAGTATTCGAAGCCTTAAAATAATCAGGTGATCCACAGGAACAGGTGCATGAATGTACAAAAATTCAACATTTAAAGGAAGATGACCAACCTACCACTCAACAACAGGCATTCAAAATATTTCAGTTCTTATAAAATTGATATGAAGATGATAAGAAGCAGTAGAGTGTGAACTTAACCCAGAAGAAAGTTAAGCAACAAAATTACTGCAGAAAGATTTTAAAATAAATATTAGAAATACGTTTAAAATGTAAAAGGTCCATAAGAAAATAATGAGATGAATGAAAATTATTTTAAAATAACAAAAAATAACTTCTAGAGTGGAAAACAATCTAAAATAAAAAAATTCAATGGAATGACTTAAATTTATGTATTGGTGAGAAAAAAGAACAAGAGAAGAAAAAATGATTTAAAAATGGTATGGAGCTTCAGTGATGTATGAGGCAGTATCAAGTATTCTAACATCTGGGTCTTTATAATTTAAAGAGAGGAGGAGCATAATATTTGAAAAAAGAAATTTAATGGTTTTCAAATTTAAAGAAAACTCTGAACTAGGTTATTGAAAAAGTTCACTAAATTCCAAGTAGTATAAACACAATGGAAACCACACTGGGTCATATTATAATTGAATTGCTATGAAGTAGTGCCAAAATATCTTCAGAACTTTTGGTTTTAGCTCTTTCCAAGAAAGTTCTGAGAAGTAGTAAGTTTTGTTCTTGCGCCAAAGAAAATAAATGAACAAACTGAAAATCAATGAGTTTTCTTGGATTCATTTATCCCCCAAATTAGGAGAGACAATCAAGAGCGTCACTGCCAAATCTGCTTACCCAGAGTGAAAGACATTAACCTTATAAAGTGATCGCCACTGAACTGACCATTTTGATGAAATGCTACAGGCTGAGTAGAGATGAGCCCAAGAGGGAAAAACTTCTGGGGCTGCAATCTCAGGCAAGTAGCACACTTTGTGGGGTTTACGTTCAGGAAACCTACCCAGAGTTACAGGGAAGATCTAAGCTCCTACTGTGGTGCGAGCAGCAGTAGAGGAGGAAGGATAAACCCATAGCACTTTCTATTGCACTGTCCTCTCCACTTGATAAAATTTTATGAAGCATTATCCCGCTTGGCGCAAAAGATTTACACTTTCTCCAGCATCCTCCAGCCTTCCTGTATCATGGATGATGAGAAAATGGAGCTAAAAAAAACACTGTGAAGATCAGGAGCATTAATTCAAAAAAAGACTAAACTTAGTCCTACTATTATAGAATGCTTCTCCACACCTTGTCACCATGTCAACAGAGCTCCAATATAATAACACTGACTGGAAAGAACTGTGATGTACAAATTCTCTGAAGAGGAATGCCTAGGGAAGCTCAAGTCAACAGAGAAGACAAGATACCAGAAGAATTTGAAACCTCTGATACCTGTAAAGACATGACCCAGCAAACATTTCACACAGCTCAAACCAGAGCCACATTAACAATAAATCTTCATATTGAAAGCCTATTTGCCTTGGTTTATGTTATCTGATACACCTGTATGGTCTTAAATATGACAGAAGGCAAAACAGAGTCTGAAAATAAAGGAAATACCAGAAACTAGTACAGATATAAAACAGACATTGGAATTATCAGAGAAGGAGTTTAAAATAACTATGATTAATAAGTTAAGGATTTAATAGAAAACATACAACAAAGGTGGGTTATGTACATGTAGGGGTTGAAACTCTAAGAAAGAATCAAAAGGCAAGGCTGTCAAAAGCACTGAAATTGAAATGGAGAATGTCTTTTCTGGGCATGGCCAAGGGAAAAATAAATAAGCTTGAAAACAAGTTATATATTATAATATTATATTATATTATATATATTATAACAAGTTATATAACAAGTTATATATTATATATTTCTCCTATCAGAAGGAGAGGAGAAAATATGGAACAGAAAAACTATTTGAAATAATAATAGCTGACTTTCAAAAATAAATGATAACTATTAGATCACTGACCCAGGATGAGCAGAGAATATCAAGGAAGATAAATACTAAAAAAGAAAACACAAAGCCGAAAAGAGAGCAACAAATCCTACACCACAGTATGTCATATTCAAAATACAGACAATCAAGGCAAAGAGAAAATCTTGAAAGATACTGAAAGTATGGGAAGGATACCAGCATCTATTAAGGAACAGAAATAATCATCATTATAAAACTAAATTGGAGTATTTAATATTGACAAACTAGTTTTGCCTTATATGAAAGGCCAAAGACTTGGGATACTCAATACAATACTGAAAAGCAGGACAAAATTGAAGGCACATCCTACCAATAAAAAGAATCATGGCTGCTTAGAGAAATGTCTGATTCTCAAACTTTGGCAAATAATATGTAAGACGAGCCTTAATCATCTCCTAGTTTCTGAAAAGAGTTAAAAGTTAAAGCAAACTAAAAACAGTAAAATAGTATGCCAAAGAGACATGAGTCAACCGAAAGAGGCCCTAATAGCTCAAACCAAAATATATGAACAGAAATGTAATTAAAGTGGTATTGGACTATCAGCCAAAGCAAATAAAAAAATAAATATTCACACAATCATCCATAAGTTCATATGAATAAAAATAAATTGAGTACATTAATAAATGGGGAAGAATTGCAAATAGTGATATGGCATGTTGGTTATATGTCCTTTTGATACATTGTGATATAGTAGCTTTTCCTCCATGTTTCACCTTGGTATTTTCCCTCCATGCATACTCATAATCCTAGGCTACTCATGAAAAAGCATCCAGTTTTCATAAAGGGGCATCCTTGAAAAGTACCTGACCTATTGTTATGGTTTAGATGTGAGGAGTCCCCCAAAAGCTCATTGTGAGACAGAGCAAGAAAGTTTAGAGGTGAAATGATTGGGTTATGAGAGTTTTAACCTAATTAGTGTATTAATTCTCTGACAAGGATTAACTGGATAATAACTGTAAGCAGGTAGGGTGTGGCAAGAGGAGGTGGGTCCTGGAGGGACATGCCTTTGGGGTTTATATTTTCTATCTAGTGAACAAGAGCTCTCTCTGCTTTTTGGGTGTGATGTCCTGGGACACTTTCCTCCACCACTCCTTTTCACCATGATGTTCTGCCTCACCTCAGGCCCTGAGGAATGGAGTTGGCTGTCTATGGACTGAGAACCCTGACACTGTGAACTCCAAAATAAACTTTTCCTCCTCTAATTGCTCTTGTAAGGTCTTTTGGTCACAGCAGCAAAAAAGCTGACTAAAACAAATTGTACTCCCAAAAATTATCAAGGTTTCCAAAACATTATCATCAAAAATAAAGTCTGCAAAATTGTCTTAGTCAAGAGGGGCTTACAGAGATATGATAACTAAACATGATTTGGTATTCAGATGAGCTCTGTAACAGAGAAAGGACATTATGTAAAAACTTAGAGAATCTGATTAAAGTATGGACATAGTTAATAATAAATACTGCTTAATTAATTATTACAAATGTACCACACTAATGTAAGATGTTATAATTGGAGAAACTGCATATATGGAAGCAATGAAAACTCTCTCTACTATCTTTTAATTTTTCGTAAAGTTAAAACTGCTCTGAAATTAAGTTTACTTTTAAAAGAAAGAATACACTGACGTAAATAGGAAAAAAATAAATCAAATGCAGACTGTTCATTAGACAATAGGAAAAATTAAAGAACTGAAAGAAAACTGCCAACCTAGAATTCTTTATCCATCAAAAATATCCTTAGGTCCTTCCACCACAGAAGAATCAGAAACAAAACATACACATCCTTTGTAAGTACTTCTATTAACATAGTACTAACAACATAACTAATCTAACCAAAAGAAACAGAAGTTATCAGTTTTAAAAAGCATTGTAGACAGCATTAATGACCCAGATTCTTCACTCCTCCCATGTCTGTGCACTGTGTATATACCTTTTAAGACCTCTCCCATTTTGAGCAGGGGATTGAACCCAATCCTACACAGTGAGTAACCATGTCATCTGCTTTGACCAGTGGGCTATGAGGGAATGAGACACAAGCAAAGTCTTTGAATATATTTTCACCATTGAACTTGTCTTCCTTTGCACCTTTACTTTCACCATTAGCACTAGCCCAAGTTATGCTGATGATGGATATGAGAAACCTGTGGAGTTGAGCTGCCCTACATTAGATGACAGCCAGCCCATCTCAGCAAACAGCCAACTCTAGACATGAGGGTTAGCTCAGTGAAGACTGGACAAAACACCAAGACTAAAACTCTGGTTTTAAAAGTTACAATCTGAGGTTTTATTACTAGACCATTTCATTTAGAGAAACTAAAGAATATCTCAATTACTGGAGAGCTCAGTGAAGGCTCAATATTATTAAGATGCCATGTCACCAACCCTTCCCTTTCATCCTTCTCCATTCTATGCTAATAGACTGTGCTCTTGCCAGAGAGCACCCCTTTGTTTGTGACCTTTGGATCTGATTGGTTCAAGAGTGCATTTAGGCTTCTGTAGTTTCTAGAATAAAGTGGTATTCTTTGCTTCTCCTCGCCCTGGCTGTATCCCCTTTTGTCCTGGGTATTTCTGCGTCTCACTGGGGCGAAGCAAATTATTAGTTACACCCCAGGGCCTGGGGAGATTGGCTCCGTGAATCACCACCATCCAGAGGGACTCCATATCGTCTAACCCGGGGACCCTTTCTCCGTCTCTCTGGACCAACTCATCGAGAAGCCACATTGCCCTTCCCCCCCTCTTCTTATCAAAGTGACAACCAAAAGTTGACCTATAAATTCAATGTAGTTGAAATCAGCCTCTCAGCAAGTGTTTTCTGTTTGTTTGTTTGTTTTTTGGTGTAGCTAGATGAGCTTATCATACAACTTATATGAAAACACAAAGGTCCAAGAAAAGGTGATCTTACGTAACGAAGACATTTGAGGTCTTATATTCCAATAACACATTTAAAAATTAATCAACTGAATTTTATGAAAATTAAAAACTTTCATTTCTCAAAATCATGATTAAAATTGAAATTAGCAAGCTACAGACAAGGAAAGGTATGTACAAGTACCTGATAAAATGTCTGTATCCAGAATATATAATAGATCCCTAAAAATCCATGAGGAAAAGATAATGCTAATTTTAAAATGGTACAGATGAGCAGGCAATTTGCAAATTATATGAAGAGAAACTGACATCATTATCATTACTCATTGGAAAAGTGAAAATTAAATTTGAATTGAGATTATAATCATACACTTTTCAGAATGTTTAAATAAAAAGCACTGACTTAAGTGTCAGTGAAGAAATGGAGAAAATACAACCTTGTACATTGCTAGTAGACAGGAAAGTTTTTTGCAACCATTTTGGAGAACTCAATGACATTATCCACTGAAATAGAGCATAGATTACCATATACCATAGCAATTCCTCTCCTCAGTACAGACAGGTAAATCTGTGCCTGTGCCCACTAAGCCCATGTACAAGATTCCAAACAGCTTCATTTGTAACCGCTAGCACCTAGAAACAATTCAAATGTCCAAAAGCAAGATAATAGATTTTAAAATGTGGCATTTTCATACAGTGTGATAATGCACAATAGTAATAATAAAAGAACAAACTATTGATCAAGGGGATAGCCTTGATAAATCTCTAAAACAATAGGTTATAAAAAGAAGTCAGGCACAAATGTGTGCAAACTTTGTTGCTCCATTTGTATGAATTTGACAGTAGAATAATGAAGTTCTGTTTTGTCATTCTGACTTCCTGCAGTTAGTTCAAATTCTAAGATATTTAACTCTGCTTTTTGAGTATTTTCTTTCTTAGTTCCAAAACTTCCTATCACAACTTTAAAATCTAACAAAAACATCTTGTGTCTTGGAATCTGAGATCATGAGATTATTTTTCTTCTTCCTAAATTTATTTTTTCTAATTTTTGTTACTAGGAATCTCCTAGAAACTAGAGTTTTATGTTCTTAAAAAAAAAAAAAGTCAAGGGCTGGGGTTGTGGCTCAGTGGTAGAGCGTTTACCTGGCATGTGTGAGGCACTGGGTTCGCTTCCCAACATTACAATAAATAAAAAATAAATAAATAAATAAATAAATAAATAGACAAATAAATATATTGTGTCCAACTACAACTCAAAATATTTTTTTAAAGTCAAGATTTTAATTCTATTTTTTAAAGATATTTTACTGAGTATGTAATTATAAAGTTGAAAGTAATCTTTCCTTGGCACATTTATAGTATTTTTCTGTTAGGCTTAAATGAAATTACAAGTACAACATTTCTACTAGGTAGATACTCTATATTATTCATGCTCTATTGGCTTACTGTGATTTGTCAAGATGTGGAATTTTTTTATTTACTCTGATGGGAATATATTTGGCTTTCTGGACCTGAGGTTAGAAAACTCTCAGCCATTCTCTCTTTAGATCTTGTTTCTGTTCCAATCTCTCTATTATTCTGCACTCTGAATAAACAAATACTAATCTTTCTTACCATACCAATCTATGTGCTTCAACCTTGTTTTCATGTTTTTCTTCTCATTCTCTGTGGTTACATTCTGGATAATTTCCATAGACACCATTTGTTTTAGTCAGCTTTTTTGCTGATGTGACTGAGGATCTGACCAGACAATTTTAAAGGACAAAAAGTTATTTGGGGGCTCATGGTTTTAGAGGTCTTAGTCCACAGAAGGCCAGCTCCATTCGTTGGGGCTCTAGGTGAGGCAGGATATCATGGTGGGAAAGTATGGCAAAGGGAAGCAGCTCACATGGTGATCAGTGAGCAAAGAAAGACACCACTTGCCAGACACCCATAGTCACACTCCACTTGCCTCCAGTTATCACTTGGTTAATCTCATCAGGGATTAATTCACTAATTAGTTTAAGGCTGTAACCCAATCATTTCTCCTCCAACCTTCTTGCATTGTCTCACATGTGAGCTTTTGGAGGATACCTCACATCCCAATCATAAAACCATTTCAGTTTACTAATGCTACAAGTCTATTTCTCTTCATTGTAGGACCATCGAAAAATTCCTTGTTCTTCTGTCTTTTGCTAAGAATCCTGTCTATCAAAAGCATGGTCTATTTCAGATTCTAAATGGATGTTAAGGATTAGAATGACTTCAGAGAGATGAAAATCTTGAAATTCTCACACCTTGAAACTTCTTCCCTCTCTGTAAATTTTACTTCTAGAATCCTCATTGCTTCCACAGTTCACGATTCTTTCATTTTACTTTTCCCAGCATTATTGAGCTATAATTAATAAATAAAGTTGTACATATTTAAAGTGGACAGTGTGATGCTTTGATACTATGAAGTGATTACTAAGCAGATTAACATATCCACCGCCTCACATAGCTGCCTTTTCTGTGTGTGATGAGAACAATTAAAATCTACTTTCAGTGAATTTCAGGTTTACAATCATTATTATTAACTACACTCACATGCTATACATTATATCTCCAGAATTAATTAATTTTATTACTGAAAGCTTATACCCTGTGACCAAAATATCTCCATTTTCCCTAACTCTCAGGCCCTGGTGACCACCATTCTGTTTCTATGAGTTCAAATTTTTTAGATTTCACATATAAGTGAGGTCATACAGCATTTATTTTTATGTGACATATTTTGCTAAATATAGCGTCTTCCAGGTTCATCCACGTAGTCCCAAATGAAAGGATTTCCTTTTTCTCTTATAGCTGAATAATTTTCCACTATGTCTATATACTGCATTTTTAAAATTCATCCATCCACTGAGGAACAATTAGGTTGTTTCCATATGTTGGTTATCCCACATTAATAATACAAAAAAATTGAAAGTATCTGTTTTAATACCAAAGAGAAACTATCATGGCCTCTTTTCTAAGGACACCTGAGCCTGCTAAGAGGAATGTGTTCCCAGAGAAGCTGAACGATATGAGATTGAGAATTTTCTGTAAACAAATCATTTATAACTAGAACTCAGAGACAATACCTAATTCCAAAAACAATTTGTTGAATTCATTTTAGTGAACTGAACTTAGGCGGCTGTAACAAACAGTTTTCTTTAGCTAAAGATAGAAGATTATGAAGGCTGGTACTAAGACATCCAAGTAACAGCCTGCAGCTTTATTACAAATACCACCTGATTGGATCATTTTGAGGGGCCCACTGTCTTCGATACTCATGCGCTACATCACAGACTGAAGTGGGAGAAAATTAGGGAACTTTCAAAATGAAAACTGATTTCATAAATTACAGCCCAGAAAATAACAAAAAGAGCTGTCATGCCCTTTAGCAGCTTTTCCTTTAATTTCTGCAGAATCTTTTGTCTTCAACCTTTTGCTATTGTCTCCATTGTACTCAAACCAGGGCTTTTTTCCTCTCAGTTCCAGTGTTTGAAAAGATACATGATGATTTCTGTGCTGATTAGAGGGGAACTTCGGTGTACAGATAACTTTTGCAAGACACAAATTGTGTAAGACAGAATACATGAAAGCCTGAGCAAACCAAGGAATGATTATTAACTAAAGTAAAGTTATATCATCACACTGTATAAACAGGCCCAATCCATTACCATGTTATCAGAAGGATAGTTATGTAAAACTGGCCAAGTATCAAATGTTCAGAGGAATGAAAATTTCAGTGTCTGAAATTCAGCTTTTGAAAGACTATACCCACAAATATAGAAAAATTTCTGCAAGTAATAATTTATTTAAAAAAAAAAAAGATTCAGTCCTAAGGATTGGAGATTAAATTCAGGGTCTACCACGTGCTAAGTAAGCACTCCACCACTGAGCTACATACTCATCCTGGGTAAAAATTTCTTAAAGGCTTCTGTGATTTTTCTATTCAAGGTATATTATTATTGTTTATTTGTTCTGTTTCAAAATGGATTTTTGCTCAGAGATAAAGTGCAACAAAGTAAAAGACAAAGTGTATGTTGTTTCTTAAAAGTTAATCATCTCAAAAAAAAAAGTTAATCATCTCATTTATTCATTCATTTATGCATTTATTCACTCAATAATCCTATTTTAAGTGCATGTACATGCCAGATATGGTAAATAATGCAAACAATAATAAATTCCTACATTGAAAGGATACAGGAGAAATGATACATACATGAAAGTGTATTCATTTTATTAATAAAATGTTCAATAAAGGTTGTCTAGAACAGAAAGTTATAGTGAAATTGCTTATAATTAAATGGTGAAGTTTTTGTTTAAAGAAGTCACTTATTTTTATAAAAGCATTAAATGTTCATAGACTAATAATAGATTTAAATGAGATGAACAAACATAAAGAGAAAAGTAAATAAAAACATTTCCCCAAATTACAAACTCAAGAAATTAAAAAAATAATAAATCACTGATATCAAATGACTATTTTTTCAGGATTCTGTGTGGGTGTGTGTATACAGAGAGTAAGATGGATATAGAGATAACATCTTGACTTGCTGTGGAGTCACGTTATACTTCTTTTCTTTTGAAAATCTTTAATTGTTAGTTCCTTGTCTAAAATATTACTGGAGAAAAGTAGGAGGTATAACACTGTAATACTAGACTTCTATATTCCCCAGCACCATTCCAGTTCACTTTTCTTTTGCACACCTAAATAATTCATTCTTTTTTGAAAATTCCATAAACATTCAATAATGCAAAGAGGAAGCATTTTGATTTGCAACATTCACTGTCAGATTTTTCTGGATCATGATATTCATTTTGATTTTAAAATCTAATAATTATTTCAGGGGTTTTATTTTTTGGAAGTTTGATTCATTATACTTTTCTTTCTGTTGTTTAAGACAGCTACAAACTACAAATACTGAACTATATGTTTTATTAATTTCCTTTCATTTTTTATCTTTTCAATATGTAGGGTTATCTTAAATTTCTTCCTATTATAAGGATTCAGCTTTCAGTTCCTTAATGTTTCCAATTTATTTTAAGTCCTTTAATGATAAGTTTCCTAAATATTTTTCCTTTAGACAATCAATCCTTTATTATTACATACTTACATTACCTCAAGTCATTTCCTCCTTGAGAATAAATTTTCGGAAATAATGCTATTTTTACTAAACATGAAATGAATTTTCCTCTTCCTTAAGTTATATTTTCTTCTAGACTGGGCCTTTTTTCTTATAATGTTATATCCCTGTTCTCTTTTTAAAAATTTTTTCTCACTTTTTCTGTGTTCCTACCAGTAGTCAATAATATAATATTTCCATATTAATTATGCCATTTCCTTTCATCTCAGTCATGCTTGAGAAGTTCTATTTTCTGTTTCATGTGGGTGTGTTACTGATTTTCTGCTACATCTGATGCTTATTTTTGTTTTGAAGTTCAGTTTGAAGACAAATGTAGCTCCTTTCTATACATTTTTCACTATCATATAGCAAGACACATGTCTATGTACTTATGTCAGAGATAAAGTTAATTTGGGCAAATGACCTGCATTGATGCTCATTCCACTTGAGAAAGAAGATGGCTCTTGGCATTTTTTTTTCTCTTTGTAAATAAACTTTAGTACCCATTGACAAATCTCTCTCCACCTCCCCCCCACTTACTATCCCCAGAGTCTGGTAACCAACACTCCAATCTCAAATTCTATGAAATCATTCAGTCATTCTTTTTAATGTCTGAATAATATTTCATGGTTTAGATGTACCACGTTTTTTTAATCCACTCATCAGTTGGTGGACAACTTAGGTTATTTCCATTTCTTGGCTGTTGTAAATAGTGCTACAATAAACATAGGAATGCAAATGTCTCTTCAACATAATGATTTCATTTCCTCTGGGAACATACTCAGTAGTGGGATTGCTAGATAATAGCAATAGTAGTTCTAGTTTTAAGTTTTTGAGGAAACTCCATACTGCTTTTTATAATGGTTGTAACTAATTTACATTACCACTAACAGTGTACAAGTGTTTCTTTTTCTCCACATCCTTGTGAGCACGTTTTATTTTCAATCCTTTTTATAATAGCCATTCTTACTGGGGTGAGGTGACAACTCACTGTGGTTTTGATATACATTTCCCTGATACTTAGTGAGGTTAAGCATTTCTTCATGCAGCAGTTGGCCATTTGTATGCTGTTTCTTTTTCTCTTTCTTTTTTTTTTTTTTTTTTTTTTGGTACCAGGAATTGAACTCAGGGGCACTCGATCACTGAGCCACATCCACAGTGTTTTATGTAGAGACAGTGTCTCAGTGAGTTGCTTAGCACCTCGCCGTTGCTGAGGCTGGCTTTGAACCCGCGATTCTCCTGTCTCAGCCTCCCAAAGTGTTGGGATTACAGGCATACGCCACCACACCCGGCTTGTATGTTGTTTCCTGAGAAATGTCTATTTAGGTCTATTGCCCATTTTTTCAACAGGTTATTTGATTTTTTGCTACTGAGTTTTGAAGTCCCTTATATATTCTGGGTACTAACTATTTGTCAGATATATATATATTAGATATACTTTCTCCCATTGTATAGGTTGTCTTTGATTTCTATTCAGGTTTTCTTGCGTTCTGAGGAAGATTTTTAGTTTTACATAATCTCATTTGATTATTTTTGCTTTTATTTCTTGCATTTTGTGGGTCTTATTGAAAAAATCCTTCCTCCTTCCAATGTCCTGAAGCATTTCCCCCATATTTTTTCTAGTAGTTTCATGTCTTATATTTAAGTTTTAATCCATTTTAAGTTGATCTTTGCAACTGGTGAGAAATGAGGGTGATTCTTCTTCATACGGATATCCAGTTTCCCCAACACCACTTGTTGAATGTTCTTTCTCTAATGTTTGTTCTGAGCACCTTTAGTAAAAAGAGTTTGCTGAAAATGCATGGATATGCTTCCAGGCTCTCTATTCTGTTCCATTGGTCTAGGTGTCTGTTTATGTACCAGTATCACATTGTTTGGATTATTATAGCTGTGTATTATATTTTTGTGTCAGGTTGGTAATGCTTTCTTCTTTTCCTTTTCACTCAAAACATGTTTAGCTATTCTGAGGTGGAAAGGTTTTTGTTCCATATAAATTTTAGCATTGTTTTTTCTAGTTCTTGAAAGAATGTCAGAAGGATTTTGATGGAGATTTCATTGAATCTGTAAATCTCTTTGAGTAGTATGGACATTTTAACAATATTCTTCCCAATTCATGAACATAGAATGTCTTTCCACTTTTTGATGTCCTCTCCAATTTCTCTCAGCAATGTATTATAATTTTCATTATTGCAGTCTTTTACCTCTTTGGTTAAATTTATTCCTGAATTTTTATTTTTGTTTTAGTTATTGTACACGAGATTGTTTTCTTGATATCTACTTAAGGTAAATTTCTATTGGCACATAGAAATGTTATATGTCTTGTGTGTTGATTTGTATCCAGCAACTTTGCTAAATTCATTTATTCATTCTAATAGATTGTTGGAGGTGTTTGGGGGGGCTATCCTTATATAAAGTCATTTCATCTTCAAAGAGTGACAAGTTGACTTCTTTTCCCATTTGGATATCCTTTCTAGGGAGAGGATGCTTATCCCATTCAGATGGTCAGATAGGCTAGGCAATCAATTTATGGTTTGGGTTTTCTCTGAAAATGAGGGCACTGGATACTCCTCTCACTGTCTGCTTGTCATGATCCATATTTTTCTACCTGATAATCATTTTCATCACCCTCCAGTAAAACACAGAGAGAGAGAGAGAGATACAAAAAGAAATTCTATTGCCTCCTTGCAGTTTGGGAATACTTCTGAGAAGGGTTAAGATTTTGCACTCATCAATTCAGTTCAAGGGAGAAAGTGAGCTCTGTAGGCCAAGTCATCCTGTGCTCTTCAACTCTGCCTCAAAACCTAAGTCTTATTCCTTTCCTCATTCTTATTTGTCATTTCTGGGGATTATTTTTTTTCTTTCTTACTTTGGGGAATTTATTTTGTACATAATTTGGAAGGTGTATTTTTCTCTAAATCCTTTCAGGAATGCTTTTTTATGAGACAGTATAAACAAAATTAAGATTTTTTAAAAAAAAATGGCCAATGGCATCTTGAAAGTAAATAAGGTATCAATTATTAAATATTTATGAAAAGAATAATTAAGCTTACAAAATACAAATACTCTAGGATGGAGTACACAGTTTGGGCAAACAAGCTACAAATAACTATATGTCAGATAAACAATTCATAAAGTTTTAATATAAAGTCCATGAACAGAGACCAAACATGTTCACCCAATTTTCAGACTGATACAGCATCTTAAGGAAAGAGTTCTGAGCAAGTAACACCTAAAGAAGAACTAAAGGAATATAGGAAATACTGCACTGGGGTTTAGATCTCTAAAGACTGTAGAAAGGACTTTGAGCAGAACAAAGAGCCACCATATAAATTAATATACATATTTTATGTCTGATACATTATATATCCTGAAATGTATTTCAAAGGGAAAGGTCTTACATCATAAAATTAAAAGATGTCTTTGAATATTAAGCTTAGAACAATAAACAACTGAATTCAAATTCCACCTGTGTGACCCTCAGTATTTTGTTTATTCTTTCTGAACATCAGTTTTGGGAAGGATAAAATGAAAATAATACTTATCTCATGGAAATTTGTAAAAAAATTAAGTGTTGCGTAAATATGAAGAGCTGATTGTAATGTTTACCATACACTCAATAAATCATGCCACTTAATGCTATTTATGATAGTTAAATTACTTGTAACTATTATAATTATTTGTAGTACCATAATTCTACCATCTGAACTGTCAGTAATTTTCATTTTCACCCATTCTGTCAGCAATGGTTATAGTTTGACAAACGGGCAGTGTAGTTGCAAAGTCGCAAGAGGCAGTGGGTAGAGTCTGCCCAAATCAGGCCTTCTGTTCTGTGTTCCATCTGTGTTTAAAGTACTAATAAGTTAAGTACTTCTTAAAACCTACTATTTAATATATGCTTATCTGGGGGAAATGAGTTGGAGGAAGTAAACAGGAGGAAAAAAACTAAAATCTACTTACCATCTCCATGAAGGCTTTCCTCTTAAAAAAATCATCTGTCATCCTGGATACTTCCATCCTAATGAGGGTGCTTCCTTGGATTATCAAAAAGTAAGAAAACAGAATTAAGTACTGCTCTACTTTTGCATATTTACAAAGATCGTATTTATTTCCAAAATATAAATGAGATCTATGTAGATCCCACTAGCTTAGTAAATATGCCTTTCATACATTTGTGTAGTAGTATAGAAACAAACCATGTGTTTCAAAACCCAAAAGGTAAAGTCAACCATAAACAACATTGTACAAAAACTCAAGTTTTACGGCCTCAACTTCTTCTCTTTAGTTTTAGCCACTGCAGTATTTTCTATTCCTTTATATTTCTTCTTCATTTAACAATCATTTCTTGCAGGGAATGGCCCACTGGCCTGCCCTTCCAAACTCTGCCTGCTGAGAATTCTAATAAAGCCTATTCTCGTTTCTCTCAGTTTCAAAACTTGTTTTTGAATATATTATTCTCCCAAGACACAATACATGATTTTCAAGGTAACAGCTAAATAATTAAATTTTTGTTAATTAGCTCTTTTGTTTTCTACCTTCACCTTAGAGCCTATAAGCTTTATGATGCCAGGAAATTTGTCTGATTTTTAGGAACTTAAGTATCAAACATACTTCTTTGTTGGGAGCAAAAAGCCCTGAGTCACTTCCTGGTTAAGCAGGAGCGCCGAGAAACCCGCGGGCGCCAAAGCAGTGAACCTCCCCCTTTTGATACCACCTGTTTGCACTGACCAATCATCCTGCGACAGTTCTTTCCCCTCCCCTCCCCCTCCTGAGCATACATATACCACTGTTCTTAAATAAAAATTTGGAGGTTTGATCAGAATCCTGTCTTGCCTCCGTTCTTTCGCGCCCCTTGTTTGTTTCAATCTCTTAGGTGGTTCCCGCGTGTCCTCGTTGTTGCCCCGCGGGTCGGGGCACTTCTTGGTATTTTTTATTTGTTCTTTTTAGATATACATGACAGTAGAGTGTATGTTTACATATTATATCTACATGGAGTATAACTTATTCTAACTAGGATCCCATTCTTCTGGTTGTACAATGGTGTGGAGATTCGCTAGTCATGTATTCATATATGAACATAAGAAAATTTTTACATTCATGATTTCTTCATATTCTTACATTAAATCCATGAGGAAAATTGCTTTGTATTATTATTATTATTATTATTCTGAGAATTGAACCCAAGGGCGACTTACCACTGAGTTACATTCCAACCTTTTTTATTTTTTATTTTGAGACAGGGTCTCACTAATTTGCTTAAGGCCTCACTAAATGGCTGAGGTTGGCTCCAACTTGCTATCATCCTGTCTCAGCCTCCCAAGTCACTGAGATTATAGGCATGAACCATCATACCAGGTAAGTTACTTTATTATTCCCAGTTGTTATACACAGAAGAAAACCAAGATTCATAAATATAAACTTCAAGATGTTGCAGACATGAAGTAATGTGGCCATGGACTTGAAAGTTATCTCATTGAACAAGTTTTGGGGTTTTTTGTTTGTTTGTTTATTTTTGTTTGTTTTGGAGTATCGGGGATTGAACTCAGGGGCGCTCGACCACTGAGTCCCATCCCTAGCCCTATTTTGTATTTTATTTACAAACTAGGTCTCACTGAGTTGCTTAGCACCTCGCTTTTTGCTGAGGCTGGCTTTGAACTCACGATCCTCCTACCTCAGCTTCCCAAGCTATTGGAATTAAAGGTGTGTGCCACCAAGCCCAGCTTGATTGAACAGTAGATACACTTTGTTACACTGTGGTAAAAACACTACTGGGCTAAATCAAAGGACAGCACATGAAAGGTGCGGATCTCCATGACAGACAATTCAGAATGCTATTTGATGGTGGTTTTCATTCTGCAATTGGTCAATGACTTTATCAATAATTGCTCTAGCCATTGTACATATAGATATAAATATGAAATTACTTATATACTGGTCAGAAGTTCCTAGTGTTCATTTTATTTTGCATATTTGCTTTTCAGTTAGCTTATATCATTTTTCTCCATTTCTCCAACTTAAATAAATTTTCTCTTATGCTGTTATGAAGGGGAAAATGTTTTATGCTCAATCATTAAAAATATGATGATGCTAGAAATACTAGCACTCCCAATCTTTTTCAACTAGAATAAATTAGTGTGATGTGGAATAATATTTAAAACCTCAAAATGTTTTGCATATTGATCAATACATGCCAGAAAAGCAGAATTGTTTTGGCTGGAAAACTTAAATCATAGATATTTTGGACATTTCCCAAAACAAATGTCTCACTGCCTTTATGACAGGTAGAATAAAATATGATCACATTTGTTTGGAAAGAGTTTATCTTCTCACTTGAGAAATTATATATTTCTAAAGCCAGAGCTGTTTTTTCCCTTATCAGTTCTAAAATCTTAATCATTCCATTTCTCACCAACCATTTCTGAAGTGGATACCCAAACGATTCTAGACACAGCAAATAGGTTACATGTTCACTGCTGCACCAGTAGATTACAATATGATACTACTTTTAGCTTTATTGCCATCTTGTTGTTGTTTTGATATCATTTTATTCTTTCCATTAATCTTGCAAAATACCCAGGGAAGTTCCTGGAGTTTTATTTGTTTTCCTGCTTTCTTCTGTTTTCTGTTTGTCAGCAAACAATTTACTCTATTACACTTTTCTTCAAAGAATAATACAAATCCATTCAAACACATTTATCTGTATACGCATTTCCTCTATGAGTTCTTTTATTAAGATAAAATTCATATATGGCAAAATTCTGAGATTGTGGGTTCAATTCAGCGAGCTTTAACAAGGGCATTCACTTCTATAATCAATCCCCAAAATTTTGAATCACAAAAATTCTTTCATGCTGTGTTCCAGTCACTAAATGAGAATCATAGAAAATGTACCCTATTCTGTCCAACTTCATTCATTTAATATAATACGGTATTTTTGCAATTCATCCATATCATTATGTGTATCAGTAGTTTGTTGTTCATTGCTGTGTAGATATCTCCTTAATGAACTTTTGATTACTGGCAATTTGGACTAGTTTGCTCAAAGTTGTTATAAACATTTTTATATAAGTCTTTTTGTGCACATATGCATTTCTTTCTCCCGGATAAATACCCAAATGTGAAATAGCTGGCTCATAGTCTAGATGCATCTTTATCTTGAGAAACTGCCAAGGAGTTGTCCAAAGTGTTTGGTCTATTTTATACTTCTACCAGCAATATGAAAGTCCCACTTGTTATGCTCCACCGTCAACATTTATGGTTGTCAATCTTTTGAATTCAATATGTTCTAGTTAGTGTGAAGTATCTTGTAGTGTAGAATAAATTGCCTTGTGTTGATACCATTTATAATGAAGACATTTCATGAATTTACTTGGATTTGTGTATCTTCTGATAAAGATCTTTTAAAAATTATTGGGGATAATTGGGCTTGTTTTCAATATATTAAAAAATCCTTCTTATTCTGATTATCTATCTTGTGGTGTACATAAGGCAAATATTGTACTCTCCAAGTGTGTGTCTTGCCTTTTCATTTTCTAACAATGTATTTGATGAAAAGTTTTGTTTCAGAGTAAATCTAGTTAATCAGTTTTTTATGGTGAGTACCTTTGTGCCTTTCCTAAAAAGTCTTTTCCTACTGCAAGTCTATGAAGGTATACTACCATGTATACTAGTTTCAGCTTCTTTTGTTTGGACACCCAGTTATTCCAGCACTAGCTACTGAAACTCTTCTCATTTTCACATTGGATTACCTTGTTGTTTTGCCTTGGTATGGAATCTCTATTGTTTTCCATTGGTCTGTTGTACTTATTCTTCTAGAACATGCTAAGCTTGATTACTGTTGCCTTAGACTTAACTTGAAATTGAAGATAAAGAAATCTTCACAAAACTGAGACTTCTTTTTTTTTCATATTTAATTTATTTATTTGTTCTATTTAGGCTTACATGATAACAAAGTGCAATTTGATTCATTGTACATAGATAGAGGATAACATCAATTCTCTAGTTGTAAATTGTATAGAATCACAACATATATGCAGTCATACATAAAGTTAGGGCTATGATGACCATCATATTCCACCACCTTCACTATTCCCATTCCCCTTCCCCGCTTACACCCTTGTGAACAGAGTTCCTACATTGTTTCCATGACCTTCCCCACATTATGGATCAGCATCCACTTATCAACAAGTACATTTGGCATTTTGTTTTCTGAGATTGGCTTACTTCACTTAGCATGATATTCTCCAACTCCATCCATTTACCTGCAAATACCATAATTTTATTCTCTTTTATTGCTGAGTAATATTCCATTGTGTATATATACCACAGTTTCTTTATCCAGTCATCTATCAAAGGGCATCTAGGTTGGTTTCATAGTTTAGCTATTGTGAATTCAGCTGCTATAAACACTGAAGTGGCTGCAGCACTGTAGTACACTGTTTTTAAGTCTTCTGGGTATAGACCGAAGAGTGGGAAAGCAGGCTCAAATGGTGGTTCCATTCAAACTTTCTAAGGAATCTCCATACTGCTTTCCAGATTGGTCGTACCACTTTTGCAGTTCCACCAGCAATGTATGAGCGTGCCTTTTCCCCACAACCTCGCCAACACTTATTGTTGTTTGTATTCTTGATAATTGCCATTCTGACTGGCATGAGATGAAATCTTAGGGTAGTTTTGATTTGCATTTCTCTGATTGCTAGAGATGTTGAACATTTTTTCATATGTCTGTTTACGGATTGTATATCTTCTTCTGTGAAGTTTGTGTTCAGCTCTTTGGCCCATATTGATTGGGTTGTTAGTTTTTTTTGTGTTAAGCTTTTTGAGTTCTTTATATATCCTGGAGATGAGTTCTCTATCAGATGTGTGTGTGGCAAAGATTTGTTCCCAGAATGTCGGCTCTCTGTTCACTTCATTGATTATTTCTTTTGCTGAAAAGAAGCTTTTTAGTTTGAATCCATCCATTTCTTGATTCTTGATTTTACTTCTTGTGCTACAGGAGTCTTGTTAAAGAAGTATGGTCCAAATTTGACATGATGAAAATTTGGGCCTACTTTTTCTTCTATTAGGCATTGGGTCTCTGGTCTGATTCTCAGGTCCTTGATCCACTTTGAGTTGAATTTTGTGCATGGTGAGAGATAGGGGTTTAGTTTCAATTTGCTGCATATGGATTTCTAGGTTTCTCAGCACCATTTGTTGAACAGGCTATCTTTTCTCCAGTTTATGTGTTTGGCTCCTTTATCTAGTATAAGGTAACTGCATGTAAGTGGATTCGTCTCTGTGTCTTCTATTCTGTACCATTGGTCTACATGTCTATTTTGGTGCCAGTACCATGCTGTTTTTGTTACTATGGCTTTGTAGTATAATCTGAGGTCTGGTATTGTGATGCCTCCTGCTTTACTCTTCTTGCTAAGGATTGCTTTGGCTATTCTGGGTCTCTTATTCTTCCAAATGAATTTCATGATTGCCTTTTCTATTCCTATAAGGAATGACATTGGGATTTTAATTGGAATTGCATTGAATCTATAGAGTGCTTTGGGTAGTATGGCCATTTTGACAATAT
>CM053399.1:141245158-141272791 GCA_028644305.1 Xerus rutilus | reverse complement strand
CCATTTAGGATGATGTTGGCCTTGGGTTTAGCATAGATAGCTTTTACAAAGTTGAGGAATGTTCCTACTATCCCAAGTTTTTCTAGTGTTTTGAGCATAAAAGGGTGTTGTATTTTGTCAAATGCCTTCTCTGCATCAATTGACAAAATCATATGATTCTTATCTTTAAGTCTATTGATGTGATGTATTACATTAATTGATTTCCATATGTTGAACCAACCTTGCATCCCTGGGATGAACCCCACTTGATCATGGTGCACTATTTTTTTGATATGTTTTTGTATGTGATTTGCCAGAATTTTATTGAGAATTTTTGCATCTATGTTCATCAGGGATATTGGTCTGAAGTTTTCTTTCTTTGATGTGCCTCTGTCTGGTTTTGGAATCAGGGTGATACTTGCCTCATAGAATGAGTTTGGAAGGGTTCCTTCCTTTTCTATTTCATGAAATATTTTGAGGAGGATTGGTATTAATTCTTCTTTGAAGGTCTTGTAGAACTCAGCTGAGAATCCATCTGGACCTGGGCTTTTCCTGGTTGGAAAGCTCTTGATGACATCTTCTATTCCTTTGCTTAAAATTGATCTGTTTAAGTTGTGTATGTCCTCTTGGTTCTGTTTGGGTAGGTCATATGCCTCTAGAAATTTTTCGGTGTCTTCAGGGTTTTCTATTTTACTGGAGTATAAATTTTCAAAATAGTTTCTAATTATCCTCTGTATTTCAGTAGTGTCTGTCGTGATGTTTCCTTTTTCATCACGGATTTTAGTAATTTGGGTTTTCTCCCTCCTCCTTTTCGCTAGGGTGGCTATGGGTTTGTCAATTTTGTTTATTTTTTCCAAGAACCAGCTTTTTGTTTTGTCAATTTTTTGAATTGTTTCTTTTGTTTCAATTTCATTGATTTCAGCCCTAATTTTGATTATTTCCTGTCTTATACTTCTTTGGGTGTTAATTTGTTCTTCCTTTTCTAAGGCTTTCAGACAAAGAGTCAATTCATTCATTTGTTGACTTTTACTTCTTCTAATGAATGAGTTTAGCGCTATGAACTTTCCTCTTAGCACTGCCTTCATGGCATCCCAGAGATTTTGATATGTTGTATCAGAGTTTTCATTTGCCTCTAAGAATTTTTTTATCTCTTCCTTGATGTCTTCTGTTATCCATGCCTCATCCAATAGCATATTATTTAGTTTCCAGGTGATGGAGTAGTTTCTGTTTTTTAATCTGTCATTGATTTGTAATTTTATTCCATTGTGGTCAGATAGGATGCAGGGTAGAATCTCTATTTTTTTGTATTTGCTAAGACTGGCTTTGTGACATAACATATCATCTATTTTGGAAAATGATCCATGTGCAGCTGAGAAAAAAGTGTATTTTCTCATTGATGGATGAACACTCTATATATGTCTGTTAAGTCTAAATTATTGATAGTTTCATTGAGGTCTATGGTTTCTTTATTAAGTTTTTGTTTGGAAGATCTATCCAATGGTGAGAGAGCTGTATTAAAGTCTCTAAGTATTATTGTGTTGTGGTCTATTTGATTCTTGTATTTGAGAAGGATTTGTTTATCATACATAGAAGCCCCATTATTTGGGGCAACAAAACTGAGACTTCTAGCATGAAGCTTGTGTATCTATCTGTTAAGTCTTTAATTCTTTAATTGCACTTAGCATTATTTGTAGCTTTCATTGTATAGATTTTGTGAATATGTTATTTGCTTTATTCCCATTTTATATCTTCAATGGCATATATATTTAAAATTTACTGTACTAATTATTTGCTACTAGTACAAAGAAATGCAGATGACTTTTAGTATTGATTTGTGCATAAGATCAAAAGCAGATCAATGCAAATAAAAGTTTTGTTTATCAATAATTAGTAAAATTCATAGATTTCATCTTTTAGGCAGTAAGAAAGTAAATTTTCTCCAAGAAAGCAAATTATAATAAATTATTTTTATTTATTCCTTTATTGAACATGTATTTATTCTATGAACAAAATAGTTGTTATTTTGACGTATGGTTCCAACCTAAATTATGAATTATTATTTGCATTGGTTTTTTTTTAACTCTTTCTAGGATTTTTCACATAAACCATATGTTGTCTGCAAATATAAACCTTTTTTTTTTTTTTACTTCTTTCTTCCTAAACTATTTATCTTTTTCAATTTTTTATTGCCTTCATTTTCTGGTTATGACTTCTAGCACAATGCTAAATATAACTAGTAAAAGAGGGTACTTCTTTAACATTTGGGGAAAACATTCAATATTTCATTAATATTAAAATGTAATAGCACCTTTTGGGTTTTTTGGGGGTTTTTTTAGTAGCTATGCCCTTTATTAGATTGAAGAATTTGCCTTCTACTTACAGTTTGCTGAGTTTGTAAGATGAAATCTTAAAACTTTTTGCTTTTTATTGATTAGTAAATTATTATTTCTGCTGTTCTATTTATTCATGAAATATATTGATGAATTTCAGATATTAGAACAATCTTGCCTCTCTTCATAGATTCTACTTTGTGAAAATGTATGTTTTCTTCTCTTGTGTTTGGATGTTGATCAAGTTTCCTTGTAATGCAAATTTCGTAATAGAATAAAAGTGTAATAGAGTAAATTCGTAAAATGAAAATTTTTGGATTTAGAATTCCAATTTTATTTAAGCAATGCCAACTGTTTTGAAATCTGGTTCCAGAGGGCACACAATTTTGCTTAGTGTGTCCGGAAGGGTGGTATTGGTACATTCCATCTATTCCCACCACTATCTTCCCCACCTCTGAATGTCAGCAGTACTATGTGACAGATTTTGGTCAGTGGGTTATGAATGGAAATCACTTGTGCTTTTTTAAGCCAAATCACAAAAGAACTGATACATGACCCTCCAGTTCTCTCACTCCTACCCTGAAAACAGTGAACATGTGGTTCTCCTTGATCTCAGCACACTTTCTCAAAATCTGTATGGACTAAACCCCCAAAGGTTCGCATTATATATTTATTTACTTTAAACAAAAAATAAATATAATTCTATGAAGTTAGTGAAGCTTTAAAGTTGTTCATTACTGAAGAATAGAGCAGCCCAATTTGACCTATACTAATTACGGGAGTTAGACATGCAACATTCCTAGCACAAGTGAAATAAAATAATAAATCATTGCATGGATCAGTGGAGTGATTTTGTAACACATGAGCAGAGATGCACACTGAATAAATATTAGCATGAGATCAAAAGAATAATATTGCAAATAAAATTTTTTTAATTTGTTAAAAACCATTAAAGTTTGTAGATTTTTATCTTCAGTACAGTAGTGAAAAAAATTTCCTCCAAAGAGTCAAATTGAATTAAATTATTTTAATTTGTTCTTTTATTCAACATATATTTACTGACAGCTGAGTATATCCTATTGTGATGGTTTGGGTATTAGACGTTCTCCAAAAGTTCCTATGCTAATGCAGGAGGTGAAATGATTGGATTATGAGAGCCAGAACCTAATCAGTGCATTAATCCATTTGATGAATTAATAATTTGAATTGATTATTGGGTGATAACTATAAGCATGTGAGTTATGACTAGATAAACTAAGTCACTGGGTGCATGTCTTGGGTATTACATATTTTTTCTCTGGCTTTGCTCACTCTCTCTTCTGCCTCCTGGTTGCCGTAAACGGAGCAACTTTCCTCTGCTGCACCCTTCTACCATGATATTCTGCGTCATCTCAGGTCCAGAGCAATGGAATTAGCTGATCATAAACTGAACTCTGAAATTTTAAGACCAAAATAAGCTTTTCCTTCTCTAAGTTGTTCTTTTCAGGTATTTGGGTCAAAGTGATTAAAAGCTGATTAACACATCTATTCCATGAACAAAATAGTTGCTATTCTCACTTATGAAACATTTAGTGATATAAATATTCATAGATATGCAAGTAAATGGAGCTCAGAAATCACATATAGGATACAAAACTTCACTAACAGTGGGTATCCCTGCCTCCTTCACCATCCTTCAAGACCTTTTTCTGTGTATCCCTCTGCCCTTCTATAAGCAAATGTCCTAAGGTCCAGTGAACTGGCCAAGAGGCAGTGAGCCAAAGAAGAAAGGAGAGCAACAAAGGTTAACATTATTCCCTGTAATCAGTTCTTTTAAAAAGCAGAATTTATTGTGAATTGAAAACTTGCATTAGAATGACCTGCAATTCTGAAGCAATCCACATGGCCATTCATGAAAGAGTACAAAAATAAAGAACAAATGTCTGCAATTTTTTCTTCTTTTATGACCTTTACATGAATTAAAATGCTCCACCAGATACCTGGGAAGATGATAAATACCTCTGGCTAATAACTGACTTGAGTTGATTTCTGGGTTTTAGTTCTAGCTCTAATCCATTAATGGAAGAAGGATGGTAGCAATTCCAAAAAAAAAAAAAAAAATGCTAAAGGTAAATACTTTAAATACAATTTAAAGGTAAGGAAGGTCATCAGGATCTGCCACCATGCTAAATAAGAGAAAGGGTTCAAATATGGCAAAAGTAAAGCTGTCAAAGCAATATGAACACTTTTGCACCAAGCTTGAAAATTATAGATATTGTTATGCTTTTAATTTTGTTAGCTGTGTAAAGACACTCTGTATATGTATGAAATCTATATTGTGCCTGTCTAGCTGTGAGCCATCAAATGATGTTGTACTCACTAATTCATGGACTATTTATCTTCGTGTTTATGCTCCAACAAAATGATGGCTGTTTAATTATACTACAAATGAGTTTTGCCAGCCAATTGTATGGCAGATGTTATTTACTCCCAGAACAACTGTCAAAAGACCAAAGCAGTACATCTAACAAACCAAAATGTACTGTATTGAGTTCCATTTTTCAGTCAGCCCTTCTCTCATCCAGCCACAGGCTTTCCATTATTATCACCATGGGAGGGGCAACATCATTAAGTAAAATACCAGCCAGAAATCCAGTTGTCAGTAATAAGCAGGATTATAGGAGATGTAACTGGGTAAATTTTACCTGTAGCAGAAGCAAAGAACTATCAATCAACTTTCTTTTTTAATTCTCCAAATTTTATAAATGGTATGTATTAGAGCATTCACCAAGTAATTCCATGATGGCAGAGGGGGAAGAGGATACACACATTTTCTCTATTTATACAGTAACTGAGCAGTAGTCAGTCACTGAAACATATTTTTCCACCAAATTTATGCATGCTATAAAGATGGAGAGAATGCTTCTATCTGGATGGTGCCATATCTTTAATCTAGGAAGCATGCTCACAGTAAACTTGATCTGTGTATTGTCTAAACTTTTCCAGTCTTGTGGGAGCATTATTTTGTTATACCAAACACTTGCCTCAAATAAAACTTTCCAGGGAGAGCACTGCTGTGGCCCTCTTTTATGTAGTGTGCTGGTATCATGCCAAGGTTTTTAATAAGGAGAAAAAAATAAGAACTCTTAAAAGTTTAAAGCCCAATAATCTAGCAGCTAAAATCTGATTAAGTACAAAATAAACTTTCTACAATTAAATGATTCAATGACAGATAAAATGGAATCAGAGCCCAAGAAGTAACTCTTTCCAATTTAATTTTGCATACTCCCACGGATTGGCATGTCTCTCTGTTCAGCAGACAAGTATTGAAGCAAAAAATGGGTCCTCATTTCTTTCAGTCACAATTACATTTCATTGTGAAAGATCGACTGCTTGACTTTTTATTGGCTATAATGACCTTTCTGTACGATCTCTGTCATAGCCATTTCTATATCATATTTATTTTACGAAGAAACAAGTGATTTACAGACCACTAATGTATGCCCCCCAATCCAATTGATTATTCAGTTTATGTTGTTTCTCTCATTCTAGGAAAATAACAAAATGAATGGCTTGGTTAGCCAGGAGCCATGGCTACCTGGGGTTCTGTCTCTCCTGAAACTTCGTGCAGCACAAGCCTCTTATCTGAAACAAAAGCATCTGCTGACTTAATAAAACATCTACCAGGAAAATGCAGCAGCTAATAGTAGAGTTGAGGGAAGCTGTCAGATTCTCAAGCATTTATTTTCATATGCCAAACCAAAATGATGAGAATTTACTTAAGCCAAACTCTTACCTTGGCTTCTTTATTCTTTTTTCTCATACGTCTCTCATATATTGTTATTTTATGACAAGGACACAAATTGCTAGCTACTTATTCCTACAACCTGAAATTATGAGAAAGAAATTATTTTACTAACTTAACTAAGGCACAGAGTGTTAGTTGAATGAATATTATTAAAATATTAATTATTTTCCTGATAATACTGATGAATGAAACCAACATTTATAAGTCATCATCTCTCCAAAAGAAACCACACCTTCACAAGCATCTTAAATAGGCCACTGTATTTCTATGCATTTATTAGCCAACGTTAGTCTTTTCCCACCAGAGATAATGTTTGTATCAACTTATATTCATATCAACATGAAATTAGCAAAAGAGATGATTTTTACTTTTCATTCTCCCGTCTTATGGGGTTGCATAAATAGTAATAAACAAGGCTAAATGGATTATACATTATATCCTTAGACTTTAGCATACACCAGCTATTGCAACATAGCTGCTTGAACTTGGGGATAAATTAGAAAATCCATAGCCTTAGTTTATCAGGTTCCAGACCTTCTCCCATTCAGTCTTAGTCTACCCTTGACTCAACTAATATTGGACTCTTATAGATTCCACAATAGCACCAGGCACAGGGGATTACAGGAAACGAGCACAATCCCTGCCACTGGACATTTTACTGCTGAAGATTGTAAATGTTAAGATACAGTAGGTAATGGGCCAAATGAGGTATATCTTCCTAAGACAAAAATATTACTCAAATTTAGGGACATATGGCTTAAATTAGGGAAACTAAATATTTTTTTATTGAGACAAGACGTTACTCTTACGCTAAAATAAGTGTGATATGTTTAGCATATGGTAAAAGATATTTAAATAGAGTATCTAAGAAGTAATAAATTCTGGAATTATATACACCATAGAGTGAGTGTAGTTCACAATAACCTATTATATATTTTATGAATCAAAAGAAGAAAGGAACTTGAAGGCTCTAAGCACCAAGCCATGATGAAAAGATTAAAACAGTAATTAACCTGATTTGATTAGTTTACGTTGTATATATGCATTAAAATATCATATTTTACTATATAAATAAGTACAATTATTAGATTTTAATCAAACTTTTTAACAATTTTTAAGAAAAAGGAAATGTTATCTAATCTGAATTGATCATCACAGACTGTATGAATACATGTATTGAATTATGACATCATACCCCATAAATTTACATAATTAAAATAAAAGCAGGGAAGAGAAGAGGAAAGAAGGAAGGAGGGAGGGAATTAATATTTGATGCTAATAATATCTCCATGAGAAGGATGTTGTTGTCCCCACATTGCGAATAAGAAATCAGAAACACAACGGGGAAAAGTGACTTGGCTGAGCCTCAGGCCAGACAGCGGCAAAGGTAGCATCCTGAACCTGACCACTACAGCACGCTACCCACCCCACTCCCCCTCCCTGGGAGTCTCTAATGCTAGCTGGAGTTCCCTGCTGTCTAGTGGAAATTTGTCTTAATAACATGGATATCCAAAGATTCAGACCTTGAAGCCCTGCATCTGAGAGCTGAGCATATTACTCTGCCAGTAGAACTATCTTAATGGAGATATGCCTGTAGATTTAACTATTGAATATGTTTCTAAAAGCATATTCCAATTGCATACTGAAGACAATTGGAAGAATTGGGAGAGTCCAGACTTTAGAGTGAGACAGGTTGAGGTTTAGTTTTTACTCTGAATTACTGCTTGTATGAATTTACATAGATTACCAAGACTTCCTACATGTCAGTGTTTATATCTTTGAAATAAGATTCTGCATTTTACTTCAAAAGGTCATCATGATCATTGAATAAGGTAGTGTTAAATGGTCTAAGTTACTCTAAAATAGTCCAACATATATAATATATAATTGTATAAAAAAGAAAATTCCTAATTCCTACCTTCAACAAAATTACAAATTTATTTAGCATCACAGAACATCTAATTCCAAACTCAAATGTATTTGGAATTAAATCATTGGATATTAGAATAATATGCTTGGAATAGAAATAATACAAATAAGACTTAAGGGCCTCCATTCAATTTTGAGTTACTTAGTATTCAGGTTCTATGTTCTAATAGCTCATTGACATAATTGTAATTTAAGTTCCAGAGTTTACAACAATTAATATCTTGTTTGAACGACCACTATAAAAGCTTTTGTTTCAATGTGTTTTCCAAATTATTTTTTTCCCAGCTGAGATAAATCATATTCTTTAGATGTTTTGCTATTTTGCTAGAATTTACTGTGTGAAACACCTATAGAATAGTAAAAATATAACATAGTAGACATAAAAACTCCATTTGGTTTTTACTCTTGGAGTACATATCCCAACATGGGCAGTGCTTTCTTCTATATATGTGAGATATAATAGATGTATACAGCACAGATTTATATAAGAAGATAATCAAGTGGTAGAAACACAACACTCAAAGCATGAAGTACTAAAAGTCTGCTTCTATTATAAGACTAATTTTATAATAGAGATGCTGCAATGGAATATCAAGGAAAACTGGTAAGATTCTTTTTCATAGCTATTTAATGTAAATTGTGTAAATGATATAAAAACTTAAACTATCAACACTGATTAAGTCACTTTCATCTATCGCTTGTTTTTTTCCTCAAATGTTCTTATCCAATAGCATTAATTGGATTCATCAGTAAAGACAGAGAGAAGGAGGTGAACACATATTTTGTGTCCAGTAATACTTTTTAAATCTTACGTTTCCTTCATTCTATATGTCTGCTTAAGGTCAACATTTCAAACCTCCCAGGAAATTTCATACTCAGCAGATCTGAACAGAAATCCACTATCTTCACCCTTCAACACTGAACCTAGGATGCATCTTAGCCTCCTATTTATGTTCTTTAAACTTTGTCCTATTCCTTGTATTAATCAGTCTTCAGGTCATGTTGATTCCAACACTTTAGCATCTTGAACCCTTTGTGTCTGCCCCATCCTATCTTGCTAACACGCTTTTACACTCTGATACTAATTTGAATGAATTATTACAAGAATTCCCTAACACATCTCTCTGCCTCAGTCTCATGTTCTATATGCAGTTAATATACTGTTCCTTTCAAGGGCATTCTTCTTTCACTTACTAATCACAAAAAGAAATGCATCTTTCCATTGAAGAGATCTGCAGATCTGGATGCTGTTGCATTAACCAAGTGATTAAACATGACAACAACAACAGTGAGATCACCTGATTATATGCCCCTCAAAAAGCAATGCAACAGAAGACAGGTTCACTTGGTAGCTTTCTTGTCAAAAATGTATTATCAATATCTTAATAATTAGGAAATAATGCAACAAGTTCAAAATGCCAGACCTTTTTCAAGACAGCTGTTTCCTCCAGAAAAATTAATTAAATATCAGAAAAAATTATAATTACTATGCTGTAGTCTGGTTGCTTGGCTGGGTAAAGTTGTCTACAATTTGTTCTCTCCACTTTTGTTATTTATTCTGCAAACTATTGAACGCACAATTTATGTTAGGAAAGGTAATGAGTTAAAAATCTTCAGAGATGTGCTAGATGTTTGGCATACAATGCTTATTTGAAAGAAACGCATCAGTGGTAGCTTCTCGTGTGCAGAATGCACTGCAAACATTACCCACAATGAATGTTCTGTCACAGGGGGGACTGGGCAGGAGCATCTGTTAGACTATTTTATGACAGATCAGTATATAGGCAATGTTGCCAGCAAGGGTTTTTCTCCAGTATAAAACAACAATCTTCAGTAGAATTGGAGTCACTAAAAGCAGGAAAACAGCTTGCTTTATGAAAGATGCCACCTTTTCTGCAGCCAAGAAATCACCGATCTGATGTTAAGTTCCTGCTATTAGTCTTTCTTCAGCTGCGCAGGTGGCAACTGTTCCATGTTCCAGTTCAGCTCCCTAAGGTTACAGCTGTGAACTTGGGTAATGGCTGTGTTTATTCTTTGCCAGGCTTAAAAGTCTTCAGGGTAAAGTTTTTTTTTCTTTTTTCTTTTTCTTGCTGCTCATTGAAAATCCCTTCTTGAGCAGATGTGCTTCTCCTCATCTCCTCTAGTTTCTGTGGTGCATGTTAAGTTTAGCACTAGTTTTGTTTATTTGTGGTCTTACTTTCTAACTGATAGTGACACAGCCAGTTTTGAAGTTAGTTTCTATTTAGCTGATGACTTTTCTCTTGTTGCTAATAAAAAGGACTCATGGGAACCTAGACATCGAACCTAAGCACTGAGTGTCACAGATTTATATTGTAGTCTATGTTTGCTTATGCCACTTCAACCTCTGTTTAAAAATGTGGATCACAGGGACAGTAATAACCCTTATTTTTGCTATTTTGTATACTTTCCTGGTATTTACATTAGGAACTCCAGGCCCTGCAAAGTGTTCCCCTCTAGCCCACTAGTTTTGCGAGTCTCCAAGTGGTTTCTCACAAGTGCTCTTGATCTGTTCTCTTACTGTCTGGCAGGGATAATTTCTTCTCTCTGATTTTGATATCATTAAGGAGCATCAAATGTCCCTGTCTCTAGCAACATGCTACTACTCTGATATGCTAGAATCTCCATAGGTCTCAACGTAAAGCCAGTATATTCTCTGGAGTCCCAGTGTACCAAAAGCAATTCAGAATAGATCCCTTCTTTTCTTTCTCTCTTTCTGCTTTTATATACACAACTACTAATCCATCACAATGAAGACAAGGCTAGCACTCTGCTAGAACTGGAGAGAGAACAGCTACCAATAATAACATGGTCCTAGTCTCATGCATTTGATCTATCAGGAGAAAGAACATTCAATAAATAATCACAAGATTTATAACTGTCATATTTGACGATTTCAGCATGTAGTGGAAGAAAGTACTTGGGTACCAAAAGAAGCCCAGGACCCAAGCAGACCTCTCTGAGGGACTAGAACTCAGAGATGAGTATAATTTGCTCAGGATGAGAACAGTTTCTTAGAAAGAAAAATGTAAAACATTCCAAGAAGAAGGAAAAGCATAAATTCAAACTGTTGCTGTATCTACAAGTCTGTAACTTTTTTTTAATGCAGTGAGGTGTATATACCAATATTTTATAGAGACTTTTAATAAATATTCTCTTAAATTGACTTGCTACAAAGAAAAACACTATAAAAGAATCCTCCATATAACTATCATCCATTTGTCAGCTTGATTTATAAATTACTGAATATGATGTATTAAAATTTCTGCTTGTAGTGGTAGTTGTCTATTTATAGTTAGTTTTGCATATGTTTTAAGATACATTAGAATAATGAATTCAAGTTTTAACATTTACATAATCCTTGTGAAATGAGTTCTGTTCTATTTTTTCTAACAATAGATTTTATTTAATATACCTACATCAAATTTTATTTTTATTTCTATATTTTTGGTCTTTATATTTCAACTGTGCTGGATGTAAAGAGTATATTGGTGATTTCCTTTTGAAATTATCTGGAAAATTATTTTCTTTTCCACTGAGAAGCATGATCTTATTATTACTACTGATGTATCTTTACAAATTTCTACGATTCTATTTTGGGGTTTTTGTTATGTCATCTTCTTTTCTTTGCTTTTTTTCTCCTTTGTTGTCTTCTCTTGAATTTTTTTACATTTTTAATTTTACTTTTTCTATTGTGATTTTGAAGGCATCACACATTGTACTTATTTGGTGTTTAAATTTTAGATAGTTCATCATACCCTACAGAATTCAATTAAAACAAAGATATTATATTTTTTTCACCTTTATTGATGCACTATAGGTTAACATAATAGTTGAGTCCATTTTGATATCACCATCGAAGCTATTTTATATATTTGTTTTCTATAAACTATCTATAAAATTACATTAACAATAAAATTCTTTAAAACTGATATCTCTTCCTCAATTTAATGGCTTTGCTATTAAGTACTGTAATTTTTATATGGAATAAATAATAACAATGACCATATTACTATTGTCCATGCAATTAGTGTTTGTTTAGATTTACCAACATATTTATCCATATCATTGTTACTATCTCTCTTGCATCTGAAAATCTGAGATGATTTTTCTTTTACCTAAATTTATTTTCTTATTTTGTTCCTAAAACTCTTCTGGAAACAAGAGATTTATGTTCTTTAAAAAAAAGTCATTTTTTTCTTTCCTATTCTTGAAGAATAAGAATATTCATTAAGTATGTAATTCTAAAGTTAAAAGTAATCTTTCCTTGGCACATTTGTAATATTTTTCTATTAGGCTTAAATTAAATTATAAGTTTAGTATGTCTACTAGGTAACTTCTCTTTCTCATTCATGTTCTGTAGACTCACTGTGATTTGTCTAGATGCGAATTCTTTTTATTTACTCTGATGGGAATGTATGAACCTGAGGTTAATGTTTTGCAGTTATCCTGGAAAAATCTCAGCCATTCTCTCTTCAAATCTTCTTTCTGTTCTACTCTATTATTCTGTACTCTGAGTAGACAAATGCCACTCTTTCTCACTACACCATCTATGTGATTTAACCTTGATTTCCTTTTTTTTTTCTTCGTCTCTCTGGTTACATTCTGGATAATTTCCATAGATACCAATTTCAGTTTACTAATGTTACTTTTAATTTTGACTATTCTGCCATTTAAATTATCCTTTCCTTTTTGGTGCATTATATATTATATATTATATACATAACAGTGGGGTTCATTTTGACATGTTCTTAAATGGATATAACAAAATTTTCTCCATTTCAATCTCAAATACTTCCCCTTTTCTTCACCTCCATCCTTTGTCTTCCTATCTCTTCCTCTACACCACTGGTCTTCCTTCCATTTATTCATTGTTTTTTAAATTGGTGCATTATAGCTATACATAAAAGTGGAATTCATTATGATATATTCATATATGCATATAGCATAATTTGACCAATTTTATTCTGCAGTTCTTCCGCTTTACTTCTAAAATCTTACTCAGTTTTAGAACAATTCCTTATATGATCTCTTAGTGCATGCTCATTCAAGAGCCCTTTCATTTGTTTTGGAGTATGAAATATATTTATTTCAGTTTTGCTAATTCCAACACAAGACATTATTTTCCTGTCTTATTTGGTTATTTATTTGCTCTCCTATTGACTCAGGCTCATGGCACTTGTTTCCTTCTGTAATATAATTGATCTGCATTATTAATGGATCCTATAATTCTGAATGAATCATCTTGCTAAAATTTACCTGTAACATTAAAATATACGCTCATGGCACTTTCACAATCATATGTGGACATGCACAATGTGGCAAAAATTTTGAGTCCCCTAGCATACATCTACCCGGTTGTGGTCAAACAAGGTGATGCTTTGCTTCTCGTTTCAGATCTCATGCAATAAATAATCATCCCTTTCAAAGTCTATTTAATACCATGATTTTCCACTTTTGTGCTCTTTTTTCTTTTCTCATGATTTCAAACTTTAAAATGACCCCCAAGCATAGTGCTGACGTGCTGTCTGGTGTTGCTAAATGTAAGGTTTTAGAGTGCCTTGTGAGGAAAATATGTGTGTTAGATAAGCTTGACTAGTAAGTCCCTTTGGTCATCAGTTCAGTATTAATGAACTAGTAATATATGTATTAAATAAGGTATCTTTAAACAAAAACATATATAATAAAAATGATGTATTAAACAGTTAATGAAAAGTTCGTGACCAGAGGCTTGTAGAAATCTGACCTCATATTTCCCCTCAAAACAATGGTACCATATTTGCTAATTGAGTGTTCACAACTTTATAGGACATAACTACTGTGACAAATGAGCATTGATTATGTTTGGTTATTTATTTTTTTCTATGAGTTTATATTCATTGAATTTTATCTATTGAGCTATTCTAAGGAAAAACTATATTTCTTCAGAACTATTTTGCATTTTCTTTGTCAGTTGCCTAGAAGGAATAAAATCCCAGGATAGCTTTAAATAAAGCCAGCTGCTAAAAGTACTCCCACCAAACTATTTGAGTTAATTTGGGTCACACAACTTTGTGAACAACAATTTTGGCTTGTGAATTCTCAATAGAATTTTTTATTTTTTATTTTTTGTCCTCTGTGTACCAGGTTGGGAAATACAGCTTTCCTTTTGTTAACATTTCTCAGAAGGAGCCACACTTTGGAAGTCCCAGGTATAAGTGGAAGACTGCTATTCACTTTGCATGCTGGTCCTGGGATTTATTATCTCCCACAATTTCCACAAATTGTCAGAAGTGAACTTCAAGTTGATCAGTCTTCATAGATTTCCTCAAGGAACATTCAGATTCTGACTTTGCTTCCTAGTTTTATGCCAGGATTTTCATTTTTGCTTCATTAAAAGTAGACAACCAAAACAAAACCTCCTTGTAGATGTGTTACTAAGTAAAAAATCTGGGAATAATGTTTTTAAAAGATTAAAATAAACTTTTAGCTTTTTTGTTTGTTTTCAGGAAATGTACTCTGGAAACAATTCCTCTTTTTCACATGTTTATGATTCCAAGCTATGGCAAAAATCCTAAGATAGAAAAACTGTTAACACAGAGAAAGATCTTCCACCCACTTCTTTTACTGATGCTCTTTCAAGCTCTGTGGCTTAAGGGATTTATGTGACTTTTTGATTTTCATGATGTAGTACTTCAAAATGGGGTAATTTTGAGTACACTATGAGTTGTTTGTTGTGAACTATCAAATGAGATAATGCATATGAAAACATATATCACAGTGATGCTACATACTTGCATATTAATTCAGAGAATGTAATTAACACAAAGCTCTACAGTCTTGCAATAAAAAATATTTGAATTCTATATCATCTGGGAAAAACTTCAGAGAATAAAATGAGTGGTCCTGTGCTTATTTAAAGGAAATTGAATAAAATTCTACTTCTTTTAAATACTTACATCCAAGCCAGGTGCAGTGGTGCACATCTGTAATCCCAGTGGCTCGGGGGGCTGAGACAGGAGGATCGCAAGTTCAAAGCCAGTCTCAGCAATGGCGAGGTGCTTAGCAACTCAGTGAGATCCTGCCGTTAAATAAAATACAAAATAGGGCTGAGGATGTGGCTCAGTGGTCAAATGCCCCTGAGTTCAATCCCTTGTACCAATAAACAAACAAACAAACAAATAAATATTTACATCCAATCATACACTTTATTCTTGACTCCTGTTTCCAAAATAAAGAGACTCATGAATATTCTCCTGCTCACATTTTAAGAATATTGCTAACTTGATGATTACACTTGAATACCTCTATGTTGGCTATGAGTCATGGTGACTCATATTTTTGTTAGGTTATCAGTATCAATAATCATTAAAAAAAGTATTATGTTTATTAAAGTAAAAACATTAATAAGTAAATGTTGATGCTGAATTTGCACTCATTATTCAATTTTTTGAGGAAGGAATAAATGTTACACTGTTTTATTAGAGTGGATTCAGTTATAATACTACTAGGTCCAAATGTATAAGATGCTTAAAATAGAAGTTTATTCCACACTTACACTACCATTTAACATGAGTTTCCCTAGCTTGCAGGCCACTTTCCTCCATGGGGTGATTTAGAGAGCCAGATCTTTTTTATCTGTAGTTTTAGTGTCTCCTGAACATGAGTTGATATCCACTATGGTCATATCCTTCTGCCAAAAATGGTGCATATAACTTTTGCTCATATTTCATAGGAATAATTGATTACATGTCCATATCCAACTGCATAGAAATGTGAAAATTTTTGCCTATCTGAATACAGCAAAAGGAAAGAAACTGGATCTTTTGGAACAGATATTTCAGGCCAAACTAACAATAAACATACTATTTATAGTTATAGTAAAATTCTCTTTTACTCTAATATCTGATGTAGCATTTTTCTACACAGGCCAAACTTTAAATTAATATATAATACACATTAATTATTAGGAAGTAAAATAAAGTAGGATAAAAAATAAGTGTTCTACATTGTACTTAAATTTGTTTAGCTAGCACTTGAATAGTACATTTAGTATATACAATATATGCATTATAACCATTTTGCTGAATCAGGTTTATCTTTTACCTCTAAGGAAAGGTATTTAGAAACTTTACTTATTTTAAAGGTATTTATTTACTTTACTTTACATCCATTATAGAAATGACTTCTATAAGTAATTACAAATTCTTAAAGAAAAACTGCTTTATTGACAGAGTCTCCTAAGTGTGTGTGTGAATAAAATAGTTGAAATGGCTCTAATACTTGTCAGCATAACCTAAATAAAAGTTCATTTAAGACAAATAAATGTCAAGTACCTTTCTTGGGCACAAATCCTAGGGAGCAGAGAGACACAGTATGACAGTTTAAGGAATGTCTTAACAATGGCATGTCGCTTTATCAGGGATGTCTTTGAAGTAACTAAGAAGCAGGTTAATGAGATGATGAGAGTGAAGGCTCAATATGACAAAACTACAAAGCACTTTTCTCACGTCATTCCTCTGAGATACGTAGGTGGAAAATACTACCTCTGTTTTATAGATTGAAAAATGAAATAGTTTATGCACTCAGAGACATTTCACTGACATTCTGATTTTTAAACAGGTGTAGTTTCCTTTTATAGACCTCTAATAGTTATTACATCAGCTTTAGACTTCTGTAATAGTTCTGAATAATAGCATCTTTAGAGTTGTTGAGATAATCAAGGTTTCACTCTGTCTTCTTTTTCATAAACATTTTAAGTGCTAACATCATAGACAAAACATGAAATGTTATTTCTAACTCTAGGAAGAGAATTTGTAAGATTTATAGATTCTTTAAAGAGCATTTGTAATACATATATCTTATTCTTGGCTCTTATATAATTGAAAGAAAAACTTGGTTGCTGAAACATTTACCATGTGCATTATTGAACCAAATGCACACACACATACACACAAAATCCAGAAAAGCCAATCCCTATCTATTTGAATATATTAAAATTGAAAACCAATTGTTACAAGTTCCAGATTAAGCTTTAAGCTAAAATCACCATTAAATACCACATAATTCAGTGCATAAAGTTAATGAAACTTGAACAGAGTGACCAAATGGCTATCACAGTGCTCAGAAGTCAAGAGTTCTATCTTATGACAGCAATGATTTCTTTGCCATGTGTGAACTGGGGTGCAGGCATCCCATTCATCTCATTTCTGATCACTCTAATCTTCTCTTACACTCCCATTAAGGTTGTTCTCTTTTACATTTTCTCACCTAACCAAATTGGCTTCAGTGCATATTTATGATTATGAATATCAATTTCAATCTCCTAAATTAGAAAGGGAACTAGAGTACATTTTCATAATCTCTATATGATAGAAATACTTACTATTCTAATAAGAACTCTATGCTCTTTTATCTATAATCCCTGAAGCTTCACTAAAATTCTGCATAACCCAGAGTTGTACAAAAATGGCCAAGAAGTCACTTGCTTTTATCAGTATCTCTAGGGGGAATAGAATGAAATGTATTTCATAAAAGTTAATTACATTATCTCTCAATTTTTAGGAACCAATTATATGACTGTAAATTTTAACAACAAAAATGAATTATGGTAATAACAATTTATGTATGACAATTTTAAAGCAAATTAAATTAATTAAAAACCCAATTGCATTATCTATGTTGGCCTTCATATCCTTTCTAAAGCAATTAGTTATTATTCATTTTTACTTAAGAACTGATATAATTTAGTTATGTGCCATTTTGTGTTAAAGTGTGTTTTATGATATTACAGTTTAGAAACTTCATGTGTTTCAAAAATTAATTGTGTTGTTTTGTATGGATTAGTAACTGTCAAAATAAAATGCTTTCATAAATATGATAAATATTTAGCTCTAACTATTAGCTTCATCTTATGGCTAATAATTATCAATTAAATTATTTTCATAAGTAAATGAATCATTAATAAACTTAGCTTTCTGTATTTCATTATTATCTTTTCCAGGTAATATTTCCCTCTATTGTTCATTGAAACTAATTCCATAGACTTAATGTTTTACCTCATTACAAATAGTAGATGACCTGTTTGGATCCAATCAGCAACATCTATGTCTTATATACTTACTTGTGCTAATTTCATAATTTGTGTTGGAATGTTATAGCATAAGAAGGAAGAACGGAATTTGGAGAGAAGGAAGGAGGAAGGAAGGAAGGAAGGAGGGAAAGAAAGAAAGAAGGGAAGGAGGGAGGGAGGGAGGGAAACAGTATGCTTGGAGCATCTTCTCAAAACCAGATTAATCAAACAAGTATATATTGGCTCCTAACAAATCCCTATTTCTTTTTATTTTATGTTGTTAGTATTGCTGAAAAAGAGACACTATAGTGGTCTCTGCAAAACATCAAAATATATGTGTTTTCTTCACAGTTTATCCACTACTATAAAACATGTACTTTTGGAGCTTTTAAAAATACATGATCAAGGCCAGGCACAGTGGTACATGCCTATAATCGCAGCAGCTCAGGAGGCTAGACAGGATAATTGTGAGTTCAAAGCCAGCCTCAACAATGGTGAGGCATTAAGCAACTCAGTGAGACCCTGTCTCTAAATAAAATACAAAATAGGCTGGGGATGTGGCTCAGTGGTCTAGTGCCCTTGAGTTCCCTGGTACCAAAAAAAAAAAAATACATGATCAATAAAGGAAAATATATATTTAGTTAATCATCTCATCTGAAACATTCTCAAGCACTTAAATGGAAAATATAAAACCTCTTCATTTTTTGGTATTAACAAAACTATTTCAAGTTGCTTCTTTTTTCTCTAAAAATAGTTTGTAGAGGTTTTGAACCATTCTCTTATAAAGACTCTGAAATAGTTCACTATTAAAGGGAGAACATTACCAGTGCCATTACCAGAACAGCATAGTAATATTTGGGCAGAGTGTGTTCTGTGATATTAAGTTTATACATGACTAGCACACAAAAACAATATTTAAATTTCATCTCTGAGTTTAGTGAAGTGGAAACCCTGCAATTTTTTCTGTCATTGCCTAGTACCTTTTCTGACTCTAGCTTTTCCATAAAATGGGCTATATAACTACAAGAGAAATTTTAAGGAAGTGGTAGAAAAACTAGACAATCACGCTATAATATTGTTTAAGCAGCTGAACTTTTAAGAAAGATTTCTTTGAACCTTAAAAATTTTCATGCACATGAATATTCATGTGCATGAATACCCAGCAATTTAAAAATATGACACTATTCAAAACTTTATAGGGTGCTACTATTTAAAGGAGGAATTTTTATTCTCAAATTTTATAAGCATCAGTTTATTAATGATAATCAATGCATTTCTTTAAAAACCTGAAAATATTTTTATTTTATTACTACTTAAGGAAGCAGATAGTTTACAATGATATAAATATATACATGGTGTGTTTTCTTCATATATGGAAGAAAAGAAATAACATGTCATCAAGATTGATTTATCTTGAATACAAAAATGAAGTATTGCAAATAAACCTTGGTGTTAGTAGTGCTAAAGCGATGAAAGCGTATCAATATTAGTGTAAATGCAAACAACTTATTTTTTATTTTATCAATATTAGTTAAGATAAGTTCTATGAAATAAGCAGATAAAGAGTCAATAATAAAAAAGGATTGTAGGAACTTGATGTTAGCTATGCAGTAGTTTTTGTTTGTTTGTGTATTTTACTGTGGATTAAACCCAGGGCACTTTACCAGTGAGCTACATTCCCAACCCTTTCTTCTTTTTTTTTTTTGGTACTGGAGATTGAACTCAGAGGCACTTGACCACTGAGCCATATCCCCAGCCCTATTTTGTGTTTTATGTAGAGACAAGGACTCACTTGAGTTGCTGAGGCTGGCTTTGAACTCACTATTCTCCTGTCTCAGCCTCCAGAAGTGCTGGGATTATAGGATTGTGCCACCGCGCCTGGCTCCGTTTCTTGTTTTGTTTTGTTTTGTTTTGTTTTGTTTTGAGATGAGATCTTACTAAATTGGGATTACAGGTATGCACCACTGAGCCCATCTCTGTCGTAATTTTTAAATATCCTTGAATCCTCAGACAAAAACAGACCCAGTAACTAAATAGAAAAGCCAGAATGCATGGATAATCTTTAAAATGAAATTCACTTTTAAGGTGTACATATGAACCCTACAATTCTATAAGTGAATGAAACAAAATTGTCAGAAATCCTGCCTACTATTATTGATGTCTAATGGGAAGAAAACAAAAGAAAGCAATTGAGAATCTGATATACCAGAGAACAAAAGAAATCCAAATGGCCAGCAAGTATTTACTAATAAATACACAGATCAATTTGTGTGCAGCAACTAAAATCAGGAAAAGTTTGACCCCTGCAAAAGTGAGTAAGTGTGGGGGTTTGTGAGCAAGTGTGAAGGAGCTGGAGAAGCCTTTCAAAGCTAAACAGCCAAGGTCATTCATTGAGTAGCTAAAAAACATTGAGAAAATGGTACAAAACATAAAAGGACATACATGAGAGGAATATAAAAATCCCAAAATAAAAAATAGAATTTAGGACATAATCAGAAACATCAGGGAGAAAAAAAACCCTTTTCAGATATGAAAAACAAAATAGAGGGAATGTAAGAATAAATACAAGAGATTTGAACCTTATTATAAATAGATAGTGAAAAGGATGAAAGCCTTAAAAATCAAAACAGAAATTGAGAATGGTTTTTTAAAAAGTTTTTTTTTAAGCTAATGATAACTTAATATAAAACAAAATTCAAAATGAGTAATATCAGTCTCTGAGGTTAAGTAACAAAATAAAGGAACAAAATAAATGCAATCAACAATAATTCAAGTAACTTTCCTAAATAATTATAAAAATGTTGAAGTGATGTTAGTTAAAACCACTGGAAAAGGGAGTATAAAAGCTTTTTCCTCTGCAAACATATGAATGAGAACTAGCACAAACAACTTTATTGGAATTCTGGGAACTCATGGAGAGTTTCTGGTAAACAGGCAGACCCTTAGTCTATTAAACAACTAAGTTTCAGTAGGAACTTTTTTTGGGGGGGGGGGGGATACTGAACATTGAACCCAGAGGTTAACCACTGAGATACATCTCCCACAACTTTATTTTTAAACACAGTCACACTAAGTTACTTAGAGTCTCACTAAATTGCTAAGACTGGCTTAGAACTTGCAATCCTCCAGCTTCAGCCTCCCAAATCTCTGGGATTATAGGTGAGTGGCAACATGCCCAGCCCTCAGTACAAATTTTTGTGTGGAGTTTGTATTTTAGTTTGACTTTGTCCGCCATCTCCAAAATCCCAACTTATGATGGGGTTAAATCCTAAAAAACTTTTCAAAAGTGAAAATATCACAAGTCAAAAATGTTTTAATGCACACAACCTACAGAACACAGGAAAACTGCAGTCAGTTATCTACTCGTGTGATTGTATAGCTGATTGGGAGCTTCTGCTGGCTGCTACTGCCCAACAGTATGAGAAATTTTTGTACTACATATCGATATCCCAGGAAAAGATCAAAATTCAAAGTATGGTTTCTACTGAATATGTATCACCATTGCATCATTATTAAGTTAAAAAGTTGTAAGTCAAACCATCTTAAATTTGAGATTGCATAAAAGTGGTAGATTGCTAGAGGGAGCAGAATGAATCTTATTCTCAAAGAACTGAGGCTATTTTTTGGACAAGGATTGCTTTTATTATCTTAATTCTGAACTCTCCCAGTACTCCTATCTGGGCAGGAATTTGACCTCTAAAGGAAAACATATTTTTCATTGCCACAGGGGGCAAGAAATAACTGTTGGGAAAAACAATGACACATCTAAAAGTTGGAGAGGAAAGACTGGGGAATAAGATATTCTGGGAATAAAGGTTTTTAAAACATACCCATATACTCCTAGGAATATAGAAGACAACAATATTTCCAAGGATGAGAGCATTCTCAGAAAAGATCTACGAATATCTTAAGCCCTCATCTATGGCCAACTTTCAAGCACTGTACAAGCAGAATGATGTATAACACAAAGTTCCCAACTACCTGACCAGTGTCAAAGGTGTATCCAACAGAGAAACACAGCTCATCATCAATGGCCAATGTTTTTGTTTGTTTCCTTTCCTGTGTTTAAGAAAATCCCTGTGAAATGACAAGCTGATCAATAAGACAAAAAATTTACAGATTTTAAGTCTCACAAATAACAAAGAATACTCCTAAGGCTTTAAAAAAAATCAGTGCAGAAAAGTCACCTCGCAATCAAACAAAAAGCAAAAACATAACACAGAGAACTAAAATGAGGAGGAAGAGGAGACTCTGTTGTGAATATTGCACATAATAGCCAACATGTTTAATATAAAATAGAAAAGAAAGAAAGAATATTTGTTGAAATAATGACTGAATTTCCCAGATTTGATGAAAGACATGAATTTGCATACCTGAGAAGTTCAATGAATGTCAAGTAGGATAAGCTTAAAAAGATCAACTAAAAGCACTAAGAGAAAATACAAAGAGCAAAATCTGAAAATCTTACGAAGGAAATGACTTGTCATATACAAGGAATTTTCCACAAGACTAATAGCTAAATTTTCATCAGAAACCATGGAAGCTCAAAGGCATATATGATGTGCTGAAAGAAAATACTATCAGCCAGAAATTCTATATTGGCAAAACTCTCCTTCAAAACTGTAGGAGAAAGTAAAACATCCCAGCATAAATGCAAACAAAATTTGTTGGTAGTAGACATACCCTATAAGTAATAATTTTAAAAAAGTATTTCAAACTCTAATGAAAGTATACTAGGCAGTAACTTAAATCTACAAAAGGAACAATAGCAAAAGTAATTACACAGATAATTATGAAGTTTATTATTAATATAATTTGAATTTTTAATTCCCCTTTTTTCTTCTTTATTCAAGACAAATAAGTAAAATATTAGTCATAAGTCTATGGTGATAAACATTCAATATATAAACATGTAATTTGTGACAATAAAAACATACCAGTACTGAAGCCAGAATTAGACAGGCAGTCAGTGTAGACAGGTATCTGGTCAGATCCATCAAGGAAGCCAATTTGGGTCTGAGAAGTTGCAGAGGTATTGAAATGTTAATGTCTTCAGAGACCTTCCTCCACCCTTATCAGGATAACCTTCCCTGCTCCAACCTGTTGCTAAGGTAACCCTTCCCAGCAATTTTCCCTCCCCACAGCTGAGTTGTTAATTACCACTCCCTTCCTGCCCAGATCCCTCCACCTTGGCCCTCAACCCCGCCATCTGTTTCTCAGCTTTTGGCCCAGTCAAGTATGCAGGAAAGAGAGAGATAAGGGGAAGGGAGTAGGATAACAAAAGAAGCCTAGGACACATAAAAGTGCAAACATGTATACTTCTTGGGATGCCAAGATACCAGCTATGGCCCCCTTCTCTCTCCTGGGAGAAGTCTATGTTACGCCTTTTTAAATAAACCCTGCTTAAATGCTTACCTCGGTGTGTTTCTCTAATATTATACTTCAGCGTGTGAGGAAGAAGAACTCATCATAGGTAATGGGCAGCGGGCGGTATCAGTACAACAAAAATGTACCCAGTTTGGAACTGGGCTAATATATATTCTTAGAGGAAAGAGTACATTAATTCAAACAACATTGTTATAAATTAACATCTTTTTGTGATCTTCAAATAATCTGCTAAGAAATATCTAAAAATCATTTTGTAAAAGAAATGAGAAAGGAATCAAAATTTTACACTAGAAATTTGTTAATCTAATACAATGTGGCAGTAAAGAGAGAGCAAAAATAAGTTTGTCCTTGTAATAATTATAGTCAATACAATTAAACTATTCATGCATTAATCTCTATAAGAGATTAATAGCATAAAAATAATCAAACTATGTATTGTTATAAGAGATTCACTTCAAATATATGAACAAAAGTAAACTCAATGTATAGAAAAACATAGTGTAAGGCCAGATGACCAAAAGGAAGCAAATTAAAACCGCTGAGCAAGGCTTTATTGATGTATGCTCCCTGGCGAGACTCCTCAGTCCAACAGAGTGGGTCTGGGAGAATCGCGCATGTGCTCAGTGGTATAGAAATTTTATAGGCTTAGGGCAGGAAGGGGAGGGCTTGGGGCAGGAAAAGGAGGTTTTTAGAGTCCCATGCCCCTGCTGGGGTTGGTCAGGGGATCCTGCTGAGATCCATGTCCTTCCAAGATGGGTCAGGAGAGGTCTGCTGATTGTTAGGAGACGCCATGACTATTTATTTGTCAGCAGCATCTGGTTGGGTGTTCTTTTGCGCATGTGGGCTGCTTGATGCTTTGTTACCTTTGACTACCTTAAACCAACCTAACACACAGTTCATGCAAACAATAAGCAAAAGTGAACTGAAATAGTCATACTAAGTAGGAATTGCTATAGCAACATAGACTGTAAATAAAAAACCACTAAAAAGACAAAGGGCATTATATAACAAAGTCAATTTATCAAGAAGCTATAATAATTATAGAAAATGTACACTCATTACAGAGCCTGAAAATACATGAATCTGAAACTAACAGAATTGAAGAAGGAAATTGTCCAAAAATAACAGAACTTAACTAGAAAAAAGTTAGACATGAAATTATGGCAAATAACCACCACCATAAAACAACCACACTTAACAAACATTAATGTGGCACACTGCCCAACAAGAGTACAGGACACATTCTTCTTAAATACAACAGAACATTCTCCAGGAAAACAAAGCAAACCTTAATAAGCTTACAAAGATTGAAATCATGGCAAATATCCTCTCCGACAATAATGGAATAAAAATAAGCAAACAGGAGGAAATTTGGGAAAGTTGCAAATATGTGGAAATTAAACCATGCACTTCAATAGCCAATGAGTCAAGGTATATATAAGGAAACTAGAAAATATATTGAGATGATGAAATTAAATCACAATATATTAAATCTTGGGAGATGAAGCAAAAGCAGTTCTCAGAAAATTTTATATACCTGAAAACACCTGTCTTTTAAAAGATCTCAAATCATTAACCTAAATTTCTATTATATAGAACTAAAGGAGAAGAAACTAACCTCAATGCATACAGAAGGAAGGAAATAATAAATATTACAGCAGAGGTCAATCAAATAGAGAAGAGAAAAAAAAGCTGATACAGAGAAACAAACCTAAAAGTTGATCCTTTGATAGGAAATTAACATGAAATATTTCTACCAACCTTACAAAAGTAAATCATAAAGGAATAGGAAAAGAAGATTGTATCTAACAAATTATATAACTCAGGTGACATGAAAAAATTACCTGGGAACACACATACTATCAAAGCTTACTAATAAGACAATGAAAATTTAAATAGACCTAAGTAGTAAAGCTAGGAATAAATATTTCCAAAAAGATGAGCCTAAACAAGATGGTTTCAATGGTGAATTTTATCAAAAGTCTAAAGAATTAACACCAAAACTTCTCAGATTCTTGCAAAAAATAGAAGAGGAGAAAATATTTTTTTTAACTTATTCATGAAACCAGTCAGGCTGTGTGATGTCATTAGAACAAGAAATTATAGACAAATATCCCTCATGAATACAGATGCAAAAATCCTTAATGAAATACTAGGAAGCTATAGTTACCATATTAAAAGGACTATATATCATGGTACTGAGAAATTTATCCCAGGAATGCAAAGGTTCAGAAAATAAAAGTCAATTAATATAACATACCAGCTTAATAAAAATTTTTGTAAATGCAATTACCAAAAGTTGATGCAGAAAAATTATTTGACATGGGCGGTTCCAAGATGGCGGCCTAGACAGTCCACTCTGCGCTAGGCTCTCAGGGACCAAGGCTGGAAGTGATGGAGGCGCCATTTTCCAGCCAGCTTCCTGCGGCTCAACATCCCATGCAGGAATTTCGCTCGTGTATGTGTGAGTACAGGATCACCGGGAGGCAGCGGTAGCCGTGGCTTCAGTGCCAGCCAAAGAAACGTGGTTGCAGCCTGGGCCTCGGCCCAGGGCTCCGGCTATCCGAGACTGAGACTGGAAGTAGCGGAGTGCCATCTTCCAACCAGTTTTTTGGCAGCTCTCTGCAGCTTGCCGCCCCACACAAGAGTCTCGCTCGCGTGTGTGAGCGCAGGGCCACCAGGAGGCAGCTGTAGCTGGGAGGCGTGACTTCGGCGCCGGCTGGAGAAACGCAGTTGCAGCCCGGGCCTCAGCCCAGGGCTACGGCTCTCCGAGACTGAGACTGGAAGTAGCGAGGTGCCATTCTCCAACCAGTTTCTTGACAGCTCTCTGCGGCTTGCCGCCCCACGCAGGAGTCTCGCTCGCGTGTGTGAGCACAGGGCCACCGGAAGACAGCAGTAGCTGGGAGGTGTGGCTTCCGCGACGGTTGGCAGAAAGCAGTTGCAGCCGGGGGCCTCGGCCCAGGGCCCTGGCTCTCCGAGACTGAGATTGGAAGTAGCGGGGTGCCATCTTCCAACCAGTTTTTTGGCAGCTCTCTGTGGCTTGCCACCCCACGCAAGAGTCTTGCTCGCGTTTGTGAGCGCAGGGCCACCGGGAGGCAGCGGTAGCCGGGAGGCGTGACTTCGGCGCCTGCCAGGGAAACGCAGTTGCAGCCCAGGCCTCAGCCCAGGGCTACGGCTCTCAGCTCTCCGAGACTGAGACTGGAAGTAGCAAGGTGCCATTTTCCAACCAGTTTCTTGGCAGCTCTCTGCAGCATACCGCCCCACGAGTCTTGCTCGCGTGTGTGAGCGCAGAGCCAACGGGAGACAGCGGTAGCTGGGAGGCGTGACTTCGGCACCAACTGGCAGAAAGCAGTTGCAGCTGGGGGACTCGGCCCAGGGCACAGACACTCCGAGACCGAGACTGAAAGTAGTGGGGTGCCATTTTCCAACCAGCTTCTTGGGCAGCTCTCTGCAGCTCACTGCCCCAGGCAAGAGTCTCGCTTGCGTGAGTGAGCGCAGGGCCACCGGGAGACAGCGGTAGCCAGAAAGAGTGACTTTGGCGCCCACCGGTGGAGTGCAGTTGTGGTGGGGGATGTGGCCCAGGGCTCCAGCCCAGAGTTTACCCTGGGTGTGCCGGGCCTGCTTCCGCACAGGGTGCCTGGGCCCAGTGCCCACCTAACCGCGAGAGACCGCTAGCAGTTGCCTCTGTGGACTGACTGTCTCCTGAGCGGAACCCCAGCTATTGTTCTTTGTGGACCACCTTCTAACACAGTGGGACTTCCTACACACCGGGGGGTGCAGGTGAACACCTGGGAGCAAACCTTGGCCACGGTGGAACAGCAACTCCACCAGCGGCCCAGAGTTTCACCTTGGCCTGGGACCAGTACCAAGGATACCAGCCTGGAAAGTCCAGCAAACAACAGACAACGCCACCTACTGGAGGAGAAATAACGAAACCCTCCAGGGAAACTATAACCATATAGGAGTTAAAACTGTAACACCTTGGATCAGCAGAGCTAGAAGGAAAGACACACAAACATCATGAGAAAACAAGGGAAGAAAGTGACTCAAACAAACCAAGATACTACACTCCTAGAATCCATGGGCTGTACAGCAGGAGGAATGACAGAACAGGAATTCAGGAAGTACATAATTAAAATGGTTGGTGACTT
>CM053399.1:141227905-141244658 GCA_028644305.1 Xerus rutilus | reverse complement strand
TTGCAAAACTATGGAAGCAACCCAGATGCCCTTCAATAGATGACTGGATAAACAAACTGTGGTACATATACACAATGGAATATTATTCAGCAATAAGAGAAAATAAAATTATGGCATTTGCAGGCAAATGGATGGAATTGGAGAACATTATGCTTAGTGAAGTAAGCCAATCCTAAAACACCAAATGCCGAATGTTCTCTCTGATTAATGGATAAGAATACATAAGGGGGGGTGGGAACGGGAAACATAGGGGAAATGCAGGAACTCTAGACGTGGCTGGGGGAGGTGGGAGGAAGGAAAGGGGAATGGGCATAGTAATGATGGTTGTTTGAGATGGTCTTTACTACCCCTGGCACATCTATGAAGAATCTAATGGTATGACTTTATCTGGTTTGCAATCAGAGAAATGGAAAAACTGAGCTCTGGTTATGTACTATGACTTGAAATGCATTTAAATAAAATAACTAAATTTAAAAAAAATAAATAAAAATAAAAATAAAATAAATAAAAAAATTGAGTTCATTTCATTTATAAACAAAAGAGTGAATAGCACGCTCTTCTTTATACATTTAAGAAACTATAGACTCCAAAGGTAGGAAGTGCCTTACACTTCCTCAGGTACGATATTTTGTAGTTAGAGAATTTTGTCTAGAGCCATGGTTTCCTAACTTCCTGTTCTTTCTACTATTCCAGGCTGCTTTCATTCATGTACCATGATTATTAAAAACATGGAGGATTAAGTCATCATTTTATATTCAAGTCAGTACAATGACCTCCTTGAAAAAAAGAATCAGTTGTCTACCTCTGTTTCCACACAATGCACCACTTTTTCTCAATTAGATTCCTTCAAATTAAAGGCAGGATTTGAGTCTCTGGGTTCATTTGGCCATTTAGCTTTCTGCTGAGGCTGTCCAAAGAAGAGCAAATTGCGCCCAAAGGGTATTCTAAGAAATAAATTAAGTAAAGTTACTCATTGAAATTCTTATTACCAGAAACAGCACTTGTCCATTCGGCAGGTAATTTGTAGTAATGTTTGGTAATTGATAGCAATTTCTAGTAATTAAATGCTGAGCCATTTCTTCATTTAATATTGGTTTCATTTCATAAACCCAGTACTAAGAAAAAGAATTAGTGGTTGATAACTATGTCATGCTCTCATAACCAAAGGAAGTACAGAGTTAAGGAAGAAGCAGCTAATGTACAAGGTTGGATTGCCTTTATGGTTCTATATTGAAGTAAATATCTCAGATTATTTCATTAACAAACACTGAAGTTGGATTAAAGAAAACATACAAACTTGGAATGCAGTAGGCCTTCAAAAGATATGAATTTCCAGATTATTTACTATTCTGTAGGTTAACTAAAATGTCTGTACTTTCTCAAATTATAAAATAACTTAAACTTATTTAAAGGTTTTATGAAATACTTTTGAGCCCATTACTGTAGTCCACAATTGTCATTGTGATATTGTACAATTATTAAAGTGTTCTGTATAATCACTGAACTGACTTAATTCCAAGACTGATTAGCTTAAAATACTGATCATTTATATCGTACAAATGAATAAAACTTTAGAAATGTATTTAAATTGAGGGTTTGCAAATACATATCACAAGATACCAATTTTCAAAGTGAGGTAATTTATTTTCTCTCTGAAGTGCTGACCACTTCTTTTCTCTCTGTTTCCAACTTCTTGGTCCCTTTCCCCATTCTCACCTCTTTTCCAGTCCAGCCCACAACTGTGGCACCTTGAGGGATAGTGTTGTTGTTTCTTGACCAGCTTCTCAGGATTGTATTTTTTTTTTCTTTTGTAAAACCTCTTTGGAAACCTACAGCTCTAACAATTTAAAGACTATGATATTCTATAATCCCTGTCTCACCATGAGTGGTCCACAAGGTCCCAGAGTGGGGCATTTCCAGCATTTATTCCTTTTAAGTGAATAACAAGGAATTTTCATATAAGTAATTTGAGGTCCCAAATATTTAAAAGGACATAGATATTAAGCAATCATTATTCAATAGCAAGTTCCATAACTGTCCTAAATTAGTGATTATGATTGGATATATAACTTTTCCTTTTAGTTCCTTTTTATAATATGGTTATTTGTGGTCTTGTGAATTATTGAAAGCATCAATATAATTCCCTTCAGTTTCTAAATATGCGAAAGAAATAATATTTTGGAACAATTAATAAACCAGGATAACTGAACTGAAAGACAACCAAGGGAGGAGAACTTCATTTCTAAGCCCTTGAACTTTTGAATCCTCCAGGGTTGTTGATCTATTTAAATACGCAGTGGTTGGGCTATGATCAAAATATAATGATCTCTTCTGTCATTGAAACCAAGCAAGTATGTTCAATTAAAAAGAGAGATCTGCTTATGTAATTCTCTTGAAATACAAAAAAAAAATTTAAAGAACAGTTAACTCCACATAAAATTGTGAAGAGAAATTTCTAACTGCCTGAAGTTAGTTTCTGCCTCGTTGCATAACTCCTCTTTGAAATCTGTCTCTCTTCTCTTTATCCAATAACTCAGTGTATATATACCTCTCCAAGCCAACTTTTATTCAAATACCTGGTCTCAGGTCTAATAACTATATGACCTGGGATGACTGCTTTCATTTCTATCAGTGTTGGGTATAGGATTCCACACAACATAATGACTAACCAGGAAACCTGATTTACAGCAAAGGACATACAAAGACAAAGTCATTCCAATGACTAAGGAATAAACTAGTCATATAAAATACGCCACCCAGAAACTGGGAAATATCAGAACTAAAGTGCCAGCTTGGAGGCAATGCAAAAGGAGGATGGAAAATAATCCTCTGAGCTATTATACACTCATTGAATCTGTAACAATTTATATGTAGCTGTGATTCCCCCTACCTTTAGACACACTCAATGAGAAGAATACACAGGTCTAGGAACCAAGAGATGGAGGTACAAGTGACCTCACTTAAATAGCTCCAAATAATTCACTTGGGTATTTGTGATTTCTATACCTTCAGTTCCAGCCTCTGCATTTTTAGCAATCTAAAATTTATATAAAAGATTCCAGAAGTAAATTGTCTTCTAATATGAACCCTTAACCAAACATATCAAATATATTTTCTTTGACTGTGATACTTCTACACATCACAACTTTGATTGGCATGTGTACAGGTTGAGTGCCCCAGGAATAAAACTCTGAAAGAGAGTTTAGCATACATAATGTGAATTAAGGAGTGCTTTGGTTCCCCAAAGCAAAGCACTTCTACTAGGAGGTGCAGCAAAATTCTCATTGAAACATAAGCTGTGACTGCCACCAGATGAGCAGGGACCTTCAGACTCCAGCAGAGATGCTAGTGCAGGGTGAGTGAACATGGCCTGACCAGCTGAGGTGGACAGCCATAGTTTCTCACTAATCTTCTTTTCAATTTTCCCCATGCAAAGATATATAGAAGAATCCTAAGAGAACAGCTTTCAGGATTTTTAAGAAAACGACAATCCAAACAGACAATGAATAGATTGTGGTGGACAATCACATTTGACCACATGTTTCTCATATCTCCCTTCAAGGAAGTATTCTTTTTTCCGAAGCCACGAGGGCTGATCATAATCAATTTTTAGCTGTCGGTCCTGTCAAGTTTTATTTCAGTTGCAAAGAGCTCCTTGCACAAGAGAAAGAAGATTCAGCAAGCAAATGGATAGCCCTGGATAGTTTACATCTAAAACGAATAGATGAGAAACTTTAAATATTAGACATTGATCTAATAAGAAACAAATCTATAGGTGATTCAAAGGTGAGAATTTCCTATGGTATCATCTGTGGTTGTCATGAGCCTGCCTCACAGTTTGAGTAACTTCTCTGCAGAATTTCACTTCTCTTCTCTCTCTTTCATAGGTGTTGATTCCAAGTGCACTCCTTAATTTACATTATGTATGCTAAACTCCCTTTCAGAGTTTTATTCCTGGGGCACTCAACCTGTACACATGCCAATCAAAGTTGTGATGTGTAGAAGTATCACAGTCAAAGAAAATATATTTGGTATGTTTGGTTAAGGGTTCATATTAGAAGACAATTTACTTCTTGAATCTTTTATATAATATCTAAGTAAGAAACAAATTACTGATAAATTTTTCAATCTTCTAAAAGATTTATTTTTATTTTTTAATTAGAGCATTATAGTTATACCTAGTAGTTTGGTTCATCTCAATGAATTCATACATGTTCGAAATTCAATTTCAGTTTATGTTTCCCGCCTTTCCCTCTTCATTCTCCTCTTCCCTTCTCCCCATTCTCTGTCCTCTACTCTATTGATCTTCCTTTTGCTTATCTAATTTTGATTGGTTCCTTCTACTTATATGTAAGGGTTAAATTCTCTGTGACATATTTATATATTCACATAGCATGACAATATTAATTCTGCCTATTCAATTCCTCCCCATCCTTCCTCTTTCTCTCTCAATCTTCTTCTAGTCTACTGACCATTCCTATATCTTTATGATATCCAATTCTTCCCTCCTTTCCTTTATTTTGCTCTAGCTTCCACATGAGAGAAAACTTGACCCTTGATTTTATGAGACTGACTTGTTTCATTTAGTGTGATGATCTCCATTTCCATCCATTCACCAGCAAATACTATAATTTCATTTTTCTTTATGGCTGAGTAAAACTTGATTGTGGATATATATCACAATTTCTTAATCCATTGACCTGTTGACAGGCATCTGGACTGATTCCATAGCTTAGCTATTGCAAATTGTACTACTATGAACATTGAGGTGGCTATGTCACTATAGTATGCTGACCTTAGTTCTTTTGTTCAAATATCAAGGAATGGGATAGCGGAATCATATGGTAGTTCACTCACCAGTTTTTTGAGGACTCTCCATTCTGCTTTCCAGAGTGGTTGTATTAGTCTGCAGTTCCACCAGCAATGTCCAAGTGAATGTTTTCCCCACATGCTCGCCAGTGTTTATTATTGTTTGTGCTCTTGGTAATTGTCATTTTAACTGTAATGAAATGAAATCTTAGTGTAGTTTTGATTTGCATTTCCTTGATTGCTAGAGATGTCAAACATTTTTTCATATATTTATTGTCCATTTTTGTTTCTTTTGAAAAAGTCTGTTTAGTTCTTTTGCCCAGTTATTGACTGGGTTATTTATTTATTTACTTATATATGGTGTAAAGTTTTTTGCATTTTTTATATATGTTAAGACAAAAACTCCTCGTTAGAGAAGCAGTGGGCAAAGTTGTTTTTTTTTGTTTTGTTTTTGTTTTTCTTTATCATTCAGTAGGTTCTCTCTTGTTTCCTTTGCTTGGCAGAATCTTATAAATTTGATGCCATCCCACTTCTTGATTCTTGGTTTTATTTCTTGAGTTTTAGTGGTCTTGTTTAGGAAGTCTATTGCAGCATCAATATGATGTGATATTGACCCTGTTTTCTTCTATCACTTGCAAGGGTTCTGATCTAATTCCTAAGAATTTGTTACATTTTGATTTGACTTTAGTGCAGAGTAATAAATAGGGATCTTGTTTAATTCTTCTACATATGGTTATCTAGTTTTCTCAGCACTGTTTGCCAACAAATATTTCTGGCACTTTTGTCAAGTATCAGATGACTATAAGTATGTGAGCTTGTCTCTGTGTCTTCTATTCTGTTCCATTGATCTTCATGCCTATTTTGATGCCAATACCATGCTATTTTTGTTACCATAGCATAATTTCACAGGTATTGTGATGCCTCCTGCATCCTTCTTCTTGCTCTCTATTGCTTTGGCTGTTCTGGGTCTCTTAGTCTTTCAACTTAATTTAAGAATTGTTATTTCTAATTCTGTGAAGAATGTCATTGGTATTTTGATAGAGATTGCATTGAATCTATATACTGCATTTGATAGAATAGCCATTTGACAATATTAATTGTGTCTATCCAAAAAGAACATGCGAGTTCTTTCCACCTTCTAAAATCTTCAGTTTAAATGACTCCTCTTGATAACCAATATTCTCTTTAAAATAAAGATAGGGTTTATGTACTCTTGCTAAGTTCAAAAAATATTCAGAATGGATTGAAAGTAAATTTAGATGGTCATTACTTCAATTTCTTTTTCTTTTTCTTTCTTTTTTTCAAGGGGTACTGGGAATTGAACTCAGGGACACTCAACCATGAAGCCATATCCTCAGCCTTATTTTTATATTTTATTTAGAGACAGGGTCTCACTGAGTTGCTTAGCACCTCATTGTTGCTGAAGCTGGCTTTGAACTCACTGTCCTCCTGCCTCAGCTTTTCAAGCCTCGCAAGCCCCTGGGATTACAGGCATGTGTCACTCCCTCTGCCCAGCACAAGTCAGTTTTCAAAAAACTTTTTACTGTATTTTCCACCCTGAAAAGGGCAGGTCTTAGAAGTTTTCATAATGCTAGAAGATCGAATATCATTTCTAAAACTGTGATTTTGCAATAGTTACAAATACTTTTAAAAGAATATTCAATTGGTTTTAAAACAAAATTTACACTTACAAACCCAAGCACTTATCAGATATTAATTGAGAAATAGCCATGAGTGGTTGGTTCAAGGTACAGCTTCTGAATCCTGGCTCAGGCTTTGAAAACTAACAGCCTAGCCTAAGTTCCAAAATCTGTCAGATTAATTCTAAGCCTTTAGTGACTTTTGCATTTGTACCTTTGATTTCTTAAATATTTTTATTAAAATAAAATAAAGAAAAACTTGTAAATTTAACTTTCACAAAGTACACACGATTTTAGAAATATAAACCACACCAAAGGCCCTTCCACACTTTTCCAGTTGTTACCTACCTCTCCAAAGAGGACTACTGTCCTTCCATGTCACCATAAGTGGTTTTGCCTATTTGGAATATCATATGAAAACAATCCTAAAGTATGTGCTCTTTTGTATCTGACTTTTTTTTATTCAATATTATGTTTGTGAGAGCCATCCACATTGTTGAATTTATTAATGCTTAGTTCATTTTTATCACTGTATATTTTATACTTTTTCCACATATTTTTCTTATCCATTCTAATTTTGATGGTACTTTTTTCAGTTTTTAAGTATTATTACAAAAACTGTTATGGACAATCCTGTGTATATCTTTGTTATAAATACCCCTCAACTGTCATGGCTATCCACCTAAGAGGAAAATCACTAGATCAGAGGACAGATACATTTTGAAATTTTATTAGATTCTGAACACTTTTATTAAATTTTTTCTAAAATAATTGTTCAAATTTACTTTCATCCCAGAATTTTAGTAGCTCCAGACATTCATGAATACTTCACATTTACAGGCCTTTTAACTTAGGTACCATTTTATGAAATAATATTCCCCACCACTACACCCCCAAAGCCTTTCTTGTATGTGCCATGTAGACAGCGCTTATCCCATACTGACCAGTTTATATCATATGTGTCACTTGTGTGAGGATAGAAACCTATCATAATGTTCAGCATTGACTATCATTTGCATGTGATCCTATAGAACCTAGAAGAGATAGATAATACAGCAAATAACAGCAATGATAGCATTTATTAAACATTTATTTACTTATTTACAACACTTATCAAGCCAACACTTTTTTTTTGTTTTGTTTTGTTTTGTTTTGTTTTGTTTTTGGTACTGGAGATTGAACCCAGGGGCACTCGACCACTGAGCCACATCCCCAGCCCTATTTTGTGTTTTATGTAGAGACAGGGTCTCACTGAGTAGCTTAGCACCTCACTGTTGCTGAGGCTGGCTTTGAACTCGTAATTCTCCTGTCTCAGCCTCCCTAAGTGCTGGGATTACAGGCTTAAGCCACCGTGCCCGGCTCAAGCCAACACTTTTTAAAACATAATGGATGTTTTAATTCATCTGATATTTACAGAAAGCTGTTTTATAGATAACAGAACAGGCACAGAGAAGTTTTATAACTTGTCAAAACTCAAACTGTAAGTAAATAGAGTCAAAATCATTATATAAATTGTAGATTGTATACATATTGTATATTATATATATTGTATATCATATACCATATGTTGTATATTATACAACCTAAATTAATGTTTAGAGAATTCAAGTAATTTCCCCCATGCCAAAAATTGGCATAGGTAGGAAGGGTAAGTTAGAGCAATCTGACTGCAACTCTTGAGCACCTACTACTCTGCCACCTCCTTTAGCTGTGCTGAGTCCCGCAGTATTCATCACACATTACAGTGCACATTAAGAAAGAGTAAATTCTATGAAATTAGACAGCAATTTTAAAATGTACAAACCAAAGTAGAAGATAAGAGGGAAAGAAAGCAATCTCTTACACTGTATATATTGTATTCACTATGATTTAGATCAAACATAACTGCCAATAGGTTTCTAAGCTCCAGCAATTTTGCAATTATGATATAGAACTCTAAGTTGAAGATTTTGAAGTCCCACTAAAGTATAGAGGAAAAGAATCATTGATGTAGTTTAGAGGAATAGGGAACAGAGGATCACACTGGCACATATTCCATTAAGATACTATATTTTTGTTGAGGATGGCATGCTAGAGACTTTCAAAAAATGCTAGCTCAAAACATTTTCATAAGGCCCTGGTACATGGGTTTAATTCCTCTTTTTTATACGAGGAAATTAAATACAAACTTTGAAGCCTTGGTTTCTTCTTACAACCTAATGATTAAATGAGAAAATAGTGACAAATCAATTGGAAAACTTCTAATTACACTTCCAGAGAGGATAAATGATTGAGTGACTGTCCTGGAGTTTCCAGAGGTTTATACTATTTACTATTAATTACCTAGCTATCCTGATCTGTTTTTGTGGCTATCCTCTTCCTGAGCCTAAGACATATTTTCCATCTCAGGTGAGTCCAAGATCAGGGAGATGTATTTCAGCTTCCAAGAAAGCACAGAGAGGGTCAAAGTTGAAATATTTGCTACATCTTCCCCTCACAAGAGAGAGAATCTTATCCAGGAGGTAATACTTGCCACCTGGTAGCAGCTGTTCTGAGAAAGGACCACTGGTGTGCAATTTTATAATACAATAGTGGTGTTTTCCACTCACCCAGGTATGCAGGTTCAGGCACTTCCCAAGTTTATAAACAGTATCTGTTTGTGCTCCATGTGACTTTCGGCCTTGAAAGTATTACCTGATAGTTATACAAAACATCTTCCATTGTTTGTTCAATAAATAGTCAAATATTCCAAAGGAATAACGTTCTCCTTTCCAGTGCACAAACCTTACAGAGGTAGCTTTTGCAAAAATAAAAAATATTTTTTTTCCCACTACTATCTCTTACTACTCAGTAATCCTAAACACCAGGAGTGTAACTGAGTAATTAACTTCTGATAATGGTATAAATTTAGGCTTGTTAAAACAAGGATTATTAATATTCCCTTGGGTAATCACCCTGGCCTGACTTACTCAACCATGAAGCACAATAAGACACAAACGTGTAATCTTGTGGCTCACATAAAGCGCCCATGAAAGAGGTAGAGGGGAAAAAGAGAGGGAGGTAGGGAGGAAGGAACTAGGAACAGAAGGAGAAAGAGATGAACACAGTATAAAAGCTCATAAAGGGAAATGCATTAATCACACTTTAAGTAGCTGGGACTTCACATTTTATTTTAAAACCAATAACTGCAATAATACAATAACAATGCCAAGATGATGTTGTATTCATAATGCACTGGCCATTATAATTCCAGAAGCCTCAGTTCTTGACTCTCTAGCTTTTAAAATTATGATGATGATGATGATGATGATGATGATGACCCTCCCTGGGCTTCTCCAATAGAAAAATATCCAAAAATATTTAATTATAAAACTGCAAATCAGTGTCTGCCTCTGTCTTGGAGGCAATGTTATGGCTGAAGAACTGTGGTTCATTCATACCTTTTGAAGAAGCAAGATAAATCTGATAAGTTCAACAGAATAACAGGTATGTGTTGGGAAAAACATCAGCTTTAGCATTAAACAGGCCTGAGTTCAAAACTAAGTTTTGCCACTAACAAATCATGAATAAACTCTGGAAGTTTCCTCATCTGTAAAGTAAGGACAGGAATGTCTACTCACAGGGCAAATAATCATTTATTTACAGTAATACACACAGATGAAGGAGTAATAACCTTAGGTAATGACATAGTATTAAGTATAAAGTGTGTTATAGTCATATTGTTGCATATAATTATACTATAGTATACTTAATATTATGTTATTACCTAAGGTAATATACCTTAAGTGCATTAATTGTCCAAAACATAGTAAGAATTGAGTAAATGGTGATTGCTATCTTTATTGTGAATCAGATATTCTAGTTTTCTGGTATTACATGGTTGGCAATGTTTTGTGAGGCACTGAGTCAAGAATAAAGCTTTTCTGAAAAGTCAGACCACATATACACACACAGAGAAAGAAGGGTCAGGTCAGAAATCAACCATTGGGGTTATATTGCTGTAAGCTCATTATTTAACTCATGGCTTTGCTCCCATTTACTTTTTTTTTCTGTTTTCTCCCACTGCAAAATCAGACTGTTAATACACTTAATGAAGCAAAGAAGCATAGCAGTATATCTGAGCAATTAAAGCCCCTTCATTCAGACATACTAAAACCTTCAACTGTCTCCTTTCTGCCTGGAAGAACGGCTTCATGGTTTATTGAACAAGTGAGATTTCGACCTAACTAATTCTCAAAAGTTTGTGTGTTTTCCTGCCCTCATCTACTCTCCAAAAGGATTTTTTCAATGGAAAAGGATCAGAAATCAGTATTATCTGGATACATCTGGGCTGAGTATTTTCTCCAAACATACCTGTTCAGCTCCAATGAGACAGACTTCTCTCACCATGCTCAACCTTCTCCTTTCCATCAGAGTTCCCCTCCCCAACCTCCTAAATAAGAAACAGACAGGGTAGCATTTGGGGACAGCCATGCTTTTAACTATTCTATAGCTACATTCATTTCTGACAGTGAAGTTGTCTCCCTTACCAGATTATTGGACTAGCAAATCCTCACATTGACTAAACATGGTTTGGCATATGTGACAATAAGAATTTAGAGAACATAAATTGGTCATTTATTTCAACTTTGTCATTAACCATTTACTTGCACTGGGAAAGCATCTTTTGGAAAAATATGTACAGAAGGAGAAAGAGATGAACACAGTATAAAAGCTCATAAAGGGAAATGCATTAATCACACTTTAAGTAGCTGGGACTTCACATTTTATTTTAAAACCAATAACTGCAATAATACAATAACAATGCCAAGATGATGTTGTATTCATAATGGACTGGCCATTATAATTCCAGAAGCCTCAGTTACGTGAGCACGTGAGATGAAACAGTTTTAAATAGAAGAATAAAGGGTTTGGTACAGGTTGTTAAACTAGGTTGCTATCTGAAATTAACTGTAAGTGGACTAGATTCAGTTTGTCTGAAGGACTTGAGCAGATGTGTGTACTCTGTTGCTTTCTCAAGTCACCTTTTAATCCAGTGAATGCAGTAGAATTAGTGTAGGGAAGAAAAAGAAGAAGAGGGGAAAAGAGAAAAGATGGAGGGGAAGAGAGAAAAAAAAGACCTAATATTTCCCTGCATTAAAGAGGTAGCAAAACACATAGACCCTGAACTCTCCTTCTGATCCATTTGCCAATGCCATATGGTCATCAGTGAGCAAGACACCTTAGACATCCTAACACGGTCTATTTATAGGAAACACTTCAGGTCTCCAAAAGAGCAAGCAGTCCTACTCACTGTGATATAAAACACCATACACTAACAATAAAATGAAACTCATCATCACTGCTCAGGTTGATAAGAGCTTGTGGCACAGAAAATTATATGAATATTAAAACACACACAAAAGCAGCATGCTTACACACTTGTCTATTAATAACAATTCTAGACAGAATATCTGCCTCTAGAAAGCCGAAGTGCCTGAAATTACCAATCACAAAGTAACATCATCGAAACCTCTCTCTGCTAGAGATAAACAAACAATTCAATACCAGCTTCGTAATGACCACATATTTTCAGCCACAGCAGGTTGCTGCCTAGTCCCTGCAGGAAAATGACAAATGAATGCTGTTTAATATTTTGCTTGAACAGTTTTTTCTTTCAAAAAACTATTTGCAATACGATAATGAGAAGAGCATAGCTGCAGAGAGTAGCATTTTGTAAGGATGACTACCTTTCTAGGGCGTATCATCTGATACACACTTTGTTTATCCAGAGTGAATTTAGTGGTTAAAATGATTAATTGGGCCCATTTTGTGTTACTCATACTAGCTCTAGCAAAGGAGGTGATTGCTATTTTTTCTTAGTGACTCATACAAAGACGCCAGCAGTTCACAGGCAATAACAAAATGACATTTCTAAATTTAGCAGTTCACAAATCTTATGAGATGCCAGCCACGCACACTGCCCCTCTCCTACTCCCCTCTCAGCACTTGCTCAGAAGTGCAAAAGACTTAAATGTGCTTGGAGACAAGACAGAGAGTTCCTCAGGGCATGTCTATCTGTTCCTTCCTCAGTACCTACCAACACCACTGTGCACTTCGGTAGGTGCAATGTGTATACTTCTCAAATGATAGCTTTTATTATACCATTAAGATGCTAAATTTGTCTGGTAAAAACATACACAGAATATGTGCACATTTCAGAGGAATCCAATTCAATGAATTATTTTCAAGGGGCACTGTGGAAACTAGCAAATTTCCTTCAGCCCTCCTATGTTATCTATTCCGTGACATGAAATATGCAGGAACTTCACAGCCTCAGGAAATGAAAAATTTGGCCTCTGTCATTTTCTGTGGTTTACATAAGGCACTTACCAAATGTATTATGCCCTCTTTATGTCCTTTGCCTATCGTTCTGAGACTTCAGGGCTAACTGCTGACCCCCGAGAAAATTTGTTAGCATGACTCACACAGGTAGTCTGCAACAAAGAAAAAGAGACTCAGCTAATAAACTGAAAATCCACAAGATTGAAAAGAGGGATGACTGAGCAGTGGCAAATGGTACCATTTTGAAAACCAATAGACTCATTTTAATCCTTCTCTCTCACAACCTCCTCACTATGGAGATCTTCCCATCAGAGAATGAAGGCACTGTCACCATGCTTCTGAACTACTTAGAATGACTGTAAAAATGGTAGCAAGTATCACCATTTTTACCACTCTTCTATTCACATTACCACTGAAAAGGTTACCCTGCTTCAGGTCAACAAAAATAATAACATTGTCATTTTTAAAGTAAATATAATTAGCAGGTGCTAGATGATTATATCAAAAGCCCACAGTCAACAAAAAACTCTTCACAAAACATTAGCTTCTCAGGAACAAAGCTGAGGAGTAGAAATTTGCCTTTTATAAGAAGCATTAAGCTTTAATTAACATAGAGGTGCATGTTTTGTGACCATACAGGAAGTACGGAAGATTCCAAACAACCCTTCCTCACTCACATTTTCTGCTTCCACTATTATTTTCAACTTAACTTACCTGTTACTTCTCCTCATTGAAACACCTTACGTCACAATTTATGAATAAAATGAGCAGAATTAACTTAGGTAGTAATGGTGTGCATTTCACTAATACACAATTTAGAGAAGGTTTTCTGAACAAATACATAATTTTACAATATTCTGGTTGAACATGTAAATATCTAAGATAGTAATCTGAGGTTGATGGAAGTGACGAGATTATGCAAAACTTTCATGTCTCCTATTAATACCTCATACATCTCCACTGGTAGAATTTGTCCTTAAGACAAGGGCTTTTCAATTATTTTCTCTTTATTTTGCCCATTGTGATTAGTGTTTATAGCATATCACATAGAATGTTTTGTGTTTGAGAGCAACTGAAATGAACAATTCTTGATTTAGATTATGTGTGATAATAAATTTCAAGGATGCTGGTATGATGTATTATGCCTATTGATTCATCCTGCTAAGTATTTCTATTGAAACACGTAAACTCTGGTGAATGCATTGAACATGTTTACCTATTCACTGGTAAGACATCTGGAAAAGAAGATATACAATGAAATAAAAGCATCTGAGTCAAGAGCCTCTAAGTTTTAAGAAAATACTCAACTTTCTGATTGGGTTCAACATAATGCTCCTTCTTCAATTGAGAAGAAATGAGGTCAGATCCTGTTTATACAAATAGGTAATTTTCAGGCTGAAGATCCATTAGGGATAAATAGTGCCTTCAAGTATTTTTGAAGATAGGATGTAGAGACTGACGAGTCCAAAAGACTTCTTTAAGATGAACATTTTGTTGAAGCATGCTGCTGAATTTATGCCAATAATTAGTGTTACCACTAGTTCTCCATTCTTATTTCTTTGGTCTCAAAACTTGGAGATAAAAGCAATGTTGACTTACATTTTTCAGTGTTGTTTTCACATTTCAAAATATACACACATGTTCTATTTTTAAGGATTTTAGTTATTCATGAATCATTTAAAATGTAGAAACTATGAATTTGGTTCCTTTATAACAGTTCTTTTCACCCATCCCTGATCTCAAAGCAATTTACCAAATAATGGGTTGGATGCTAACAGTGCAGTGACTGTGTAATTCTGTTTTGTTTTAGTTTTGTTTCTGTTTATAGTCTATGGTGGTTCCTGCTGTGAAATAGTAATTTGGCTTTTCATTAACTAGTAACAAAAACCCTTCCTACTTCCCTCCCTTTTATTCTCCCTGAGGGGGAAAAAAATTGTTAGTTGGATGTTGGTTATATTCAAGATTATTAGCAAAAGAGCCATATGGTCTCTTTGTCAATACAGAACTTTAAAGGGAGGTTAAATTTTTATTTAAGAGGTGTCTGTGTAGAAATGATAATCCATCAGCTAGGTGAGTGAGAGGTGGGAGAGGAAGCACTGCTTCAGGACACAGGTGTTGATAGAAAACCTGTGTCACTGAAAACAATGATATGACAAACGGGGCTACATTGATTAAGTTGGGCTATTTTCAAAGCTAACTTTAGTAAATTCAGGGCAGCAGAAAAACTAAACTGTCAATCCAATTCTACCCCCTGTCCCCAGATATCACACTTGGCTCCAGAATTGTAGGAAAAGCAGATGCTCACTCTGCCCCTGGTACAAAGTCACTATTTACTGGCATCAGTGCAATTTATTTAGGCTACTTCAATCCCTTTGGACTCGAAGCTTTCAAAATAACCAGGGAAATAGACATGGCTTGTCATGACCAAACTCCTCAATAAATGGAAAGGCAAAATGCCTTCCACCTAAGCAGATGTTGCAAAGCAAATGTGTGAAACCAGTGTAATTTTGTTTTCTCTTTTTTACTGCCCAGGGTAGATCCTCTTCTGTCATAGAAATTCTACACCTGCACAGTGGGAAAAAATAGGGCCTTTGATCTACTATAGTTATAATATACATCACAGAATTTTCTTCCTTTTGAATAAGGTACAGGCATTTCTTCTTTAAAAATGTGAAATCTGAGATAATTTAAAAGCAGCTCAAGAAACTATCCAAACCCTAATCTCTTTCCTTTATAAGAAATGGGTCAACCAACTACTCATTAAATTAACCATAAAGAAGTAAAAAATGATGAAAGTTCACAAAACTGAAAAAGATAACCTGAGTCAACCCCTTGCCAGTATCTGGGCAGCTGAGTGAGAATTTAGTTGCACTGTTAAAGAGATTACCCGGTGGGATTAGGGAAGAAGTAAAATGATATTACTTCTTAACAATTAAAAAGAAAACTCAGGCTGGAAGATATATTAGAAATAATCTAGAGCAATATCTTGGCCTTGTAAGCAAAGGACAAAGTGGAGTTAAGGATCTGCTTATGGGCTAAAATTTACTTAGAAACAGAGGTAAGCCTGGAAAGCAAGACTTAAGAGAACAAGAGCTCTGGAATCAGATGAAAACCACTCTACCCTAAGAAACACTACTTAACCTCCAGCATAAATTCTAGTTCAAGTCTGAAGAGCTACAGAATAAAATGGGATAATGCAGTGCCCCATAGAAATTGATAATAAGGCAAACCTGCCTTCTTCAAATTAAAATAATGAAAGAAAAAAAAAGGATCACAACCCAAAAAGTGATGTTGTCTCCTGTGTCAGAAGGAATGGATCAGCATTACCAATCATACCTAAAGAACGGAAACATAAGAGAAATAGAGGAACTCTGGATGAGGTATGGGGGAGGTGGGGGCAGGAAAGGGGAATGGGCATAGTAAAGATGGTTGATTGAGATCGTCATCACTACCCTTGGTCCATGTATGAAGACACAATTGGTGTGACTTTATCTGGTTTGCAACCAGGGAAATGGAAAAACTGAGCTCTATATATGTACTATGACTTGAAATGCAATTAAATAAACTAATAAAAAATTTTAAAAAAAAGAATGGAAACTCTTCTTTAATTCTAGGTTTATCAGCCCAAAGTCATGTAAAAAATTTTTAAAAGACTTAGACAAATGTTGGCAGTAGACCACTTACTTGCCAGACTAGGCATGAGCCAGAAAAGGGGAACTTAGTCAGAAAGACCTGAAGATTCGATACTCTGAACAAATAAACACTTGTGTACAAATACTGTTCATTGAAAGTGCATATAAATATGTTTAATATGAAGAATGTAATCTGCTTATAATTTTGTGCAAAGTTAGAAAAATTATGATTGTAACAATTTTTTTTCTATTTGCCTCAACAAATGTTTTCAGTGAATAGTGTGTACAGCTTCTGAAAATTTGTTTTTTTCTGTTATGTTTGATAACATGTATTAAAATGCAACTTTTGAGAAAAAAAATAAAGTATAA
>CM053399.1:141207649-141227405 GCA_028644305.1 Xerus rutilus | reverse complement strand
AAGACAAGATTCACCCAGACATTGGGCCCTTGAGCCACTATCTCCCTTAGCCCACAGTTCTACTTTATGGAGTGTTACTCTCACTTTCACTCTCAATAAATATAAGCTTTGCCTATTATTTTTTCATGTCTTGCTTGCTCAATTCTTTGTTCAGAATGCCAAGAACTTGGACCTGACTGGACACCCCACACATATCAATAGAATTCCAGCAATATCTTGCATGGTCCCTTCCCCATAAGTTTTTGTTGATTTGTTTGTTGTTTTGGTTTTTTTGTTTTTGTGGAGTTTTGTTTTGTTTTGGTTTGGTTTTTTTGCTACACATTGCTAATATAACTCGTGTTGTAATTAAGAGCTTAATTTTCTTATCTTTTCATGTGATATTTTTTGAGATGGATCAACACATATAGAAAAAAATTTCTAATCATGGTGATTTTTTTTTTATGGAAGTTGTGAATTGAGGAGACTGAAACAGGCATTGTGCTCCTTGAAATCTAGATTCTTCATGGTAGTTATATGTCCTCACTTTTAGTCCATCAAACACGCCTTCATTTGTCTGAATTGCAACTGTGGACACATTACATTTTAATCTGTAGTGATCCTGGGGCCCATAAAAATGAAGGCATCTAAGGAGATAAACATATAAAGGTGGATATGACCAGAACAGAAAAATATAGGCTTGATGGTTCTTTTCCTTACACAGGAGAAAAAGCCTGATTTAACCACCAAGTTACTTTCTTTTTGTACCAGATAATAACTTATGGAAATAGCATGTCAAACATAGTAACCAGAGTCTCAGAAGGGGAAGAGAAAAAAGGGAAATGTGGCCTAACTCCAGATGTCAGCAGAGCCAAACCAGAACATAGCGATTTGCTGCTAGAACACCTCACATAAGCATCACCCTTTATAGTTTACAAAGTAATTTTAGATACATTATCTCTCTTAGTTGGAATTTCTATTGCATGTTGATTGTGATGTCAGAGATGTTCATATCTTAATTTTCAGAACCCACGAATGTATTGGATTACATAGTAAAGTGGAATTATAAATGCAGAAGAGTTAAGGGAGATTTCTTTGGATTATTCAGATTGTTCCATGTTGTTACAGAGTCCCTTAAAAGTGGAATAGGGAGGCAGAAAAAGAAAAACAGGGAAAACTGATTGCAGAAGAGAGGTATAAAGAGATACATCACTGATGACTTTGGAGATGGAAAAGCGGAACCAGGAGCCAAAGAATACAAATACAGGTGGTGTCTAGAAGTTAGACAAGACAAGGAAATATTCTCCCATCCAATTTCCAGAAGAGACAGCCTTAATGGTGCCTTGATTTTAACTTAAGGATCCCCATGCCGAACTTAACTGCAGCATGTAAAATAATAGGTACTGTTTTAAGACAATACATTTTTTATGAATATAAAAAGGGTATTTATTAGATTGGCTCACACTACCAGAAGCTGGATAGTATACAATGGCTGTCTGCAGGCTGGAGAGCTGGAGTAACCCGTAGCTGTGCAGTCTAAGAGGCTGAACCCTCAGAACAAGGGGGATAAATGATGCTACCCCCGTTCAATACTGAAGGATTCTGGAAACTCATTGGAGAATCACTGGCAGAGTCCGCTTTGGAAGAATAAAGGAGTGAGTGTCGATGTCCTCAGGTAATCACAACAGCAATCAAGAACCCATTCAAGAAAAATTGAGTTTGCATCTGCCGCAGCTTCCTTGTTCTTTCAACTTTTATTCCATCCAAGCCACTATCCTATTGGACAGTGCTGCTCTCACTTGGGGAGGGTCTCCACTTCAGTAGGCTATCCCACATGGCAATTATTCCTAGACACACCCTCCTTGAAACACCCAGAAGCTTCTTATTTTTCAGCATCTCTTAATCCAATCAAGTTAACAACTCATATTAACCATTACAAGTCCACTCCTTAATACGATAAATTTGTGGTCATTCATTACATCACTATTTGGAAAATCATATATAATACCTTCCAAAAATTTTTGATACATAGCTTCCATTAAAGTATGTTTCCACATCTTTTCCTCTCTATTGCAGGTGTATTCGATATGGCCAGGGTTAACTTCATCATTTTTGGCACCTTTTAACCTAAAATATTTAACAGTGTCTAATGAAGAAGAGTGTAAGGATTTTATTTTGATTGTTTTAAGTCTCTTGCCTTTTAATCTATGGTTAATATTTTAGTTTGTGAGTTAACACTTCGAAACTTTCAGTATTCGACTTTGTTCTTTTTCATAGCAATTTCCACTTCCCGAGAGCTCTAAGATGGCTAAATCCACATTTCATTCATCTGGTGCCTGGCATACAAGAAAAAAACAAAGTATATGATGAAGAAAGAAAGGAAGAAAAGGAATGAAGGGAGGAAGAAAAGTATGGAGGTGGGAAGGAGAGAAGGAAAGAAGGAAGAGAGGAAGGGACAAAGGGGGACAATAATTAGAGGGAGGAAGGGCCTAAGCTATGAAGTAAAGCATGAGAAATGATGTTATGACAGTAAATACATAACAAAGTTCACTCTATAGCTGTTTTTTATAGCTTTACACGATGCACAATACAACAATGCCTGCCTAACCCAAAGTAAGTATTCTTTATATATTTGCTGAGTGTCTATATCTGTTTAAATGGTTGTTTTGTTAAATGAATGCATATCAACCTTTCTTACACTTACTTAAGCACATTTAGGTGTGACTGCATAGTCTATTATTGAGCTTTTACTTTTCACAAATGGATTGGTCAAAGATTCCAAAGGAACATGTATAGTCCAACAATAAGATAACATAATGAAAATTGGAAACATTTTAGCTGTTCTCGTAAAAACAAATTCTATTTCACTCCTATTTAAAAATGGAGTCCTACAATCTTATGTTGAAAGTGAAAAAAATCACTAAGCAGTGTTATCAATTGTACTAAGAAAAATTCCTTTATAATGTGAATCATGTGATGCTCCAAGACTGTGTGAGAATTTTTCCTTATACCTTTAGATTTTTTTAATAACATTGCAATTGTTATTGCTATGTTTTTTTGTACAAACAGCTTTGTACAAAGCTGTTTTTAGACTTCCTGAATTCCTGCATCTGCCTCTCAACTCTACCACACTGATAAAATACTAAAATACTTCAGTTATCTATTTCATGAAAGATTATTGCACCAAATTGTTTCATTGCTTATTGCTTGGTTGTTTTCCTGTTAGTCTCGCCTCTTCTTTGGATGGTTTCTTTCTTTCTCTTTTTTTTTTTCTTTTTCAGCAGACAAAACTTATTTTCTCCCTTACATGACATTTTTTTAATTTATTTATTCTACTTAGGTATACATGATAGCAGAATGCATTTTGATGCATAGTGCACAGATGGAACACAACTTTTCATTTCTCGGGTTGTACATGATGTAGAGTCACACCATATATACAGTCATACATGAACGTAGGGCAATAATGTCCACCTCATTCCACCATCTTTCCTGCCCCATGTCCCCTCCTCCCACCCTCCCTGTGACCAAAGTTCCTCCATTCTTCCTATGTTCCCTCCCCCATTATGGATCAGCATCCACTTAACATAGAGAACATTTAGCCCCTGGTTTTTTGGGATTGGCTTACTTTGCTTAGCATGATATTCTCCAACTCCATCCATTTCCTGCAAATGTCATAATTTTATTCTCTTTTAATGCCAAGTAATATTCCATTGTGTATATATACCACAGTTTCTCTACCCATTCATCTATTGGAGGGCATCTAGGTTGATTCCACAGTTTAGCTATTGTAAATTGAGCTGCTATAAACATAGAAGTGACTGTGTCACTGTAGTATGCTATTGTTAAGTCCTTTGAGTATAGACCAAGGAGTGGGATAGCTGGGTCAAATGGTGGTTCCATTCCAAGTTTTCTAAGGAATCTCCATACTGCTTTCCAGATTGGTTGCACCAATTTGCAGTCCCACCAGCAATGTAAGAGTGTGACTTTTCCTCCACATCCACACCAACCACTTATTGGTGTTTGTATTCTTGATAATTGCCATTCTGACTAACATGAGATGAAATCTTAGAGTAGTTTTGATTTGCATTTCTCTAATTGCTAGATATGTTGAACATTTTTTCATATGTCTGTTGACTGATTGTTTATCTTCTTTTGAGAAGTGTTTGTTCAGCTCTTTAGCCCATTTATTTATTGTTTGTTTTTTTGGTGTTAAGTTTTTTTGAGTTCTTTATATATCCTAGAGATTAGTGTTCTTTCTGATGTGTGTGTGACAAAAATTTGCTCCCAGAATGTAGGATTTCTGTTCACTTCATTGTTTTTTTTTTTGCTGAGAAGCTTTTTAGTTTGAATCCATCCCATTTATTGATTCTTGATTTTATTTCTTGAGCTATAGGAGTCTTATTAAGGAAGTAAGGTCCTAAGCCAACATGATGAAGAGTTGGGCCTACTTTTTCTCCTATTAGGCGCAGGATCTCTGATCTAATTCCTAGGTCCTTGATCCACTTTGAGTTGAATTTTGTGTATGGTGAGAGATAGAGGTTTAGTTTCATTTTGCTGCATATGGATTTCCAGTTTTCCCAGCACCATTTGTTGAAGAGGCTATCTTTTCTCCAATGTACATGTTTGACACCTTTGTCTAGTATAAGATAACTGAATTATGTGGATTTGTAAATGACTGACATTTTTACCAGATTATCTTATAACCAAGTTAATGCTCATCTGGGCTTTTAGAAAAGTGTTGTTCATCCACTAGCTGAACTATATTTTCTTTTCTCAGTGATTAAAATTTCGAGAGCCATATGCTCATCCTTGTCTAAGTTGTATTCCTTTGGGTTTTGGCCTTAGTCATTCCTGTTGTTGGCAAACAAAAGGAAGTGCTATCAATATGTAGGGCTCCCCTCTAGTGAAACTTATAAACCCAAAAGAGACTCCTACTTGTACAGGTGGATTTAATTTTAAATTACCTTTTCAAAGCAGGTAATTCTCTAGGCTCCCTCTCAGATTGATCTGCCAAGCCAAGCACTTTGTTAACATTACCATGCTTCTTGAATTTGAGAACTACAGATGGTGAAGGCATTTAAACTTGGTAGGGAAATCAGCTTTCCATACGTATTCCTAACCCATATAATCTATGAATGTCTTCCTCATTTGTGTCTTGATAGTAGGTACATGAGACTTAAATGATTCATGATAGTAAATCTACTACTAGTTATACTTGCCCAAGCTGGCTTGTTCAGCAGGTTCTGAACACTAAGAAAGAAAACCTATTTCTTTCTAAGTAGGTCACAGATCTGAATACTATTAATGAGTCAAGCATAAAGTATTTTCCTATTAATAATTTATCTTATCATTGCAATTCCTTCAGTCTTTTTCCATCTCTCTTCTAGTTTCCATTTTACTACTGGATTTACAGCACTCACAAGAAAAATCATGCACATTTCCTTTCATTTATAAAGTCATGATTTTCTGATTTCTTGGTCTCTTGTTCAAAGCAGAGATGTACTATCGACCTTGCAATCTTTAAATATTAGCCCTCATGCAAAAATGAAAAAGGACTTTCTCCTCTTTAAGTTTGGAATTCTGATTTCTTTCCTTTGAATTTTTATTATCTCATTTTATTGGTCAAATAAGCCTTTTGACCTCTCCCTTATTCTCTATAGTTTTTATATTTTCTAAATAAGCACAAAATTTGTTTTCAAGAATGTCAAAGGATATATAAAATAAATGTAGTCTTCTTACTTAAAATTATTTATATTTTCTCATAAAATCATCCTATAATAATCATTTTTATTTTCTTGGGGTTTGAAGTCATTCACTCTGGGACATAAGTACTTGAAATCTTGGACATATGTAGAACATCACCATTTATTTAAGAAAGTCAGTATATCTTTTCAGGTGATAAAAATATCTACTTACAACAGAATTACATCCTTATTAAGTGTAGAAAATTCCTTTTTAAGCAGAAATAAATTTGTCACCAAGTTGATGCCGTCACCTGCATATCACTAACCCAGAATGGACTATATTTGAGAGAAAAGGAAGCAAAGAGGTCAACACTTGTGTTGCACAAATGTTCAAAGAACTATAAACATTAACAAAATATTGTACCCCAAATAAAAAATCCCACAAACTCCCAGAAAAAATAAATATCTAGGCAATTTAGCATGCTAAATGTTTTTTAATTAAATAAAACAAAAAAGAACATTTTAGATTTCAATAGTAAAACATATCTATTTTATAAACCCTAATTTATAAACATAATTATATATAATTGAATCCTGTGAATTAGGCATCATCATTTCCTATTTTATTTACATGCAAACTCAAGTACAAAGGGAAAAAGCCATTGGTGCAAAGTCAAAAAGTCATGGGTGGTAAAATCCCTCAGGTGAATAGTTTCACACTGAACATCACACTGCTTCAGAAAACAAGCCAAAGATATTTTGTCAGTTTGTATTTTTCTTTTAGCTTAGTTTCAGTACCAATGCTAAACATGAAGTGAATTACACTGTCCATCGTGCCTTATATTCTGATCAAGCAATCATCTTCAATATTCATGACTATATGAGCTTTTTCTTCATTAACTATCTTGGTATTTCTCCATCTTTAAGCTCATTCAGCCATCTTTGGCATTTCATAAACACATCTAGTGCACAAAAATAATAGATGCTCAGAATATGATCTAATTTCACTTCACTTTGGCTTATGAAAAAGTATCACTGTGCAAATTTTACAAACATTTCATGTACAATTGATTATGACACATGCAAACAAATATTGGTGGATGAGATTTCACACCTTTTTTCAGACTTTGTCCCTTTTCAGTTTATTTCCTTTAATGTTAATCTGGCTTTAGGGTTATATAGACATGAGTTTAAATTATTTCCCATCACTTAATAACTCTGAAATCTTCTGCAACTTGTCTTTTTTCCTGACTTAGAGACCTTACCCTTGAAACAGGTATGTTTTCCTACCTCTCAGCTTTGTTTAGTACTAAACTCAATCCATAGCTTATAGTTTTAGTTCAGCAACTATATCAGGTAGAGTTTAAGCATTCCCAAATGTGCCCATCTATGCTCATTTTTCACTTTATATGGCATGGTGAAATGCAAAGAAAAAGTTAAAATCAACTGTCCAGGCCAAAAGTTATTTCATCCACTTGTAATAGAATGAACTGCTTAAACAAATTTGATAAATTGCTTAGCCTGTCACATCATGACACACAGAAATTAGTAGATGTTTCTATACCACCAAGGCAAATGTAAGCCTGTTTGTAGACAGCCATCCCAAGTCTCACACTGCAGCCCCATCTGCTACTGCTGAAAATCAGCATCCCCACACATACCTACATGCCTGTGCTGTAGCATGAAGGTAGGAAAGAGCTATTCTAAGCCAAATTTCCAATATTAAAATGGCAACAGTGATACCAAACTCACAGGGTTCTAGAGAAAATACAAAGATGTCTGAAAAACAACTGGCATGCTGATCTGCATATAATGGCATTCTCTCCATTATTCTGCTCTCTTCTCCCCTGCCTTGCCCTTTGTGGTTCAAAACTTAACAATCATGGTTTTTCATATCCTTCTTCCTTTACATGCTGTACCTTCCATGAGTAATACCACACCTGTTATCTATATCTGGGTAACAAATTGCCACAAACTCAGAGACTCGAAAAACAAAGATTACTCATTTCATAGTTTCTGTGGGTTAGGAGTCCTGGAACAATTTTACAGGATCCTCCACTTAGGGTCTCACAAGGCTATAACCAAGGTATGAATGAGCCAGTGGAAGTTCTTATCCAGAAAGTGTACTGGTAATAATTTGCTTCTATTTAGTTCATATTGCTGGTCCAGGAATTATTAGCTAGAAAATAAGCAGTGCAGTTAAGAAGTCCTGCTCATGTGAAGAGATCAGCTTCACTCTGTAACTTTCCTCTCTGACTTTCTTCTTCTATCAAGATGGAGGATGGCAAATTAGATAAATGACCTTCCCCAATGTTGTTTCTTCCTAAAGTGTGAAAAATAGCACGCATCACAGGATTCACCTGGTAGAATCAGCCAAGAGAAACAGTCCTGGGATCTCTGTGCTCAAGGCTCAGTCCCTCCTCTCTTCCTATGTCACTTGGACATACATGGACCTTAGGCTCCACGGGTCACATTGCCAAATAGAGTAACCATAGCAGCAGAGATAAAATGAGCATCAGCAAGGATACTTAGACATATAGGGATTCCAAAAACTGTGAAGGAAAGACAAACTCAAGAAAAGTGGAATGAATCAGTCGATAATTTGGGTTTTATTATTAGTTCTAATCAGTTATACATGACAGCAGAAAGCTCTTCAATTCATTGTTCACAAATGGAGCACAACTTTTCATTTCTCTGGTTGTACATGAAGAAGAGTCACACTATTTGTGCAGTCATACATGTACCTAGGGTAATAGTGTCCATTTCATTCCACCATTTTCCTACCCCCCAACTTTGCCCTAGCCAAAGTTCCTCCACTCATCTCATGCCTCCATCCCATTATGGATTAGAATCCACTTCTCAGAGAAAACATTTGGCCCATGGTTTTTCGGGATTGGCTTACTTCGCTTAGCAAGATATTCTCCAACTCCATCCATTTACTTGCAAATGCCATAATTTTATTCTCTTTTAATGCCAAGTAATATTCCATTGTGTATATATACCACAGTTTCTTTATCCATTCATCTATGAAATGGCATCTAGTTTGGTTCCACAGTTTAGCTATTGTGAATTGTGCTGCTATAAACATTGAAGTGACTGTGTCACTGCAGTATGCTGTTTTTAAGTCCTTTGGGTATAGACCAAGGAGTGGGATAGCTGAGTCAAATGGTTGTTCCATTCCAAGTTTTCTAAGGAATCTCCATACAGCTTTCCAGATTGGTTGCACCAATTTGCAGTCCCACCAGCAATATATGAGTGTGCCTTTCCTCCACATCCACACCAACCACTTATTGGTGTTTGTATTCTTGATAATTGCAATTCTGACTAACATGAGATGAAATCTTAGAGTAGTTTTGATGTGCACTTCTCTAATTGCTAGATATGTTGAACATTTTTTCATATGTCTGTTGATTGATTATCTTCTTCTGAGAATTGTCTGTTCAGTTCCTTAGCCCATTTATTTATTGAGTTGTTTGGTTTTTGGTGTTAAAGTGTTTAAGTTATTTATATGTCATGGAGATTAGTGCTCTATCTGATGTGTATGTGGTAAAAATTTGCTCCCAAAAGTTTTCTGTTGGAATTTTTTGTATCCTTTAAGTATAGAATCATGGAGAGCCAACATGTAGGCTCTGTCTTCACCTCATTGATTGTTTCTTTTGCTGAGAGGAAACTTTTAGATTGAATCCATCCCATTTATTGATTCTTGATTTTAATTCTTGCACTTCAGGAGTCTTGTTAAGAAAGTTGGAACCTAATTCGACATGATAAAAGTTTGGGCGTACTGTCTCTTTTCTTATGCGTAGGGTCTCTGATCTAATTCTAGGTCCTTGATCCACTTTGAGTTAAGTTTTGTGCATGGCAAGAGACAGCAATTTAATTTCATTTTACTGCATGTGGATTTCCAGTTTGCCCAGCATCATATGTTGAAGAGGCTATCTTCTCTCCAATGTTTTGGATGCCTTTGTCTAGTATGAGATAACTGTATTTATGTGGGTTTGTCTCTGTGTCTTCTATTCTGTACCATTGGTCTATATGTCTACTTTGGTGCCAGTACCATATTTTTGGTACTATAGCTTTGTAGTATAGTTTAAGGTCTAGTATTGTGATGCCTCCTACTTCACTCTTCTTGCTAAGGATTGCTTTGGCTCTTCTGGGTCTTTTATTCTTCCAAATGAATTTCATGATTGTCTTTTCTATTTCTATAAGGAATGACATCATTGGGATTTTAATTGGAATCTCATTGAATCTATATAGCACTTTGAGTAGTATGGCCATTTTGACATATTAATTCTGCCTATCCATGAGTATGGGAGATCTTTCCATCTTCTAAAGTCTTCTTCAATTTCTTTCTTTAGTGTTCTGTAGTTTTCATTGTAGAGGTCTTTCACCTCTTTTGTTAAATTGATTCCCAAGGGTTTTTTGGTTTTTCGTTTGTTTGTTTGTTTGTTTTTTATTGAGGCTATTGTGAATGGGGTAGTTTTCCTAATTTCTCTTTCAGAGAATTCATCACTGAAGTATAAAAATACATTTAAATTACGAGTATTGATTTTGTATCCTGATACTTTACTAAATTCATTTATTAATTCTAGAAGTTTTCTGGTGGAATTTTTGGATCCTCTAAGTACAGAATGATATCATTGGCAAACAGTGATAGTTTGAGTTCTTTTCCTATTCATATCCCTTTGATTTCTTTCGTATGTCTAATTGCTCTGGCTAGTGTTTCAAGGACTATGTTGATAGAAGTGATGAAAGAGGGAATCCCTGTCTTTTTCCAGTTTTTAGAGAAAATGCTTCCAATTTTTCTCCATTTAGGATGATGTTGGCCTTAGGTTTAGCATAGATATCTTCTACAATGTTGATGTATGTTCCTCCTATCCCTAACCCTAGGCTTTCTGGTATTTTGAACATGAAAGCATGCTGTATTTTGTCAAATGCTTTCTCTGCATATATTGATACAATCATATGATTCTTGTCTTTAAGTCTATTGGTGTGATGAATTACATTTATTGATTTCCATATGTTGAACCAGCCTTGCATCCTTAGGATGCCACTTGATCATGGTGCACTTTTTTATTTTAAAATAATATTAATATTTTTGTTTTATGTAATTTTCTAGAATTTTATTGAGAAATTTTGCATCTATGTTCACCAGGGATATTGATCTGAAATTTTCTTTCCTTGATGTGTCTTTGTCTGGGTTTTGATATCAGGGTGATACTAGCCTCATACAATGAGTTTGGAAGAGTTCCCTCCTTTTATATTTCATGGAATAATTTGAGGGATATTGTATTAATTCTTCTTTGAAAGTCTGATAGAACTCAAATGAGAATCTAGTCCTGGGCTTTTCTTGTTTGGTAGTCTTTTGATGGCATTTTCTATTTCCTTGCTTAAAATTGATCTGTTTAAATTATGTATGTCCTCCTGATTCAGTTTAGGCAGATCATGTGACTCTATAAATTTGTTAGTGCCTTGAAGGTTTTTGATTTTACTGGAGTATAAATTTTCAAAATAATTTCTAATTATCTTCTGTATTTCAATAGTGTCTGTGGTGATATTTCCTTTTTCATCACAGATTTTAGTAATTTGAGTTCTCTCTCTCCTTTTCATTAGGGTGGCTAAGTGTTTGTCAATTTTATTTATTTTTGCAAAGAACCAGCTTTTTGTTTTGTCATTTTTTTAGAACTGTTTTATTTTTGTTTTGTTTTGTTTCAATTGCATTTGTTTCAGTCCTGATTTTAATTATTTCCTGTCTTCTGCTTCATTTGGGGTTGGTTTGTTCTCCTTTTTCTAGGGCTTTAAGATGTAATGTCAGGTTATTTATTTGTTGACTTTTTATTCTTTTAATGAATGAGCTTAATGCAATGAACTTTTCTCTTAGTGCTGCCTTCATAGTGTCCCAGAGATTTTAATATGTTTTATTGGAGTTCTCATTTACCTCTAAGAATTTTTTTATGTCCTCCTTGATGTCTTCTGTTATCCATGTGTCACTCAATAGTATATTATTTACTCTCTGGGTGTTGGAGTAGCTTCTACTTTTTATTTTATCATTGATTTCTAATTTCATTCCATTATGGTCAGATAGAATTCAGGGTAGTATCTCTTTTTTTTTTTTTTATTTTCTAAGACTTGCTTTGTGGCATAACATATGGTCTATTTTGGAGAAGAATCCATGTACTGCTGAGAAAAAAGTGTATTAGCTTATTGATGGATGGAATACTCTATATATGTCTGTTAAGTCTAAATTATTGATTATATTATTGAGTTCTTCATTTTTATTGTTTAGTTTTTGTTTGGAGTATCTATTCTGTGATGAGAGAGGTGTGTTAAAGTCACCCAGTATTATTGTGTTGTGGTCTATTTGATTCTTGTAGTTTTGAGAAGGGTTTGTTTGATATACATAGATGCCCCATTGTTTGTGGCATATTTATGATTGCTATGTCTTGTTAATGTATGATTCCCTTAAGAAGTATGAAACATCCTTCTTTATCCCTTTTCACTAAATCTGGGTTGAAGTCCACTTTATCTGATATGAGGTTGGAAATCCCTGATTATTTACATGGTCCATGTGAGTGATACATTTTTCCCCATCCTTTTACTTTCAGTCTTTGGATGTCTTTTCCTGTGAGATGAGTCCCTTGAAGGCAGGATATTGTTGGGTCTTTTTTTTTTAAATCCAATCTGTCAGTCTATGTCTTTTGATTGATGAGTTTAAGTCATTTATATTCAGGGTTATTATTGAAATATGTTTTATATTCATGGTCATTTTGTTTTGTTTGTTTTTTGTTGTTGTTTTTTTGTTTTTGGTTTTGAATTTGATTTGGTTTCTTCTTTGATTGGTCTTTCCTTGAATGTAGTTCCTCCTTTTGCTGATTTTCATTGTTGTTTTTCATTTCCTCCTCATGGAATATTTTGCTGGGAATGCTCTGTAGTGCAGGCTTCTCACTGTAAGTTCTTCTAACTTTGTTTATCATGAAAGGTTTTTATGTTTTCATCAAATCTGAAGCTTAATTTAGCTGTATTTAAGATTCTTGTTTGGCATCTATTTTCTTTCAGAGGTTGATAAATGTTGTTCCAGGATCTCCTAGCTTTAAGCATCTGGGTTGAAAAATCTGTGGAGATTCTAGTTGGTCTCCCCCTATATGTAATCTGATTCCTCTCTTTTGCAACCCTTAAAATTCTATCCTTATTCTATATGCTAGGCATTTTCATTATAAGGTGACTTGGTGTAGATATGTTGTAATTTTGTGCATTTGGTGACTTTAAACCTCTTGTATTTGATTTTCCAATTCATTTTTTTGTTTGGGAAATTTTCTGATATTATTTTATTGAGAAGATTGGGCATTCCTTTGGTTTGAATCTCTGTGCCTTCCTGTATCGCAATAAACCTTAGATTTGGTCTTTTGATACTATCCCATAATTCTTGAATGTTCTGTTCATGGTTTCTTACCATCTTCACTGTGTGGTCAACATTATTTTCAAGATTGTATATTTTATCTTCATTGTCTGAGGTTCTGTCTTCAAGTGATCTAGTCTTTTGGTGATGCTTTCTACCAAATTTTTTATTTGGTTTATTATCCCCTCATTTCAAGAATTTCTGAGGTTTTTTTTTCCAGAATCTTTATCTCTTTCTTGAAGTAATCTTTTGCTATCTGTCTTTGCTCTTTTTTCTCTTTGTTGGCGTGATCAATGGTTGTCTGTATTCACTCTCTTATCTCTTTGTTGGGGTGATCAATTTTTGCCTGTATTTGCTCTCTTATGTCATTCTTTGATTCACAGATTAGTTTCATTATATACATTCTGATCTCCTTCTCTAATACTTTATCTACTACACTGTCAATGTATTATATTATTGTGTTATCTTGGTTTGGGGAGGCATTTTTCCCCATGTTTTTTCATGTTGTCTGTGTGTCTTCCTCTCTTGCAGTGCAAATCCAAAGTATTTGCAGTTTCTACCTTATAATCTTATAGTGTCTCTGCAGGTTATCAATACCTCACCTTTAAGGGGGAGATCAATTTTTACAGCACCCAATGCAAACAATACACAGCCATAAATCAATTAGCTCCTATTTAGACAATTGCAGTTTTGTTGCTACAAACAGAAAGGATGTATTTGGTTATCATCTACCATATAGGTTTGCATAAGGGTTTACAGTGTCTAATGGTGGACAGAGAGAGAATGGTGGTGGGAGGGTAGAATATGATGATGTTTATGGGGTAGAATATGAGAATATAGAGGTATTAGATTATAAGATGAATGAAAGTGTAATCAAAAAAATTTTGCTGCTAGCAGGAGAATAAAGAGAAAGAAGCAACCCCATGCAAGGCTTTCATTTGTCTCTGCAACAAGATGGTGTCTATTAGCATACCTACTAGTGTAACCAGGCCTGCAAGGACCTTGGAGATGGTCTTTCAGGTCCTGGTTGTTGTCCCTAAATGGAAGTGGCCATATCTCTAGTTGGTGGATATAGTAGCATCAAACCTTTATGTACCTTCATGTTGGGTTTCAGGCCCTAGTCAGTGTCCCAAGATGGAAGCTGTCCCAACTAATGATAATGGAAGTGGCAGCTCAGGTAACCCAAGGTGGCAGCAGAGGTGTCCCAAGATGGATGCAACCACTTTCAGATATGGGGCTGGAAGGACAGGCTATGTATTGGCATTAGGTGGCCTGTTCATCAATGCACTGCTGTGGCATGTGGTGCTGCAGCAGGCAGCTGCCTTCAGGTCCTATCCATTGCCCCACAGTGGGGACTACCATGTGGGGAGGACGTGGAGTCCTCCAAGATGAAGGCAGTCAGTGGGGAGCCACATATTGGTGGATGGGGAACCATAGCATGGTGATCCTTTCCCAATCATTTGAAATAAGTGTACTACTCTAGGAGATAAGGGGAAATATTATAAATACAGTAAGAGCAAGACATCTTAAAAATATACTAGTGGAAATGATAAATACAAGAGCTAATAAAAGAACATAGTATAACTTGAGAATAAATATGTGAATTGGAAGTTTAGATTGAAAACTCCAAGGCAAATGGAAAAATAGAAAGAGGGAAGCTATGAAATTAAAGCAAAAATATGTGGAAAATAGATGTAAAAATGGCACCACCAAGATGTCAGTTCTGCCATGAAAAAAACACACTAGAAATGCTCTTGTTAGAAAACCATGTGCAAGACAAAAAAATTGATGTTTTAAAATTTTTGATTATCTCCACAATAACAGTAATCATGAATAAAATAAAAGAACATGGAATAGGTGGCTGGCTTATGTGCTTTGCTAACACTTCATATAAACCTCCATCATGGAACCCACCAATGTGTTTTGATATCATCCACTCCTATATATGTCTCTTCTCATAGTCAATAATATTTCTTAGGAGCTTAAGTGTAAGCTTACTTTACTTTTGCATTTCAAAGTTTATCCAAAGGTCTTATACTCTATCATAAACCCTGGCATAGAATTTCTATGCTCTGTTTTCTATTTTAAATGAAACTGAACTGGTTTTTGCCTACCTCTCTCAATTCTATTGCTCTTTTATTTGATCTCTTGTAGGAGCATTTCCCATAACTTCAACCTCTCCCCTCCTTCTTTCTCCATTCTATGCTGATGGACTGCACACCTGACAGAGTGAGACCCCATTGTTTGTAACTTCAGGGCCATGATTGGTCCGAGGACCATTCTTAAGCTGTTACACTTCCTGGAATAACCGGGGTCTTCATCTCACTCCGGCAGAGAAGTTTTACCTGCTCCCAGAGTCTGGGTGAAGTAAGTGACACTGAAATCAACCACCCCATGCCCCTGTCCCCAGGGACCCCAACTCATTGGCAGACTCACGCAAGGCATGACATAGAACAAGTGACATAAAACAACAATCTTCTATGTCTGGTTTTCCAACTTCAGCACTTAATTGACTTCAGATAACTTTGTGGCTATTTGTCTAGCTATTTAACTGTCCTGCAGTAGGTCTTACAGCTGATGCATTTTCCAACAAGTCCACCTAATCTTCTGGCCTATTACCTTGCCTGGTGGTGACAAGTAGAAACACAGGTGTTTTTGTCTGCTTTTTCACTGCTGTCACCAAATACCTCACAAGAACAATTAGAGGAAGAAATGTTTATTCAGGGGCTTATGATTTCAGAGATCCTAGTCCAAAGATAGCTGGCTCTATTCCTCAGGGCTTGAGGTGAGACAGAATATCATGGTGGAAGAGCATGGTGAAGGAAAGTGATTCAGGATCTGATGATCAAAAAGCATAAAGAGACTAAGCTCAGCTCACCAAATGTAGACCCCGAATGACCCATCTCCTTTGGCTACACCCTACCAGCCTGAAGTTACAACTCAGTTAATCCCTGTCAAGGGATTAATTCAATTTGGGTTCTCATAAACCAATCATTTCACCTCTGAACCTTGTACTGTCTCACATGTGGGCTTTTTGGGGTGTCTAATATCTGAACCACAAAAATAGGAGAAGTTCAAATCTGGCTCTCTATGCTATTTTTTGTGCCCATATGCCAACACTGATATTTAGAAAATCATTTGTAGACTGGATAGAGGAAATGATGAAAGGAATTGCAGAATGAGAAAGAGTCTACTTCTTTATCTTTAGGGGAATGGAGCAGTTTAAACACACACACATGCACACCTTGGAGAAATGTTCTCAAGAGACAAATTGAATAAAAGTCTAGCCTATTTTTTTATTTTCTTGCCTTGTCTTTTCAAATATTCAATAATTCTTCTTGCTGTTGATTGGGAGATAGATGTACAATTATCTCTGTAGTTAACTTTGCATTTGAAGTTCTCACATTGCTACCATCTTTCTGAGCCAATTAGCCATACCTTTATCATGCCTCCTGGTGGGGTTATTCAGTATGTGCTAAATACTTTAATTAAAATCTGTCCTCTTTCCCTAATGCCCATTTGGAGGAATACCTTTCTCAAAATAGCAATTAAAAATATATCAATTCATTACTTGGAAAGAAAAGAATCACCAATTATCCCCTAAAGATAAACAAGTAAACTTTCAATTATCTCATTTAAAATCTTACTTTAGAAATATATATGACTTTTTTTTTCTTCTTTCACTGAATTGGCCAAACTAATGACCAAGTCTGAAAAATTTTATGTTTTATATTGAAAATTTTCTTGTGACTATTATTAGAGTAGAAGGGAAATATATAATGGCAAATGTAGTGATATTGCCAATAAGAAAGATCAGTGGTATGGTGGAGAGATGACAGGTTTTACAGATGAGCCTTTACTAAGACGGCATTGGGTAGGCACTCTACCAACTCCTTTGTAGATGACATTGAAAATCTTTATGGAGTTTAATATTATTATTACTATCTTAGAAATGTTGGTAATGAGGTTTTGAGAGGCTTAGTATTTTCTCACAAATCACTTAGCTATTAAGATTGGCACAGAATTTTAGTGCATGCTTGCCTGACAGAGAATCTATTCTCCATAAATGGTCACTCCCTCTTATCCAGCAGAAATTAATGAAGGATGCACTACCAGTGTAAACTCACAAGCCAAGTCAATGTTATATATCAGAACCTTTGTCTGAACTTTCCATTACTTCTTTTTCCCAAAACCTGAGTTTAAGTCTATGGTCTCCACAAAGGAGTGATGTGACCTTAGGCCAGTATCAGCACTATTTCAGACTTTAGATAGGATGAGGTTTTCCCATTTTATACTGTAAGATGCCTCTTCTGGGCAGCCAGAACATGACTGAGATTATTACAGGAGCCTATAATATAGACCCCATTAAAACAGGCATTTGGAGTCACTAAGCTAGGAAACATGCCCTTCTCCAAGGGACAAAAGAGATAGGATATTATGGTTGAGATGAAGTACCAAGATACTCATTCCTTACATTGTTGCACTTCTTGCCAATTTCTTAATTCTGCTTCCTTAAACAGTGCCTTAACACAAGATGGTGTGATATGCTTTGCAAAGTTCAATACGTCCTGGTTTCAGCAGGACCTCCCAATCATGTCTAATGTAGACTGGCAGAGCAGCACTAGTGAATCCTAAACAGCTAACAGTTTCTGCTAGATCCATTATGTAGGGAGCACAAGACTTAATTCTCCAAGGCTGGGCTCTCATGCATTTCTGCCAACAATAAATTCACTGTAAATGAAAAGAAAACATTAAATTTTAAACCTATGAATATCTTTAAATGGCTAAGATACACACCAGAATTGAGTTGTCTTTGTACTTACTAAGTATGTTCCATGATTGAAAATCATTTGAAAATGATATTCTAAATTCAATGATTCATTTACAATCGTTCTGGGAATCTTCACTTTGGGCTGTTTCTTCTGTGGCTAATAAAGCAATCTTTGAATATAGCAGCCTAGAATTCTCTCCACGCAGGAAGCAAAGGCTTGGATTTGTCAGTTCAGGTTATACTGGGCTCCAGGAAATGCATGTTTTAACAGGCATGGTTTACAAAGGGAAAGGCTATTAATCCTAGAGCACATTAGCTTGCCCAAAGAGTATCCTTTAAATCTAGATTTGAGAACATAATGAAAAACAAAGAGAAGTGCTTCAGAGGATGCTGCTTAGGGATCTTCTGGAACAAAATACATTTACTTATATAAGGTATAGCTGACGTAACTGAGAATTATTGAGCAGAGACTAAATTTACAAAAGCTGGGACATAAGAAAGGAAAAAAAACTAGGCATCTACTTGAAAATGTTATTAAAACAAATTCACTACATGTAGCAGAAAATGGAAAGGAGATGGAATTTGAAGTGGTGAGTTGCACACAGAAGGCCCTGGGTTCAGTCCCCAACACCACCAACAAAAGTGAAGTGGTGAGTTGGATTTAAACAAGATCTCATAGAATCCTCTCAGAAAAACAATAGAAAGCAACAAAAGAACATTCCCAATGATTGGGGAAACACACACACACAACTTAACTCCTCTCATTCAACTCTGCATCTATGAGTAGTAGAAGCTTTCACACACCAAACTCCCACTCACTTTTACATCTTGTTTTTTCCTTTTGATGCTTTTAGTAGTAGCCCTTGGGCTCCAGCTTTGCAGTGTGGCTTGCTTCTGGATCACAAAACGGTGTTGGAACATAAGTAGTGATAAGAATTGTTCTCTCTTTTTAAAGCACTAACTAGTTTCCTCCAAAGTTACTGAACAATTTTTTTCTTCATCCCCAACCACAAGTTTTCTGCACAACTGTATAATAGGGTGCAATTAGAAATCAGATAATCATCCTAAGAAAGGATTGCATTCATTACATATTTTACACTCCTCCCCCATTCTAAATAGTTAATTATGAATTTCAAGCATTAGAAGAAAGAGCCTCACAGCCTGTATAGAAACTCTTGAAGTGATTGTTTTCAGGAAAGTGCCAAAAGTGTCTCATCTTCTCCCATAAAAGCCAGAGAAGATGATGACAGTCCAGCTGCTCAGTAAGGATTGCTCACCCTTTATGGGCTCCCAGAAGCTTCCATGCAACATAAAGAAATTCATATTTTTATTGCCTCATATTCTCTCAGCATGAAGAAGAATTTACATTTCTTAATTGGATTTCTTTCTCTCGGCACAAGAAATTACAACTATCACACTAGACTCCACTGCTTATCAGCCCCCAAGAAGCAATTGTATAACTTATTTATAAGGCAGGGTGCAGGGCAAAGTTTTTCACTGAAGTCCAAGGACTACTTATTTCAAGATTGCAGAAAATGCATTGTAAAATCCCAAGTCCTAGACTACACTCCAGAGCTAATGAATCATACTCTATAAAATTGAATTTAGAGAATCTGCATTTTAAAGAACTCTGTATGATTTTTATGCAGAAATTAAAAATTACTAATTTTACAGAAACCCATCTAAGAAATCCTTTTAACTTCTCCTGCCCTCCATTAATCAGTCAGAAACAGTAACTTATCCTTGGGCTTTTTAGATTCTAAGGGCCACAGTGTTTGAAAGAGATGGATCCAGAATTCATGTAGTTAGAATAATCCTCAATTTTTTAATACATGAAGAAAGCTTCATAAATTTGAACTCTTCACAGGACTAGAACTAAAGAATATATATTATATGAATTATAAGAGGAGACTTACTAGATTGGCTTAC
>CM053399.1:141062043-141200183 GCA_028644305.1 Xerus rutilus | reverse complement strand
TACTACAAAGCAATAGTAACAAAAACGGCATGGTACTGGCACCAAAATAGACATGTAGACTAATTTCATAGAAGACACTGAGAGTAATGCTCATAAATACAACTATCTCATACTAGACAAAGGTGCCAAAAACATTCATGGGAGAAAAGATAGCCTCTTCAACAAATGGTGCTGGGAAAACTGGAAATCCATTTGCAGCAAAATGAAACTTAACCTCTATCTCTCGCCATGCACAAAACTCAACTCAAAGTGGGTCAAGGACTTAGGAATTAGACCAGAGACCCTGCGTCTAATTGAGGAGAAAGTAGGCCCAAATCTCCATCACGTTGGATTAGGCCCCGAATTCCTTAACAAGACTCCTTTAGCACAGGAAATAAAATCAAGCTCTTTCAAAATATTAAAATTTGGACTTCATGCTTCTGAGTTACTTTACTTTTATCCACAACAATTACCAACAATTTCCAATACCATTCCTCATACAAGACACTGCTTGCTGCTATAGGAGTACACCATGGTTTCCTACCAAGAAGGAGAAGCTATGCATATCTGAGGAGATGAGAGAAATGAAATTGAATATGAATCTGAAATTGAGTATGGGAGGTGAGAATGAATAGAAGAGAGGAACTCAGCTGATGTAAAAATCCTGCAAAAACATTAATGTTAAGAGCATGAGGTCAAAGAAGATATTCTAAGACAGTTTTCACTAGAGTCCATATCGATTTCTTGCTTTTTTTGAAAATACCTCAATGCATAGATGTATTCAAAACACTTGGATTCAAAGGCCAGCTCCACATCACCATAGGTGTGTGATATTGGGCCAATGTCTCTAGCTCTCTAAATAGCACTATCTGAAAATTGGAAAAAGTCATAGTTAACTTGAACTTAAATGAGATAATAATATATGTAATATGCTTTATTCAGTGGTAAGCTCATAGTAGCTCAAAAAATTTTAGTTCATGACTTTATATTTTCACTGAAACAAAATGAGCTTGTTCAAATAGTATGATAGGCTAACTGAAAATATGTCAAGTATAATATTTCTGTTTACCAGATGACTATAAGAAACATCATGATTCTTTCATTTAACATAATAACCTCAGATAAGTTATTTTTTCCACATCTTAAAAAGTATTTCCCTCTATCTTAGAGTGCTTATTGCATGTGTGTAATAATTTCATGGGTAAATCCTAGATGAGCCAGGATAACCAGATTTTTTCTACAGATATGTGGTCTGCCAGGTACCATGAAATATGCCTTACATAAGTCATCTCATTTAATTTTCACAACAATTATGAGACATAACTAAAATAGCTCAATTCACAAATGAGGAACAATTATTGAGATGAAATTATTGATAATTTGTTCTCAATATATTTTCATTTGAAACTAAAAACACATAACAAACCTAGTTTATTTTCACAAAGAAAGAGATGATGTCAAGTAATATGAAATCAAGATTCCATGAATTTAATTAATGCATTTGGCCTCTATTTTGTGAGCCAGAACTTCAAATCTTTCCTTGGAATACCATTTACCTTGGAGCTGAAATTATAATTTATTTACAGGTTCTACTCTTAAGATTTTGCATGCTTATCTCAGTTTCCCTGTCTCATCTGTAACTCCTGCTTCTAGAATATTTTTGTTGCTGTTTTCTCACTTGGAATATTTACTCACATTTTTGCATTTGACATTTCCAGATTCTCTTATAAGTCCTCTCAGACATGCCTGTTTTTCTGTCTCATTCAAACAGACAAGTAGTCAGCATCAAACAAAACAAAACAAAACAAAACAAAAAAAACCCCTAATGCAAAAAATCTAAGTCAGAAAAGGAAACTGGAGTAAAGATCAAGCTATCTATGATCTAGTCCATTGTGCCATTAAGGGGCGATCTGAGCCATTCTTTATTTGCTCAGGACTGCCATTTGAAATTCAAACATTCCCAAAGGAAATGAAAAAAGAAATCCTGCCATGTTCCACCTTACCTCAACAACTGATGAATACAGTTATCCCTGTAAATTCCGTGCACTCTATGTTTACTATATAACTTGAGGTAGAAGATCCACCAGATTAGAAGATGACCATGTGCAGTGGCACAGCATGTAAATAACTGCCTGATCACTGGTCCATGATGTGAACATGGTGTTCCTTTTTCTCATCTTAAATTCCTTGAAATTATGCATTACTTTCCTGCTCACAGCTTCATCACAGTGTGAAATAACCTAACTGGAAAAGAGAATCTGGTAATAATCAAGCAATTGGAGGTCAGTGGCTTAGCAGTAAAGATGATGTGAAATCTGTTGATAGTGAGTCTGAGCTCCTGAACTGTGAAGTTAATTTTTTAATAACATTTCTAGTTAAATGGCAAGAATTCTCACTTCTACAGGTTCTGTTTCATCTGAAAACAACAGTGAAGCTTTCTATCCAATCAAATAAATATTTAAAAAGCACTTATACTGTGTATGACTTGGTATTGATACCAAAAATAACAGCTAACATTAATTTTATATATTATCTTCCAGATACTATGTTAAGAACTTTACATGCATCATCACAGATAAAAGAACTCTCCTTTACAGGGGTTAGGTAACTCATTCAAGTAACACAGGGAACAAGGGTAACACCAGGATTTGAACATACAACTGGTCCTTTCTAGGACCTGACTCCTTAACTACTACTCTAATATTGTTTTCCTAAAAAAAAATAATAATATGACTAGAGTTGTGTTCTCTGTCTACAAGCTCATTTCCAATGGAAGACATGGACAGGTACAGACATGGAGGCAAGTAAAACATTAATGAAGACAGCAAATCTTAGATCCAAACTGTAAAATGAAACAAGCAAAGCAAACATACAAAAGAGATGAGGGAAAGAATAATTTCTAATGGAACAGTCATATTTATTCTGCCTTATATGGAGCCAGAAGTTATTCCACCTGCTCCTAATTCCCTTTACTTTTTAAATCTATTCGTTTTCCTCCATCTTGCATGAATCTCTTTCTATGATGGACACTGCTGATTTTCTCACAGTATCTGTCTGTCTGTCTGTTTTCTCTTTCTCTACAGAAATAGATGTTTTAGTTTGTCACCTATCTGGAATAGAAGGTACATTTCAATGGGAATAGATTCTGGTTCAGAGATTATAAATAGAATTGCATTTGCAATTCACAAAAAGTTTTCTAAGTAAGAAGAGTGTGTCCCTTCTTTTTCTTCCTTCCTAAGAGCTAGAAATTGAAGCTTCTTGGATCATGATGTGACCTTAGGAGTGGAGGTTGCATATGGAAGAACAGTAAGAACTATGAAGTCTGACAATAGATTGTCCAACTTTTTCTAGAAAGCTTACCTCTAAAATTTTACCTAAAGGTGAAATAAACTTACTCTTATTTATTCTTGTATTAACATTAAGAGACTATAATTCTAGTTTTCTAGCTCTTATACTGAACAAAAATCTAACCAATCTGTCTTTTTCTTTTGGGGTTCATAAGACCAGGGTTCATTATCCTATTAGTCTTCTAATGCTATCATGTTAACCTCTTTATTATTTCTTCATATTTATTGAGGACATGGGTGACATTTGGCCCCCTATTATCTCTTCACTCTAACTCCCGTCATCACCACAAATAACATCAGTATTCCTAGATTTAATTTCCTTGAGTGCAATCATATACCTACACCACCCTTGAATACTACCTGTCTTCCCCAGAAATGTCCTCTGGGAAGTTCTGAGAATAGCAATAAGCACTAACAATAAGTGCAACAAGCCCCCTAACCTCCATTTCCTAACACCATTTTCTACTAATAAAGAATATAAACAAAAACATAATCCTTAGATATATGGTGACAAATAATATACATCTGGAATATCTTGTGCCAGAAATCAAAGATATGTTCAAAGAATGATGAAAAAATATTTAAAGGACTTTGAAACCTACACAATGGACTCCCATGGCTAAAAATTCCCTTTAGGATAGCCAAATATGGTCAATATTAATTATTTGCAGATTTAATATTTGCAAATCTGCCTACCCACTGACTTTTACTTATAACCCCTAAATCAATATTCATGGTACTTTCATGCCCTTTTCCTTCTGGACACATACACACACACACACACACACACACACACACATAATATTTTACTATGAGAGAAGACATTCCTATATTACATGCTAACATCAATTAGAACTCATTGTCTCTTGCCCAAACAGATCACTTTCCTATATCACCAAATCCTCTTTCTAAGTACTTTTAAAATGTAGCCTGCAGAGAAAAATTGGAAAAGGGCCTGAGAAGGCAGTTTATATAATAAGACAAACAGGTAATTTATTTCTTTAAATACTTACATTTGTGAAAACTAAAAAGTTAACTAGCAATTACAATGAGATATACTTTACCTATCAACTCAACATATACTAGATAGAAATAAACACAGTTTTATTATGAAAAAATAATTGCATATTTACTTTAGGTTGCAACTAAATCTAACAGAGCAAAAAAATTTTTTTGAGTTGTACAACACACGTGGTCCCATCTGAGGTCCAGCATGGTAGGTACTGTTCTGCCTTCTGTTTTCAGTTCTCATACTGAAAAACAAGTGTACTCTTGTATATTTAGTGCCATGTTTTCCACATTATTGATGGTGAATTTGCTGTTTAAAATGGCCCTCCAGCATAGTGCTTAACTGATGTTTATTGCTCCTAGGTGCCAGAAAGTTGTGTTGTGCCTTATGAAGAAAGCACACGTTTTATGTAAACTTTGATCAGCCATGAGTTTTGGTGCTTCATTGGGTGTGAGTTTAATGTTAATTAATCATGAATATATATATAAAATAAGGTCTCCTTAAGTAGAAATATAAACAAAGTTAAGTAAAACAAGCTTATTTATTAATCATCTGATTAGAATGTACAACCAGAGGCTCAGAGGAACTTAAAGCAGAGCTTGAGTATTCACTAATTCAGTGTCCTAGTGACATCATAGAACATAAAACTACCACAAATAATGAGAATGAACTATAAATAACAATAGGAACAGATTATAGCCTAATGAATAAAATTGGAAAGTAAATGTACTCAAATTAATTAATAGAATAGTTGATGAAAAGGAGGACTATGTTTGAAGAGTCTCAGAATGGATACCTATAAATTACTTATTAACTGAAAACACACACCACATTGTAGGATTCAATGAGAATACAACATGTCATTTGTGATAGTACTGCAAAAGTTGCATATTCTGAATGTAATAATGAGGAAATCAGTCAATGTCAAAAGTATCAAGGTTATGAAAGTAAAGCAAAAGATGAGGAACTCTTCTAGACCAAAGACTAAAATAACACAACTTCATGTATCACAATATTCTGGAATGGATCATTTTGCTATTAAAAATTGAACAGTTTTTACAATAGGTAAAACTAAAATGGGGTCTGAGGATAATAGTGTTAATGTATCAATTTGATCATTTGATTTTATGTTTGTACTATGGTTATATGGAATTCTCTGGTTGTAGGAAATAGGAATGATTGATACTCAGCAACTGACCATCAAATGGGTCAGAAGAAAAAAGTTGTTTGTACTATACTTCTAAATTTTTAAGCTTGGGATGAATTTAAAATAAGTTATTTCTCAAAAATAAACCATAGATATTTACATGTGTCCAAACTCATGCAATTCTTTGCACATCAATTATACCTTAATGAAGTCAACATATAGACCTATTGATTTAAGTTTTTAAAAAAGTATACATGACATGTCTCAATTAAAAAAACTGTCATCTTCCATTTTGTCTTAAATAGTAAATCAAGGAGCTTTATATTATGATAAATACCACATGGTTTTGTAAGGCTGCTATGATTATATAGATTGTCATACTGAATAATTTGATAATGTATCAATGACTTGGAACAGATTGTTGATCTATGCGCTCCACTTTTCCTAGCTATTTCTAAGAAATATCCTATTATTTCACCTGTTAACTTTCTTAAGTCTTTATTTTTTTTTTCATTAATGTACTTCCTCGGTTCATTTCAAAGGCAGTTTTCTACAGCCCATTCTTAAATGTATTTGTACTTCAGAGAATGAAAGAAATTTAGCACTTCCCTGATACAAAATTCCCAGTGGCAATTCCTAGATCTTTTTTTTTCTCAATTGGTAGCTATGAATACCAAATTCATAGACTTGCTGATAGAATTTCTTAGCTCTCTGCTTTGTTCATTGGACAATGCAATATAAATGCTCGGTAGTAAATCTATGTGTTCACAATATTATCTGACTGTCATTTCTTAGGGATATGGGCTTCGCTCCCAGGGTCACTTGCAAACTAGATCCTTTAAATATAAAAACATTGACATCACCTGGGTTATTATTTGTGTTTCATTGTGAAATAAGAATCCCAAGCTAATTTATATGAGAAGCCTACCATCCCCCAAACATTTATTCAATCATATTCCCCAAAGAATTTTGTTTTTAGTAAGCAGGATAAATAAATGACATTTGTATCAAATGTAATCACAGAACCTCTGCCAGTTGGGCATCCGAATTTAAACTTTAAAAATGCAGTTGACTGATGTTGAAAGTGACATATTTCTCAGGTTTTTTATTCTTTCACTTTCTTCTGTCTGGTGGATTTACTTCTAACTATTCAGTTTTTGCTATAGAAATGCCATTTTCAAGGTTTTGAATTTCTTTTTCATGCACAGTGATTGCTATTCTTAGTCCCAAAGGATACTTCAGTGAGACATTATTTGATTGTGGTGCTGCTTTTGTCACTGAATCCAATATGTGGGACTATATTTTATTGTTTACTTTCTCAAATTTTGCAATACCAAAAAATTATAGAAGCATAAATTATTCCTTAAATGAAAGAACAAAAAGTGACATTTATGCTGCAGCCACCTGCTTGCTATATTTTTAAAGCTTGTATTTTAGTTATGAGAACATAGTTTAGCATTTCTGTTTGGGCTGTAGTTGGAAATTTCTTTGGTCATGCCTACCCAGCTCACAGTGGTTCTTTTTTCTGAGAGTAGTGTCCTTGTATGTGATTGTGCTCACCATATATTGAGTTGGAAGGGCAAACTGGACTCAAAGTCAGACGTATCTATTCACATTCTTAGCAATTTGGGATTGCAATTTAGAAGAAAATATTATGTCAGTGTTGGCTGGACTCATAAATGATGGAGAAACTTGACAAATTTTAAGTCATAAAAAAATAAGAAATAAAGCTGATATGCAATGAGAAGCAGAGATGAAGAGTGGGAAAAATACAGCCTCCTGGATTCCTAACAGTTGAGTTGTCCTTGGAGTCTATAAAATTCCCAGAATCCCTTCTCCTCCCCACCTCCCTTCCTTTGTCTTAAGTCACTTCAAAATATTTATCTTCTACTTTAAACACATGGAGATTAGAATGTTAAATTATTCACAGCTCAGGCTTCTCAACAAATGAGAGTATCAGAGAAATTATAATTCTATAAGGATAAGATTCAGCCATACACTCCAGCCTAGTTCATATAGTCAGGGATACTATTAAAGAGGAAATCAAAAGTCCAGTACTGAAGGACTGTTTAGAGGGAAGAATTTTTTCAAAAATGGTTCTAAAATGTTCACAACAGATACCCCTAGTCTAAGCAAGTTGCAGATGGGAATAAAATATTTTCAGTCAATTAAAAAAAAAATACCCTTAGTCAAACTATTTCACCAAGAGAAAAGAAAAAGTCTGCATTTCTAAGATGGCTAACATGCCCACATACGTACGATGAAAGTACATTGTATATCTGCATATGCATATAAATAGTCTGCATACTGTGTATAGCTAAGCATGTATGTATATGTGTACATATGTGGTCATCTTAGAATATGCATATATGTATATATACTTAGATTGTATGTATTTATGCACATCTCAGATATTTATAACTACCATAAACACAGGGTGATGATTTATCCAGGACCACATCAGCTTATACATCTATCAGGCATAAACAGTACTCCATGAACAGCCAGTGATATCAATTCTGGAAGATAAATATTACAGCCACTCAAGTTTACATTAAGTTGTAAAAACATACTATAGTTAGGAGTAAATTGTTATGTCACACATTTAAAACACAAATAAACAATTATTTAAATTTATATAATTCTATGGATTAAGAATTTTATGATTCTCAAATTTTAAAACTGAAGTACCTCATATATTTTACAAAGTGTACTACTGTCTCTCCATGAGGTCCCATAATTGCTTATAAAAAATAATGAGCTAATGTATGAAAATATTCATATAATGGGATACACAAGTCACATGTTTCCAGTTACAAGGCCTGTGGTATTAAACTAAGACTGGTCCATTGAAAGATGATTCACCAAGTGTCCATTTTATAGGGGAAAGAGCTGTAGTTTCACTAAATGAGAGATTTCAATGATTTCAAGATTCAAAAATATTTTCAAATAGAATTGCAAAATAATATAAAAAAGATTGCACATTCATAGAGTTGTCAAGTTTTGATTTTGCCGGGAAAATACTTTACAAAAAAATGATATCACCTCCTTTATAAGTTTATTATAACTGGATATTTTCAAAATAAGCTGTAAACATTTATCTCAGCAAGAAGCAACTGACATAAAAATAATGGAGAAAAATAAGAAGAAAAAATAGTAAGTATTGTTTATCAAATTTCAAATCTAGAAAAACTAACAGCATAACAGTTGTTTTTGATATGATGCATAACTAGCCTCTATACAAATTTGCCTAAACATATTTAGCAGCAGCATAAACTGGTGTTTAGACTAAACATGCTCAGGGTCATTATTTATTACTTTAAAACTCAAATATTGAGTTTTAAATTAGATAGGTATATTGACAAAACATTATACAAAAGTCACTTTTACTTATATCACTCTAGGAAAAGCCAGTGAACTAATGTCAGCTTGAAAAAAAAAAAACAGCCTTCAGAATTCCAGCTATTTATTTATCTTACCTCCTGATAGGGCCAGGAATCTAGTTAGCAAAATTTGGGGACGGGAACCCTCAGAGACTTGTTTCTGTGGTAGACCTAGTGTTCTTCATAAATATGTGGTATTAGCAATCAGCATGTGATTCACATATTATTTTTCTTGCTGCCATAGCAATTAACAATGCTTGAAATGATGGAGTCTCCCTTAGTTTGGGATTCCATGTTTGAATAGGACACATGGATCAGAACTCTCAGGTTAGCTGAAATACGTATTTAATATAAATTAAAAAGGCATGTATGTTGTTTTTAAGCCCTTCATGGTTGCTTATTACCACAAAATGTTATACTCCTTCTTACATGGTAAGAGTATTTATGTGGAGACAAATATACCTGAAATGGAAGCAGGCAAATGATGAGAGAGACCAATATACTAAAGATAACAAGGACAAAAATAGTAAGAAAAAAATCTGACTCTTTAGGTTACTAAGATGACAAAAAGTGTAAGATTAACAATGTGACAACTAGGTTCCAACAAGACCCAGAAAAAAACAAATTCTTGGTCATGATTAAACCATGTATTCTAAAGAATACTCACTTTCTCTCCAGGGAGTAGATTTCTACTACAGAGTATCTCAGAACTAGAGGACAGAGCGCTTGGAGGATGCTTCACTGTGAGATTGCAAACAGCCATCAAGTAGAAAACAGATAAGTTAATATTCACATTTTTTTAAATTGGCAGTATTGAAGTATAATTAGCATACATTTCATCAATTTTAATGAGGTTACTAAATTTGATGCTATTTCAGCCCCTAAAATGTGGCCTTCCCCAGCATGCAATGTGTCCTTTTTTCTTTGGTTATTTTTAAGATTTTCTTTATTTTTTGTTTGTTTGTTTGTTTGTTGTTTTCAATGGTTTTTCTATGATATGTGAAGATATGGGTTTCTTTATCTTTATCTTACTTGATATTCCTTGGGCTTCTTGGCTTGGCTTAATGGATATCATTCATTTGGAAATTCTTCAGTTACAGTTTCTTCAAAACTTTCGTCAGTCTTATTTATCTCACCTATATATGTATATTTGGATTGCAATTGTATGTATGTTAGACTGCTTGATTTTTTTTCTTCTTTGCACATCACTGAAGCTTGGTTCATTTTTATCACATTGTGGTTTTTTTCTGTCTATGCATCAATTTCTATTCCTCTTTCTTCATGTTTATTGTTCTTATTTTCTGCAGTATTCAATATGCTATTAACCTCATCCTTGAGCATTTTCACTCATATACTTCTCAATTCAAGAATTTTAATTCTTTTTCACAGTTTTACTTTTTTTGAGATTACTCATATGTTCACTCATTATGTCCATTTTTTCTTTTAAATTCTTAAAATATTTTTTAACTTTTAACATTCTGCTATCATTGATATTTCTGATATATTGTCTTAATTATTGCTTTTGGCTAGGATAAGATTTTGGGGGTCACACTTTAGAGTTGAGTTTTTTTCTTGAGGGTAGTTAATTTACCATCAGATCAACTTATTTTTTAAACTTTGATGATGAGGTTTTAGTATGAACCACACTCTAGGGGTACAGTAGTCTGTTCATAATGTGTGGCTTTTAAGGGAGTCTCAACTGAATACCAAGCTCTCATCCTGCTGGCTGGTCATTTTCAAGTACTCCTACATTCTCAAATACTGTGGAACTTCTGGAATTTTTGTTCAGCTAATTTTCCCAAAAGTTCTTTTCCATGCTTTATAAAAACTTTATCTGTTTATATCATCTTGAGATTTATAACAAGAATTAATACTAATGCTATGACAAATTTTGGAGCTTTTTCTCTGTATATAACACCTCTTTGGGACTCTGTCGATGCTGTTCCTGAAGCACCAAATCTACTTTCTCAGTTGAGATAGACCACCCTAATGTATTTGGGCTCTACCTCTCCATTCAGGATGTTTCAGGATGAAATCTTGGGAAATCATGAGGATAACCATTTCCTTAGGAATCAGTCTTCCAGTGCATATTGTAATATTCTTGAAACTCTAGCTTCACATATTTTATCCAGTTTTGTGTAGCTGCTTATATCTGGAGGGTTAGAAAAGTACCCATTATTCTAGCATGGTCAGAGCAGAAGTCCCCCTTAAAGCAATTTTAAATCATAAGGTAGATGGCTTATTTTCTTCTCACCCAAAAATTGATTTGTGGCTTAATTTCCACAATGAGAATGAGTGTTTTTCTCTCAAGCAAAGAAAATTTAAAAGACATTACTTCAGAAAAGATTTATAAGGGCCCCGATCTTCAACTTTACCTTCCATCTTTTTGCAACTACTAGTGTTCACTTGGGGCAGAGAATTTTGATTTTCCATGTCTCTAAGCTCTAAATTAACAACCTCTTAGTGTGGATTTCAGGCAGCAGATTGAAAAGACTGCTCTTAGAAATGCTGCATTTTTTCCTCTTTTCACTCTCAGCTCTTCCTTCAAAGCAAGCTTTATTTTATGTAATGTTAAAGGTCTAGAGGAAGAGTAAGCGTGAATCACATTTGATCAAGCTTTGTATCTGTGAATCTGAGTTTCATTCTTCTGTCCATTTCATTGCCTGATTGACTTACTTTTATTAGAAACATGATTTCACTTATGTTGGAAGTCTTTCTAATCGTCACATGTATATATTTCACTGTATGTACCAGAAGGAGAAAGGTTATTTGTATAAGAGAATTTTCATGAAAAGTCTGAGTTGGGACACACGATGGGCTTAATCTCAATCACATGCTCCACCGTTGAACCTAAAAAAGATCTCCAAAGGTAACAAAGTGCTGTGGGAAAGGGAGGAACAGCCAAATGCGTGGAAGGCAATCATAGGTTTATTATAGTTATATACAGTTTTTATTTGTTTAATGCTCTATCAAAAGTAATTTTCCAGTCTTTAAGAATTTTGTTAATATTATATTGACAAAATAAACTTAACTTAATGAATTCCTATAATGTTCTAATGTTATTTTCTTGAAGCCTCAAAGAGTAAAAATATCTTCTAAGAGCTCCTAAAATAGTCCCTGGGGATAGATTATTTAACAGTTTATTGTTATTATTGTTTTAATGATTATTATTTTAACTATGTCACTATTAAATAGGCTAAAGAAAGATATTATTAACCCACCCTTCACTTTATAGATAAAATAATTTAGTCACAATACACTTAAATGGCTGGTCTAAATGCATGGAGAAATCACACCAAAATTTCACTCATAAGACTACACTCATTTTGAAATATTAATGATTATGGAAACAATATATAAAATCACATTTTCAGTCATTTATGTAAACTCCAAATAAAGTTGAGTTTCAACATTTTTTGAAATTGTTGAAGACAGGATATTATTAATCAGTCAAAAATAGTACATAATGGAAAATTATTTCTAAAGGTTAATATATGCTATATGTTAAAGTTATAAAACCCCTTGGTTTATTGTTCTGTTAATCATTACCTGTAAATTATTATGTTGTAACAGACACACCTCATTTATTCCTCTAAAATTGTGTTAAAACTTTAGTATTAAATCCTTCTTCCCTTTTCACCGTCTTCTTTCATTGTTTTATTCTTTGCTGCCTTTTCCCCTACCGCTGATTATATCTCCAACTTAAAGACATAAGTAGGTAAAATGGAACGTCTTTAGTATTAACAATTATATTTTGTCATAAAACCCTAGTACATTAAATAAAAGAGTATAATTACTATAATTATATACCAACTGTATCCAACCCAACTTCATGCCAAAACACTGTACAACATCTTATAATATTATACTTAAATTACATAAATGTTTCTGACTTAAGTTTTGTCACCTTATCTTCATACCTATTCCACATACTCAAGGGTAGAATAAATCAGGTACTTTATAGAGAGTACTTAGCACAACACCTGGACAAAGTAAATATTCAATAAACGTTAGCTATCTTGAGTATAACAAAAAAGTGCACGTGTTAATTAAATTTTGCCTGAAATAATTTTTAAAATGTAGAATAAAATATTTAGTCAAAAAACCTTATCCAATGAAAAGCCATTCTAAATGCTTTCTATTCCTAAGTGCTACGTGGCCAGTTTGCCTTGGGGGTGACAGTATTTACCATAAAAACATTAGTTTTTCCCCTACTTTCCTAAGAAATCAGGGATATCCCTGTTTAGGAATTTCAGGGGGGAAAAATCCAATGAGTCCTATGATTGGAGCAATAAGAAATGCAACAGGGGAATCTAAATTGTATTCAAGAAAGACACTTGGTGATTAGAAGAGCCTGAGAATTGATATTTCTAGTCTATAATAATCAGCATTTTAAAAGAATGAAATTCTACCGGTCTTTTTGAGCTACTAGATTCATCCTATTACTTTATTCAAATGATAAGAACAGCTGAAAATTGCACTAGATGAAATGTTTTGCATGAGGCCAAAGACTTTGTAACCTTAAGTAAGATTAAAAAGATTTTTTCTAGAGGATCAACTTAGACCCTGAAGTATTTTCCTGGTTCTCTGACCTCAGACAGAGCTCTCTAGCTCATCTTCCCACTGGGCTACTGGTTTCCACCCCTCACCATGGGGCAGAATTAATTAGTGTCTCTGAAGCTCTTCCAAACTACTGTCCAAAGGACGTACACAACAGAGGCCCCTCAAGCATAATCATCCTGTCAACCTTTTATCACTCCATGGCCCATTTACACGGCTGGTGTTTTAACATCCATAGTCCTGCAGTAAATTTAGCACAGCAACATGCAAAGTGTTATTATTCTCCAGAGAGAGCATATTTAATACTTTTTTTCCTTCAGATAAGCAGTGCTAAATTTACCCTTTTCTTCCTGCTATTTCAGAATAGCCCTAGATTTTGGCAGTCGACTTTAATAGAAATGTTTGCCTAAGCATTGGAAACATAAACACCATCAACAATTTCCAGGCAAGAACACGAAATAGGTGCCGGATTGAATAGAGGGTCACAGCTGTAAAGGGATTGAAGACTACTGCCTGCACACCATCCATCATGTTCCTGTCTGCAGCACAGAGTGGGGAGTTTGTCGCCTCTCCTGCTCCTGGGAGCACAGAGCCTATCAATCTAGCCATTTCAACAATGTCCGCTCTGCCTTTCACTCTCCATTCGCGTTGCAGAACTGCAGCCTTTCTGCAGATGATCCCTGCCCTTCCATCTGCTTTGGCATCTGTGCTAGGAGCAAGAGCAGAGCTTCACAGCTGTGGCTTCTCTGGCCCAAGCCTCCAGGACCAACTCTGCAGATGCTCTAAGCACGGTATAATTGGGATGGTCTTTCAACCGATGCTCATGAGTTCCTTTTGAGTTATGCAGAGAAGGAAATAAAATCTGTCAGAAGTAATCCTGAAAATTTCTCCTCTTTATTCTAAGAGCCACAACAAATTACCAAGATATCTGCTAAGGATGATTCATCTCACTGATGGGCTCCTGTGGGACAGGAAGGAGAAACACTCTGTGGTACTGAAGATAAGAAAATAAGTATACATTAGAGCAACCTGATTTTGAAATTTCTGATTTCATGACTTGTACGCATGGGTGTCTTAATTTGTTGCTGTAACAGAGTACTACAGACTGGGTCTTTTGTAAAGAATGTAAATTTATTTCTCATACCTCTAGAAGCTGGGAAGTGCACATCAAGGAGCCAGGATCTTTTGAGAACTTTCCTACTGTGTCTTCACATTGTGGGACACAGAAGAATGAGAACAAACCAACCCAGGGCTACAAGCCCTTTCTATAGACATTAATCCCTTCACAAGGGCAGAACCCTCATGACCTCAACTCCCCCAAAGTCCCGCCAACACTGTTGTAGTGGGGATCAAATTCCAACACATGAATTTTGGAGGGGACAAAATATTCAAATCATAGCAGTGTGTTTATGGAAACAATACATATTTATTGTAGATAATGGGGAAAATATGGACAATTATCAAGAATAAGGTTGAAAAAGCATAGCCTGCAGAACAAATACAGTCTACTATTTTTATCAATGAAATTTTCTCGGAACACAATCATGTCCATTTGTTTACCTCTGTTTGTCTACCTCTGTTCTAATGCTACAAAGGAGGACACAATTAATTAAGATAGAAACATGATGACCTCAAATATTTATTATCTGGTCCTTCATGGAAAAGTTTACTGACTCAAGATTTAGGAGAAAATGAAACATCCATAATTTGATAACTCAGACTTAAATACTGTTTTATTTTTATGTAATGATTGCTCTTTAGGCTCTTAAGGAAGGGAAACATACCCTCTCTGAATTCCTATTTTAATTCTTTAAAAGGAAGAAATACTCAGAGTCTAGGAAACAGATCTATTTCCCTGTAAATGAAGAGGGCAGGTAATGGGTGCAGAATCAGTGTTCTTTCTTCAGTTAAGCAGTCTCCTTCACATCTTCCTGGGAGGCTGGCCAATAGCAAAGTATAGATTTGGGCTGCGACAGATGGGGAAAGCCTTCTAGGATTTTAGCATAAGTAGTTTGCTTTGGTGTTGGTTAGCAAAAAACCCTTTATCTCAAAATTTTGCAGGGAAACCTAATGTCACGGGTATTATCAACCATGCACAAACGTGTACAGACTCTATTTCCTCTAATATATAATTTTTAAGATCCTGCATACCCCCAGTACACATGCATATTAAGGTTTTCAATTAGTAATATGTCAGTCTCAATAATTTTGCAATTTCTTATATCATTTTTTAGTTTCTACCAGGATGAAATTTCAAACGTACAGTGAATCACTTCAGAGTTGAGTGTGGGATGGAATGGAAAGATCTATAGCTTCTCCTTCCTTCCTTTCCTCCTCTTATGCTTGTGTTGATCAGGAAAGGGAGATCCAAGTACACTATTTGCCATACATTCTTTCAGGGGATACTCCATATCCTCCTCTGCTGGCTTGTGATCTGGTCCAACTGATAATCAGGTCCATAAATCAGTGCATTGGCCAGTATATCCAGTTCTGTACTGAAATACCTGAGGCTGGATACTTATAAAGAAAAAAGGCTTACTCAGCTTACAGTTCTGGATGTTCAAGGGCATGGCTAGTGTCAGGTTGGCCCTGGTGAGGACTTCATGGGGTATGGCATCACAATGGTGGGCACCTGTTCAGGAGAGGGAGATCACATGATGAACAGAAAGCCAGAGCTCCATTTAGGAATCAGACTCACTGTTTTTGTATGAACTTCCTCATGAGAATTAACTCAACTTTTTTCTTAGGCAATTCCTCAATGACATAAACACTCCCCTGTAAGCCCACCTCTAAAAGGTTCCACCATATTATAACATCACCATACTGGGGGCCAAGCTTGCAACACAAAACACTTGAGAGACAAACCATACCCAAAGCATAGCAATCAGTATAGGCAGGTAGGACTATATCAGACCCATCTTATGCAGCACCCAAAGTTTCAGGGATCCATCTGAGAGACACAATTGCCACTTCCATCTGCCACCTACCTTATTCTTAAACTCACATCTGCAGTTTTCTAAAGAAAATGCTTAATGGCTCCTCACTGAGGTGTATTGTGATATGCCTATGAATCCCATCTGCCACCTAAAGCCTCATTTGAAGATATGCAAGGATTGATGGGATCCTTTTTCTTGCCACATAGGAACTGTAGGGAATGAAGAAGGAGAAAAGAGAAGAATTTTCTTTTCCCTTTCAGATCTGCTGTGGCCCTATACCATCTCTCTAGTATTTTCCTTTATGGTCTGAGAGTTTTAAAATGAATCTGCATCTCCTAAGAGAAAATTCCAGGCTCCTTATCTTGGAGATAGCTCCAAACTTTAACAAAAGATAAACCCACACTTATCTTTTTCCCAAAAAGAAAAGGGAAAAGGAAAGGCATGAAACATTATTGTTACACATATTCTCCCATTTCAACTTTTTCTCTTTCAAACTAAAACAACTTCTCTCCTTATTTAACTCTCCTTATTAAAAAAAAAAAAAAAACAGGGAAAATGCAGGAGCTCCTTTGGACTATTATTGCTCTGCAAACTTTCTGTTGGGCGCTCTAGCATTTCCAACTTCAGATTCCCAAACACCTGAACATCATTACTTTCTGCATCTTCTTCCCACTTTATTGATATCTGGAACTGATTTTTTAAAATCTGGCTTAGTCTTTTCTTGAATGACAAATTCACTATGTTGCCAAGATTGTGATTTATTAAAGCAAAAATTCAATACGTTATGTACCACAGCATAAAATATTTTGTGTTGCTATTAGTATTACTTTTGTCTTATTTCACTCACAGTCTAGCACTTTACCATAATTATCTAAATAACTGGAAAAATATATGAAACTAAACAAAGATCACACTCCCAATATTATTGAAATACATATAATCAGTTATTAAATATCTATGAAATGGGTAAATGTTCAATCTAACAAGGAATTATTGTTTCATTTGTTTCTGAGAATGTGTTTGAGGAATTGATAAAATGTTCAATATATAATGACAGATCAAGCTTACAGTGTTGCTGCAATCCTGGATGTTGGACACAGAAAATAACCAGAGCTTAAAACAACCAATTATACCATTGCTTTTATCCCTATGCATTTTTTTTCTGGTAAGCATTTATTATATGCACAGACAGGTGCAGCCCAAGAGAACAATTTATTTATTAAACCATTATTTCATGAGAATTTTATAAGATTTTTATTTTAAAGATTTTGAATTAAGAAGAGGTAAATAAAAGAGAGAGTTGAAGAATATTTATGAAAGAATGTAAAAAAAATTAAAAGACAGCTTTCATTATTAGAACATTTATCATTGAGGAACAAATAAAAGATTAGATAGAGCTTCAGTCATAATAGGAGAAGGAAGAGGAGTAATCACTCCTTCCCACACTAGCATCTTTTTCTCTCCTACTTCTCTTGGAATAATTCTCCATGTATGGAAGAGATGACATAGAACTGCTATAAATAATTGTGTTTTTGAGCATCGTGAAAGTGTCTTCCTCTTAAGTGTGGCTCAGGTCTTGCCCATGCCTAAGGGACTTTTCTTAGGAATTATCTGGTTGCATGGAAGAAAAAAACACAATCATACTAAGTTAGGTGCAGGAAGAGAAGAAATTGGTAAATTGCAGGAAAATCTCAATAAGTCCCATGAAAAAGGAGGGAGCTAGGAACTGAAAATTATCTGGAACCAAAGCAGCAACTCACTGGTGCTACATGCTCATCTTTTTCTACTTTTCTCTTACTGTCTCTGCTTTATTCTTCTTTTCTATACAAAGCAGCTTTTGCTGATCTACTTTCGCATGAGTCATCCCCAGTTGTGTCTGTCACAGTTTGTTTAAGTGCCCTAAAAAGAATGAGCTGATGGACTGTGCTTCAGATCCAAATTCCTAGGAGAGAGAATCTAATTGGCCACTTGCAAGCCAAAGGGTAAACTCCTGCTGGATTAGCTGTGGTCAGGGAATCTAAGCCATTTCCTAGCAATGTTGTCCTTCCTAGGGCTATCTGGGAAATTTGAATGGACTGAAAAGTTGACCTAGTTTCCTCTACAAGCTAGATTTTTTTAAAAAATCACAGATTCCATATAGCCAGGGCCCTCACAAACCCAGCTTCAAGGGACCAGAACCTTACCCAACTTTATCTGTGCATGGGTTAAGGTGGGGTCCAACTTCTTTATCAGAATATTGACTGACTGCAATTTAACCAATTCAAAGTCCAATTATATTTTTTCTGAATACACTATTTTTAAATTTTGACATCTTTAAGCATGGGGTTCAAGTGCTATCTATGTCAATAAGCATTTACTTAACAAGTCTTAATTTTGACTGTCAGACTTGCTTTACTCAGGATGTCAATTCCCACAACTAACTCTATGACAAACAAAATGGTGAATAATCAGAAACCAAGGACTATCACCATTTTCACATTCTAATTCTGACACAAATGTTCTTCAGAATAAAAGCATCTTTTCCTCTTTTCTCCCCTCCTTTTTGTCCTTTTCTCATGTTAGTCAGCTTTTTGTAACTGTGACAACATACCTGAGAAAATTATCTAAAAAAGAGTAAAGACTTATTTTGGGTCACAGCTTCAGAGATTCTAGTTCATGATCACTTGGCTCTGTCACTTTGAGCTTGTAACAAGGCAGAAAATCATGACAGGGAGTGCATGGTAAAACAGAACAGCTCACCTCATGGTGGCCAAGAATAAAGATAGAGAAAAGGACCAGAGTTCCAATATCCCTTTAAAGAGCACATCCCCAGTGACCTCATTTCCTCCCACTTGGCTCTACATCTTAAAGGTTAAACCACATCCCTATAGAACCTTCTGCTGGCAACCAAGTCTTCAACACATTTACTTTTGGGGCACACTTAAGATCCAAACCATAACACTTTTCTTCCTCTTCCAAAAGTCATTTGATAGAACTAAGCAAGGCTGGCTTCCACAAGGTAATGAGGGAAGTAACAAAAGCCTGGCACAGGGTGCTAGAACCCGAGAGGAATGGCTGTGCATGTGTGCAGCCCAGAGCTGAAAAAGGAAAAGAGGGTAGCCCTCCTGGAAGGCTTATAGGGTAGAGTGCTATAGCCCAGACAGGATGAGGAGGTATCCACTCATAGGGCGGTAGTGAAAGTGACTGGGAGTTCAGAGCCTGAGTGAGATGAGAAGAGTCCACTCAAGTAGATAGGCACTGCCAGAGCCCAAGCATCTAGGTGCAAGGTGGAGAAGCATCTAGGTGCAAGGTGAAGTGCTTTAATAGTGGCAATGGTACTTTGGATGACTACTTAAATATGTAACTACAATGAGAAACAGATCAAATAATTACAGATCACCCATGTTGAGGATGGTGGGAGGCAGGGGATAGAGTTTCTGTGAGAGGAAAGAAAAAAAAACTAAAATAAACTCTGTGGGTTGGGATTTAAACTGGAACTATTAGAGTCAACTCATGGTTTAAAACATAGAGATTGAGCCATGTAAAGATATATGTAGATAAACAGATACATTTATAGTTAGATATATAACTGTCTAATGTAGAGATGCAATATTTTCCAGTTCTATCTACTGGGATGTTTGTTTTGCTATGCTTTAGATGTGGTTCAAGTGTGTCCCTAAAATGTGCATGCTTGGAAGCTTCATCTCCAGTGTGGCAATGTTAGGAAGTGGTGGGACCTTTCAGAAGTGGGTCCTAGTGGGAACCCCTCAGGTCACTGGGGGATGTCTTCAGATTAATGTAGTTCTCACAGAACCCTGAGGTAGTTTTCAGGAGAGGGTTGTTATAAAAAAGCTCTCCCTATTCTCTGGCTTCCTGTCTCACTCTGTTGTCTCTCCTTCTCACATGTACAATCACCATTGTGATGCTATCCACCATGAAGACTTGAGTCAAGCCCATGCCAGCACCATGGCTTTGAACATTCAAAACAGTGAGCTAAGCAAATGTCTTCTCTTTTTAAAGTACTCAGCCTCAGGTATTTCCTTATAGTAATGGAAAATGGACTAATACAAGGGGCAGTCAGCAACTCCCCCAAAAAATACCTGATCCCCACATCTTGCTTTCTAAATGGTATTTTTCACATTAAGAAACCATGAGTCCCTAGAAAATTAGAGTGGAGGCAGACATATACCCAATGACTCATTTTTGAGGATGGAAATTAAGGAAGTGCTAATAGAACAATGATGGCAGGTTTAAAAGCACAAAACCCAAATTCCAAAGACTCCTACTGAATAAATCTCATATAATTTGAGTTTAAATAATCATGTTTACAGATTATAAGACACTGAATGAAATTGTATTCCATAAACCCAGAGTGATATAAAAACAAATGAATATATTGAAATTTTGGGAGGAACCAGAATTTTATGTAGACTTGAAGTATTTCTTCACAAACTGCTTAACTAGGTACAGAATCCACAACAGTAAGTTCACAGTTGAAAAGTCTATCTGAAAACACCTTAATCCACTAATAAACACAAATTTCACTTGTAAGAGGATAAATAAAAAATATGTTCCATGTGATAAACTGAGAGTAGTATAGCATCTCTTCTGTGATAATTTTGCCAAAGATACACTATCTGAATCTAATGAGGACATATCACAAACACAAATTATAACATCTACTACAGTACAAATGGCCTGTAATTCTTTTTTTTTAATTTGGTTTTTATTTTATTTTTATGTGGTGCTGAGGATCGAACCCAGTACCTTACATGTATGTGCGAGACAAGCACTCTGCCACTGAGGCACAACCCCAGCCTATGGCCTGTAATTCTTAAAATCAAAAAGCTCATGAAAATAAAAGTCAGAAAACTTTCTGGATTAAAAGAGACAAATGTGGGCTGGGGTTGTGGCGCAGTGGTAGCGTGCTCGCCTAGCATGCATGAGGCACTGGGTTCGATCCTCAGCACCACATAAAATAAAATAAAATAAAAATATTCTGTCTGCCTACAACTAAAAAATAAATATTTTTTTTAAAAAAAGAGAGACGAATGTGCCATGAAAGCTAAACATAGCAAGTGTACGTTGTTATAAAGACATTATTGGAAGGACAGGCAAAAGGGGATGTAAACTAGATGTCAATCATCAGTAAACTCTAATTTCCCGATTTCAATAGTTGTGACTATGCAGAAAGAATTTTGAGTAAGTAAAAAGAATCTATTGGGAAAAAACTGAATATCAATAAGTTCCAGCACTGCATTGGTCTTGAAAGCAGGAAATTAGAGGCAGGCAGCAGAAACAAAAGGATCATAAATAGAATGATGAAGTCTTTGTGTTTAAAGTAATAAACACTTCAGCCAGGTGCAGTGGTGCAAGCCTGTAATCCCAGCACTTAGGGAGGCTGAGACAGGAGAATCATGAGTTCAAAGCCAGTCTCAGCAACAGTGAGTTGCTAAGCAACTCAGTGAGACCCTGTCTCTACATAAAACACAAAATAGGGCTGGGGATGTGGCTCAGTGGTCAAGTGCCCTTGAGTTCAATCCCCAGTACCAAAAAAAAAAAAAAAAGTAATAAAATTTTAAGTAACTAAATACAGAAATTGAACATTTTCTGCAATGAACAAATAAAGCATTTATTAGGCATTTTAGTACAATACACTATAATACTTCCCATATATATTTTCTCCATACAAAAAATGAGTTATAATTTTCTTCATTTCCACTATTAAAAATAAAGATCCTAAAATGGTTGGTCAATATTATACATTTATAAACATTAAGGCCAGTGATATAGTAGCAAATGTTTAACAACCAGCTACCTAGAAAAGGAAAAAAATCCCTCTTTATAGTGTTTGCTAATTTCTGTGTTGTAAATATTCTCACCATGTGACCACCAAACATGATGTCAGTGAACACAGGCAGAAAGAAATGCCCTCACCCTCCTTTGGCAAACTAGGCTTAGTCAGCCTCAGTACAACATTGGCTAGTGCCAAGATTTGAAAACAGTTAAATCCATAGCCCACTGTGGTATAATTGTTGAATATTGTCCTTAATATAATGTGTGTGGGGGAGGGTCATCTCAATATAGAGGAAGGAGGTATTAAAAAAAAAAAAAACATTAAGAGATGGCATTGTCCCATGACAACACACACAAAAAAGGAATCCAACCCAAACTTGACTAGAAATTTCACCAGCTGTTAATGAAAATGAATGAAAAATTTATACAAACTCACACTACATATGTTTTTATATACACAAATATATACATTAGGTATTTTATTATACATGGATATATGAGACTGGTTGTTATATTTTATAACTCATTGATTGATAGGTGTATATGGAGAGAGATAAAAAGGAGATCAGAACCTTACTATAATGTATGACTACAATGCACTAATAAAAAAGAAAGAAGTCATAAATTGGCACTTCTATGAATCTCCTAGTAACTACTTAGGTCTTTCTTAGTTAATAAAGTGCTTTACTGGTGCAAAGAAAAAGGGAGATCAGTGCATTGCATGTTATGTGTTATATTATACATTAAAGATTAAATTAGATTTTATATTGCATATATATCACAGACAGATGATTGTTTGACATACCTCTGGACCAACCAGTCAAGATTAATTAATTTCATTTATAAGTCACCTTGGCTGCGCCAATTTAGGGCATTTTTATGAGAGTTTTTTGGGATAAGATTTCCTTAAGTCTGCAGATTCACTCTGGGAGGCTACCTCTAGTTAAGTTTTTCCTTCAGAGTCAAGGAATCACTAACTGAACAACTCTTTGACCTCCAGGACTTTTACTTTTTTGACAGTCATTAACTCTCTTTAATACCTTCACTCATATCCATTGTATATTAACATCAAATGACCATACAAGTTAGGAATATCAATTAAATTATGATTTGTTCTAGTTTGTTTTTTCTTTTTTCAAAATCACATCACTTGAAAAAAAGGAATCCAACCCGAACTTGACTAGAAATTTCCTCTAACTTGAAAGTTAGAGGAAATAGTTCAAACTACTTATCAGACTCTGATTTGAAAAGCAGACTCACATTTGTGGTAGAAGAGACAGCCATGAACAGACCAAATTGAGCCTTCAGATAGTCTAAGTTGCTGTCAAAAGTTGGCCCATCTGCTTTTTTCTAGAGACTGTACATTATGATTGTAATATTGAAAATTCATTCTCATTATCTCTGTAGCTCTGCTTGCAGTTATTCTTAATTGGTAACCTTTTACTTCTGTTTCAAGTTAACAGTATTGGTTCCTCTCTGCCATTTGCTCCCTCTGCTGTTCCCAAACAAGGCAATTATGAATTTGTCCTCTTAATTAGCAACATCTAGAATAGATTATGACACAAGCCAGTTAATAGATGAGGAAATTGAGGCTCAGTTGTATAAGAAATCTGCCTGGGGATGCCCAATGATAGACCATGAGAATTGGTGAAGCTGGATTTACAATTCTCAGTTCAGAGTACAGTGCCAGGTCAACCAAATCTTACAGCAGAGTTTCTTCTCCTGGAAAACATTTATCTTTAGGATCTTCTGACATACATTAGTTACTGGTCATTGTTAATAAATATCTTTATATGGCAAAATAAATATTAGTCTCAGGTCAACTTGTCAAAGCCTTATATCTAGAAAATGTCTAAATAGATGTATCTAATTTTAAAACCATATTATTTCCAATATACCACACTGTCAGTTTTAGACATGAGCAGATCCTGGGAGCTTTTAAGGAGAACTTGAGTATTTGACTTTCAGATGGTTTCCTTTCTGCATAGTTAAGGGCTTTCTCTCATCCATAGATGGGTTAGTGTCCTTTAGTATAAATTGAAGTAGAGTCGTCAGTTAAAATAACCAAAAAATGCTGGTTGGTATCATGAACATCACTCACATTCACATTCATGCTTCATATGATCTGAGCTTGATACAATTCATAGAACAAACAGAAGTCTCTACATCCTGCCTGTGAGGGTGACTGTGAGGTTTTTGAGGTTTGATGCTAAGGTTACCAGTGAGATTATGGGCTGAAGCTTCTTTAGTCCTGCTTACGTAGAAATGGCTTATGGACGAGTAGGGAGAAATATCAGTAGCATTGATTTTCCTACCACTTATTAACCTTTAGAAACCCTTTCTAGCTTATTTTCTAAAAGGATATTTTACTAGAAAGGCAATTATTTCCCAATTTAAATATCTATTGGCTGAACCCCAGTTGTGCTTGTCATCATTGTCGTCCTGGTCTAAGATAAACATAATGGTTTGGGGATTTAGATGATTCTGAGAGCTCTGAAGATTGCACATGAGGGAGCCCAAGTGAGGCTGCATTATTGGCAATCATCCTGGAACTAATAACAGCAGCTTTTGGGCCTATAATCTCTGAGGAATTAGCAGCTAACTTCTTTTTTCTCAATTTGCAGGACATCATCATTACCATTAAAAGGCAGTTAAGATGATAATGTGCCACTGGAACTGATACAGTGGGCATTAAAGGGTTATAAGTGAAAGTGCTGAGATAGCAGTTCTGACTCAGCCCTAGTCCTGAACCTTCTTCCTCTTGGGCTGCTGCTTGGAAAAACGTTAAAGTGACAGAAGAGAGAGCACCCACTATGAACATATCTGTTATAAGTTGTTTGTTTCTTGGGGGTGACTCCTTTTCTGATGGCACTGAGGGAAGTCATCCCTTTCCCACCCAGAGGACAGCGTTCCTGTGAGCTTATTTATGTGCAAATTTATAATAATAACCAAGAATTTCAGAACAAAGAAATACAATTAGAGCACATGAAAGTGTAGAATCAGCAGTAAGAGAAGAAAAGCCATAAAACCACCCAAGATTAGGCAAGGCCAGGGATGTTCAGGGGACAGAACAGAAAAAGTGACAGAGAAATAGAATTCAAATCAATAAACATTTGCTGAATCCCTGGAGTGCTGCTCTGCATAGGTGATGATAGAAAAAAGAACACAGAAGGTGTGGTCTCTTCGCTCTTGGAGAGTAGATCTGACTGAGAAGATAAACACATATAATAAGTACCATGAAAACATGATAAATATTTGAAAAATACAATCAAATGAAAGTTACAGGATTTCATGGGAACATATAGCAGGGATCAATCAAAGCAGACAAATCATCAAGCAGACAGTATGGATCAGCACAACAAAAACATGGAGAAAAGTGAACAAAAAAAAATTGACAAGATCAGTAGAGCCTTAAAAATCCCCAGAATAAGCCAGGCACAGTGGCGCATACCTGTAATCCCAGTACTTTGGGAGGCTGAGACAGGAGAATCGTAAGTTCAAAGCCAGCCTCAGTAATGGTGAGACGCTAAGCAACTCAGTGAGACCCTGTCTCTACATAAAACACAAAATCAGGCTGGAGGTGTGGCACAGTGGTTGAGTACCCCTAAGTTCAATCTCCATTCCAAAAAAAAGAAACCCTGTCTCTAAATAAAAAAAAAAAAACACGCAATAGGGCTGGGGATGTGGCTCAGTGGTCGACTACCCCTGCATTCAATTTCTGGTACCAAAAAAATAAAATAAAAATAATTGCCAGAATAATTGGAAATTCAATAATTAGTACTATAATAATGATGATGATCACTACCATTCATTGAGTAGGTATTAACATCCCATATTTACAAGTACCTCAATTGAAATTTAGGTAACTTTCCCATAATGATATAGCTACAAAAAATATTGATACCAGGAGTTGAATTTAAATCAGACTAACTATATAGTCCATTTGCTTGTCCAATATACTATATTTTGATACCCAAAACTAAATGAAAATAATGTTGGCAATTAATAGCCAGCTCAATTAACAGAATCAAAAAAGAAGTCACAAGAATGAAAACTGGAGAATCAAGATAATACAATGACACATGGGTCTATAAGTACATGAGTTCTTTATCACTAATTTGAAACAGAGCCAGGATTGCTGTTCCAATTTAGTTGCCTTTATACAGATTAGAAAGAGATAATGATAAATAAATATAACTATAACTAATTAATTTAGTATCACTACAAATCTGTAGTATATTCCTTACATTTGTGTGATTTTTGCCATGACTTTTTTATATGTTTAAATGACATCCAATCCAAATGACATTTGAGACCTTTAAAGAACAGGGTAATATAGTTAAGTCATTTATCATTGGGGGAAAAAAAAAAACAAGAATCAGAAGACAAAAGTGATATGGAGTTGTTGAAAATTCTAATTATGGGGGGCTACATAAAAATGAGAGAATAAGACTTCTTTTTTGAACTTTGTAGAAAAAAGGCATTGACATAGGACAGAGGAGGCCAGACACCCAGAGAATTTTCAGGAAGCAGGTTTATTTAAGAGTAGTGGTCCAGAAGGGCTAACGCCTAAAAATCTCTGGACCCCAGGTCTGGAAATTCTTTTATAAATATACTCATGACAGTGAGTGGATACATAACAATTATTCTGTGTCCCATATTCTCAGACTAGACACAGATTTCACAAGTTTTTACCAAGAAAATAGAGATAGTGTCATTTGTACAGCAACAAGCTTGATTGCAGATCTAGCTTTCACAAGAAAGAGAAACCTGGCCTTTACAAGAAAGAGGAAGCTTCAAGCCATGTGCTGAGCTCTCTGCAGAACTCCTGCTGACATTCTTTGTAAAGATCTTGTTGACCAGGAGAGAAGCTTATATGTTACAAATATGGTGGAGGTTTCTGAAGAAGCTTAATTGTGGTAAGGGTCTTTGGGGGACTACTAAGATGTATAAGATGTTGCTAGAGCTTGGATCTGGAATCTTCCCAAAAGGCCCATGAGTTGGAGGCCTGGTCAGTCCATGATGCTAGGGGAAGGTGGTGGAAACTTTAAAATGTGGGACCTAGTATGAGATTTTCTGGTCATTGGGGGTCATCAGAGGCATGTCCTGGAAGGAGCTAGTGGGACCCCAGATACTGCCCTTGCTCTTTCACCTTCAGACACAAGGTGAGGGTTTTGCTCCACCAGGTGTTCCTCTCCACATTGTGCTGCCTCACCAACAGCCCAAAAGCAATGGTAAACCAAACATGAACTGAAAATTCTAAAATTGTAAGCCAAAATAAACCTCTTCTCTTTTTAAGTTGATTATCTCGGGTTTTTGTAATGAAAAGCTGATTAACATAGAAGTGATACACTGCTCTCATTGTCTACTGGAGAATAATCCACTTAATAGAAGAAATAAGGTTTTTCCTTTAGCCTAAGCAGTAAGAGGAATTTGCCACTGGGATCTTCATACAAAGCAAGTTAAGCCACACGAAGAATCCTGTAGTAATTACCTCCATAAATAATTTATTAGGTTATTTTCTAATAATCCCTTTCTTTTTAAAGATTTATGGAAAACAACTTTTGAGATGTCTGCCTAACCTATAAGCTACAGGATCAGGCTTCCAGTGTCTGTATTTCTACTGATCGCTGGCAGATACATGATTCAAATCATCATAATAAGATGTTGCACAAAGGAGAATTTGACCCACCTGGTGACTGGGAGGGGAGGGCAGTCTACACTATGGCAGAGCTTGAAATCAAAGTTCACCTACTGTCTCAGCTGTTGTTCCAGGGCCCCTATTTGCCTGTAAACTGGTTCTCCAACTTTTTCTTGAATTCCACGAGATATTGCAGGAGGCTTCTAAAAATTTCTATTTTTTTAAAAGCTAACTTGAGCAAGTTTCTTTAATTTGCAATCCAAATTCTAAATTAGGTTAACCCAATTCCAGATTCAAGAGTCACAGCTAGATATTATTTTCAGGATATCTGAATCAATACTGTCCCTGCCAGATTTAACTTACACTAATTCTGAAGCAACCATGATTATCTCTACTTATCCAACAGAGGAAAAAGTAAAAAATTTTAGAAATAATATCTGGGGAGATATTAATTAATATCTGGAGGGAAGGTGTAATTCAGTGATGGAGCACTTGCCTAGCATGTAGGAGGCCCTGGGTTTGATCCCTAGCAATCCCTAGCACTGCAAAAATAAAAATTAAAAAATATATATATTTTTAATTTTATAATAAAATATATAAATATACATATATATATTTATGTATATGTAAAATTTAAACAGAAATCCAAATGTCAAATGATTAACTAATCAATGTTTAATATATATTTTCTACCTTCTCCTTGCAATTTCTATCAAAAAACAAGTAATGCTAACATTAGTGGAAAAAATTATACAGAAACAATGATGGTAAAGAAAGATATATAATTTACTGAATATCAGCTCTGTATCAAGTTTAATAATATTTTTCTTAAAAGCAAACTGTTGGAGTCAGTATTTGTTGAAATTTGACAGTAATCTGTCCTTTAGATTATGTATCCTTTGAGATACAGGAATTGAATAAGCATTAAAGTGTCAGATTTGGGGAGGAGGGGGAATGGGGTGATCTTATAGTCCAACTTAGGCCAAGGACAATATGGTCTTTTTACTGCTTCCCTCTCGATGCATTTTATCCTTTAGGTCACAGTAACTCATGGCTATATTTTCTCCCTTGTTCCTTCCTTCATCTCTTCACTGCAAACTCAAAGAAAAAGCAGGAGTTGATTTTAAATATTAACTGTTCTTTTTATAATCAAAAAATAGAAAATTTACCCCTCCTGCTTCTCCATTGATGGAATAATGAATGTATGAAAAAAAGGAAGCACAGTATTGCTCCGGTACTCCTGACCGCCCCCTTCCATCTGTGGCACACTTCAGTACCTACCAGTATTTTTATTTCTATTTGGGAAAAAAGCATCAGAAATCATCAATACCTTACTCAAGTAGGTATGTTCAATGCAAACATATATTTGAGTTCATACCCCATAATAGAATATTTTAAAGCTGTGCCACTCTAAGGACATTTTAAAGTAATAAATAGGGTCTAAACACGGGAATGATGAGTTCAGACAGAAAGAACAAAAACAAAACAAGAACATATGTGCATTTAATTAAACTTGGGAGAGACAGCACAGTAGGTGGATGTGCTGTCTTGGCAGGCAGGAGAATCAGGCATATCATCTTCTATGCAATGCAACCTGCCTGGAGCAAAACACTGAGATCCATGGGGACGTGATTTTCTCATACTTAAGATGATTGGAAAATGTTATGAAAGAGTTAATCAAATAAATAATTTCTATTTTACCTTCTCCTTTGCTTTGATTGCACCACCCTCCCCCCCCCCCCCCCCCCGCACACATACACACACCTTTCAAAGCACGGCATAGTAGAAAATGCCAGAGCTAAATTAGTCATAAAAATCAAGCTTTTTCGTCTTTGATCTCTCTGACTCTTTATATAATCTGGGACAAATTACTGTTTCAGTCACTGCTTTCTTAAATTCTTCAGTCCTTTGCTTCAACTTGCAGATGCAGCCCGGTGTGTCCTTTTAGCCAACCATGACCCAGGCAGCCACTGCCTATATATCTTGAGAAATTCCCCAGACAGAGGAGATTGGAGGCCTCCCATCCTATGCTTGGTTTGTCATTTGACTGAGACTATGAAGCTCCAAGGCCTTGCTGACAGTGGAATTGAACTGAATTTAACTCAAGCTCTAAATCCCTGCTTAGCTCCTACCATGTCCAGTCATCATCCTGCAAGTCAAACTACACATCATGCCTGTGCTACTAGTTCTCTACGACCATGTTCCTGCAGACTGACCACTCATGGCATAGTAATAGAATCCACCTGCCTATGAGGACATAATAGACAAATGCATCTCCGAAGGACTTACCTTTTTTGCCACATTTGACTCCCTTATATGTTGTCTCTGGCCTGATTAAAACCTGTCTTCAGGGTCCACCCCTCTGCCAGTGTGCGCTATAGCAAAGCTAAGAGCTGTATTTCTACCATCTAGGTCATTCCTTGACCTTCCTTTCTGCCCTTCCCCTGGGGCCTGCTGCTGCTATGCCAATACATGTCAGTACATAATAGCCTTCTGAACTGAGACTTGGATTTTCCACCTATTAATAAGAACATTGGCAAATACTGAAAAATATCTACCTACACTCTGAAATTTACTCACATCCAGGAATTGCATACCTAATAACTGACTCCAGAAGTTCTTTAGTATTTTATGTTTCTTCTTCCAAGCCTCACATTTCCTACTTATTACCATAAAATTTTTGAGGTTAAGGCCTTTGTTTTCTTCATTTTTGTCCTTTGCCTCCTTCTCTCCTCTCTCTAACATCAATTTTTCTCCCAATGGCTAGAATAATACCCTGCATCTAAAAAGCACTCAAAATTTATCCAATTAAATTGAAGGGATTTTCCTTATCCAGGGAAATTATAGAATAATACTTTGAAGAGAAGGTCAGGAGGCTATTAAAATAGTATAGGCCCAGGATGATAGTGAGAAATGATTTAAAAAAAAATGGAAACATTCTGGATATATTTAAAGTCCAATAGGATTTGTTGAGAGATTAGATGTAAGATATGAGAGAGGAAAGTATGAATGTCATTAGAATGCTTCCCAAATATTTCTGTTCTCTGTTCTTCAGAGAACATAATAAAATTTCCCTTGCGATCAGATGTTCTTTTTATTCTGATCAATGAGCAAAACCTGAGCATTTAATTCCTGGTGGCCCTTAGAAGCATTTTGTCAGCACAAAGACAACAATGTTTAAGATGGCTACTATTTCACCTAATGAAAAAAGACACCATATACCTCATGATAAACATGTCATGTGAGAAAGAAATAGAGAGGAAAGAAAGAGAACTCGTTTTTTTCAAAGCACTGAGATTTGAGAGTTGATTCTTACAGCAAAATAACATAGTCTTCCCTATTGATAAAAAGAAATGTCCCTGGAAATACACTGCTGCTCTAATAAAACCTTTTGAAATGGCATTGTTGTGACCGGGTGCTGTGTGACAAGGAAAGGTTGATACTGAAGGGAAGAAAGATGGAAGTTCATGGAAGTTCTTGTTTGGGATACCTGCTCAGTCCCAAACAAGAGCATATTCACGGCTGCTCTTGTAAATATGGCCAAGGAGCATAACAGAGAAAAAGAAAGCCCCAAGGTCATAGAGACAAGAGTCATAAAGAATACTAAACTTGGAAGTGATTAAGGACCTAATTAAGCAGTGTTCTATATACCCAATATAGAAAATCTTAAAATTTTCAATGAATGGAATTTTTTATTCAGCAGATTAGTAAAATCTCTGCATACCCCGCAAACTTCCTCTTTCTCTTCTAAAGTATTTTTTGTGATTCTCCAATTGTACATTAGTTTTTGAGTGTAGAAAAGTTTACTTAAAACCTTAGATCTAAAAAAGCCACATCCAAACTTACTTTAGAGATTACTTTGCATCAACTAATGATTGTGAGTTTTGAGCTAGAAGGAGTAAAGCTTTAGAAATGTCTTTCTTGGAAAGGAAGTAGTAAATTTGATGTACAAAAGGAAAAAATGAATCATGCATTTGGTAACAAAAAAGATGTCTATGTTGGTCATCAGTTTCATATCCACAATTGTCTACATCTACACATTTCTTCCTCTTCTAGGTCATCTGTATGATCTCTTCCCAGTTTTCTTAATAGTAGACAGTGGGACGGAGAGAGGGATAGTGAGTTTTCTCTAATAAATTGTGAGTGGAAGTTCAGTTTCTTATTCTAGGAACATAATTTAATCTCTAGTGTAAGAAAGTCTTTTTTTCAGAGGGGGTATGGGGGCAGAAAAGATGGTAGAATGAGATGGACATTATAGCCCTAGGTTCATGTATGACTGCATATATGATGGGATTCTACATCACGTACAACCAGAGAAATGAAAAGTTGTGCTCCATCTGTGTACAATGAATCAAAATGCATTCTGCTATCATGTATACCTAAGTAGAAAAAATAAATTTTTTAAAAAAGAAAATATATATTTTGTATAATGCCCTCTCCCCCCCAAAAATAAAGAAAGTCTTTTTTCACTTTGGCATTGGGACCAGCAATTTTTAAGGAGTTGGCACTCCGTCAGTCTGGATCCCTGAGTGATTACAATGACAGAGTCCTCCACGTACCCAGAGTGAAAAGCTAAGTTGAGTGAATAATAAACTTGTTATTTAAGCCACTAAAATTGGAGGCTGTTTACTACCACAGCATTAACATGCCTGTTCTGATTAAAATAGGAAGGAATATTTCCAGATCAATATTTTTTATGGAAGTGATTTATATTCCTTCAATTATGGCAAAATTATATGTTATTCATTTTTTATTACTGCTTACAAATTATATGATTTGTTAGCTCAAGGCTAATTAAAGATCCTAATTTCCTAATAAGTTCTTCTGTTTTTTACATTTTTACTGAAATTAATATTTCTTTTTTTTTTATTGAATGTTCCTTGCTTTCAAAACAAGATAAAATAATTTGATAAAATTATTCAACACTATTGATAAGTGTTAACCATATGGATATGTGTTTGCTTTATTATGAAGTAAACTTACTTTCAAGTAATTCAACAATGTTATTATAATCCATGTGAAATAGTCATAGTGTTAGACTGACATGTAATCTGTTTTTCTTCTACAATATTATATACCAAGATTTAAAATATAATGAGAAATTCTAGTGCAATCAAAGAAAGATCAACATAACCAAATATTTCAGATATTCCTTGGACTTGGGATCATGAATTTATTTCAATAAATAGCGTTATTGATAAGAAAATGGATGCAACTAAAAAAACTGAAGCCCTTTGGGGAAGCTGTATTATTTGAGACTCTTAAGAATAGTGTCGCCTAACAGTATTACTTTTATGCTAGTGGAAAGTGACAGCTTCCTCTCATTCCCTAGGGCCTATTTCAAACTCTGTATTTGGAGATCTAACTCCTAAAGTCTAAATCATCCTTGATTCAAAAGTCAAAATTTGTGGAAAAACAATCAGCTTTTTGGCTTAGTTTCAGGTAAAAAACTAGATAGTGAATTTAATAATACTGATTTTTTTTCTGTAGATCATAATGTTTACAATGACCCAATAAAATGATTTATATGAAGGTTTAGGTAAAAGCAAAGCTTTTTTAATTATTTGGATTTCTTAATTGGTCATTATCAAGTAGCCAGAATAAAAAAGATTAATTAAATCAGCAAAAATCTCTGTGGATATAGGCTGAAATTACCCAATAAGATTAGGTCGGTTTCATAAATCCACAGTCTGTTATATAACTGAGAACTCTTTTTTTTTTGTTTTGTTTTGTTTTGCTTTATTCCTTTTTAAAAAGTCACAATTTCAAGAGAAGATATGAAAAGTTGTGCAGTCCTCCAACATCTAGGCCTCATACTTAAAATATGCTAATTTATTCAACTACTTGAAAGAGGACAATGATAATGAGTGCAAACTTTGACTCAGATCTTGGAAAAGCTCACAGATTTCTCAAAGCATCTTCTTTGGTCTGTTACATGGGCATAATAATATCCACCACAAATGCTGGTCATGTGATTTTGCATGAGATGAAGCATACAACTTCTCTTAGCTGTGTGTCTTGTAATAAGTAAGCATTTAGCAAACATTAACTGTCATTGGTTCATGACAGTAATTACAAGAAATAACACAGTAGTGTTTGAGGATATGGATTAGTTTCAGTGTATATTGAATAAACCTTTGAGGCATTATTTGACAATAGGTTTCTTAAAAGCCAGGATAGTGTTTAATACAATTTTTGCATGCTTTAGAATGACCACCACATCTGGTAAAAAGCAGATATTTAATAAATGCTGTGAAGTAACTGAATTTTCACAAACACAAAGCTGATTTCAGTGCCCTTTTCGTATTTTTCCTGCATATTTTTGTTCAGTGCGGGTGTTTTCACCTTAAATTTTCCAATTTCATAAAGGTTTGATCTGGGTACAGATAGGATGGTGCAAATATGAGACGAGAGATATAAATGCTTACTTTGGAGTTCTGTTTTTATTTGGTGACTGTGTACTATTGGACAGCATAAAATAGTTTTCCATATTTAGAAACTAGTAAGCTACAACCCAAACTTTGGGTTTTCTAAATTTATTTCAATTGGCAAAAAGAATATTTTCATTTTTCAACAGGACTTAAAATACTCAAACAGTTACAAACAACTCTTGGAAAGAACATTTTAATGAGTCGAATGTAAATATATGTAAATAAATTAAACCCACACAAATTAACTTTCCATACAAGCACTTATAATTAAGAGAAAAAGTGTCTGACAGTAGAAATTTGGGTTTTGCTTAGCTTAAGCTAGCCAAGAGAAACAAATCATGTCCAAGATTATCCAGAATGCATTATGTGGAATGTAAAATGTTACCAATTTCCTTGTGTTTCCACTAGCAATGTAACTCCCAGAACTAAAGACAAATCCAACCCACAGAGGGAGCCCATTAACACCTGGTTCCCCCCAAATCAATGCAGCAGCTAATAAGAGAATAGCCTAATTCAAGACATAAATCTAAGTCAGAATCAGAAAGTTTATATATAATCCTAACCCTCTTTCCTCTAAGACACCAGTATACATAAAATCTCTGTGATTTCAGATTACTCTACATTTTTAGCTTTATTTCCCACTAGTGAAAATAAACTGACATACACAAGCACCTATTATAAGCCAGGCACCATCTGTGTTAATTTCCATATTTCTTAAAATTTTCTCAATAATAACATGTGGGAGATGTGCCAAGGACATCAACTTCTTACCTAGTATGTATGATTCACCTTCCAATGGATTGATTCTCAGTATCAGCTTTGTTTTGGTCAACTCTTACAGGAAAAAAAAAATCTGAAGTCTAAATGTCATTTCCTTTATCTGTTGCAACTCACCTAATAAGTGGCAAAATACTTCAGATAGAGGTGTACCTGCATCCAATGCCCAGGTCCTTTCCACTCTGCCATGTATTTCCTGTGCCTGGTATAGATTATGGGATTAATAAATACTTTTGAATAAGTGGATAAATAAGTAAAAATGATAATACATCATTTTACCATTTTGAAACTGCTTTTCATCTGAGGCTTTTGGAAAATTTTGCATTACTCTCTGTACAAAAGAAATTATAGTAAACATATGTTCCTCCACAATTTATGAGATACACATTTAGAGATCATTTTTCTCTATTCAGTGATCTCAGAAATTGTTCTCAAATTATCCTGTGTTCCTGTCTTCTGCTTTTAATAAATGGATTGCCAACTACTACAAAACATTAGCTCTAAAGTGGATAAAATTCTGTTTGACTCATAAGTTGGCTGATTTGCAACATTGTGAAGGCAATGTTAAGCCACTGATGAATTTTATTTACTGGTTTAAGGGAAAAAATCATCACTTAATTTATAAGGCCTGATCTAGATGAAACCCCCACGAGCCAAGTTCTTACTTGAGAATGCACATCAGCGTCTTCAAATTCAATTAGTGTGATTTTCCAGGACAAAACCACAGCTCCCAGCAAAGTGTCCAGCCCCTGGAAACACAATCAATCATGCTGGGCAACATAAGCCGAATGAAAGCTCCCCACGTGCATCATAGAAAGACACAGAGAAAACAATGAGAAGGAAAAGGACAAAGCCTTGATAAGAAAACATAGTTCATACTCAGAATTTAACATTTATCTTCTCACTTATTCCACACTGTCAGTAAATAGCGGAGATATGAAACCTGAGTAAATCTCCCTTGGAGATATCCTTTGACAAGGTAAGAGACTAAACAAAAAAAAGATATCCAAGAGATTTCCTCTCACCTTGGCATATAAATAATAAAGTTGTAAAGCACCCTCAAGATCTTTCTCTTCAAGTAAACAGATTAAATGAATAAGTGACTGGTCAAAAGTCACAGAACTGAAAGCCTGGCTGGGAATTCAAACTAGAGCCTCTGGACACAGTTCAGAGCTCTGATGACTCTACCATGGAAGGTCCTAAGATACATGAACCCCTCTGCTGGTTGAGGATGGGACAATGAGAAAGAAGCACAAAGTTCCTGCTGTCAGTGAGCTTATAACTAAAATGATGCTCTCTCAGATCAGGAAGAATGTTTACAGATAATTTGCCTAAGACCTTTGATATTTTGCAGATGAAGAAAGTAAGGTCAAATAGATGAAAAGAACTATTTAAGATTACACAACCACAAAGTCTGGCTCAAGGTTCAGTTGTTGTTCTCTAAGTTCATTTTACCCTGGGAAGTCATACAGTTGGGCTAAGGTAAGGGTGTGAGGTTGTACTGGCTCAAAATAGCTCTGAGATATGGATTTATCTGCTGAGTGATATTTAGTAGTAATGCTCAACCCATGGTTACATCACGAGTTACCCGAAGGCTGAGGAGCATCATAGATGAATGATGCAGACAAATCCACAGCTAGACTGTGATGTCACGATGAAATCCAACAAAAAGGATGTACATCTAAAGAAACTGAATGACCAGAGGTACTAAAGAAGCTCCCTCCTTTCAAACCTCAGTAACGATTCTTTTGTAGAGAAGGTATCAGGAACAAGGACCCAAACTGAGCAAAGAGATTAAAGGATGAGGGAGAAGCCAGTCAGACTCACTTGGTATAATGTGCATCATACCCTCTCTATCCTATAAAGTACCTGAGAGAACATGGAGCTCTGATATGCGTGCTGAACTCTAATTATGCCAAAATGATCTAATAAGCTAATAAAATTCAAGTGATGTTGGTAACGTGACCATATGTTATCCACAAACCAGATGTCCTTGAGCAATTGTTAGTTCCTGGAAATATGCTTATTAAAGGTGGCCAATGGCTTCAGAGACTTAGTGTCATGGAATTACAGACAGTGTCATCATTGTTAGCTGAGCTGATCAGGAATGGCTATAATGATCAGAATGAGCAACTTACAAAATGTGATGAAATTAATAAATGGATTGCCAACTGCTACAAAACATTAGCTTTAAAGTGGATAAAATTCTGTTTGACTCAAAGCTGAGTAACATCACTCCATAAACTTCAACAACTCTTTTGGATTCTTGGTCAAATCAGTGGGTTCTGATTTTTAACCCACACTAGAAAATCACCCTTAATCTTCTTATCTATTGGCCTTTTCAAGTATTTGTATTAGTTTGTGTTTCCTTCCCATAACAGGATACCTGAGGCAGGCTACTTTATAAAAAAGGAGATTTATTTTGGTTTATGTTTCTTCAGGTTAAGGTCAAGAAGCCACATCTGTTGATGGCATTCTTGTGGGCATACTGCTAAGATGGTAGAGGGCATCACATGGCAAGACAGGAAGTGCACATGGATGTGTGTTTCTCTTCTAATCTCTCATCTGCTATTTATGAAGTCACCAGGACTCAGTCATGAGAGCTCCATCCTAATGACCTTACTTAATCCTAATCACCCACTTATGTCCCCACTTCTAAACACCACAGCCAGATCAAGTTTCTCCCTTCTTAATAACTTACATGGAGATTAAATTTCAGCATGAGTGTGGGGGGATAAACCTTATTGAAACTGCAGCAGTGTTCTATGGATTATGATTTTTAAAGTTAATTTAAATATCCAAGATAATTTTGAGATAATTACAGAATACCCAGAGGATATAAATTAGACCTGGCGATCACATTAATTATAAATACTACATAGTGAGCCACTTACTTCAAGTTTGTTTCCAAAATAAGATCCAAAATTTAGAGGTAGTTCTCCATATGGTGGTAGAAAATAATTTTTTAATTAGAAAAAAACACAAGAAACCATCTCATTCTTTTGTTTTTAATTGGAAATAGGTACCAGAATCATACATGCAACTCTAGAAATATCTATATTGCACCTTGGTCCCAGACTGATAAAAGCTCTATTTGAAGTGTTCCATTTCCCTGTACTTTCTAGCCACTTATCTTGGATTAAGAAAAACAGAGAAAAAGTCTGTTTTTTCACTTTAGATCATCCCATATTTTTTAATTTACATATAAGAAAATACAGTTTGCTAAAGTAATATGACTCATGTCAGAAATGGTATTCATACTCAGTCTTCAACACTTAGGCCAGTGCTCAATCCACTATACTAGGCTGATTTCTAAATTTCCTCAACACTAAGATGCTATGAGCTGCTTCCATATCCTAAAACTATGGTTCTCAACCCTGTCAAACTCAATGCCCATATATATATGAAGTATTTTAACGCTTTTACTCTCCTAAAATGAAATTCATGGATAATATAACCTACAAACTCATACAACTTCTTTTTTAAAGCTATGTAATTGTGGCATAAACTAATATACTTAGATCTAATTTAGTGTGTTTGGGCATATCCATGCCTCAGTGGAAAGCCTGTCTGTATGTGTGGAATCGCCGTGAACCCCACAGCTATAGATGCAGGCTGACTCGGCTGTGTTGTCACACCCTGAGTAGCTCTGCAGAGAATGACATGTTTTGTTTTTTTTTAAATGACAAATTACTGCAAGTAAAGAATGAAATGAAATACAACCTTTCACAGTTTTCATGATAGTAGCAGTCCTGGAAATTTTTACTTACATTTAAACTGTGTGACATGATTTTGCATTTATATATAAAATGGAGTTTACTTCTCAGCTCAAAAATCATAAACAGATGTTTCATGTACATTAGTGTCTTGTAGATGATTTAGAAGTTGTGAAGAGAGGGAACATTATTAAGACCCTTGAGCATCAAAAGTCTCTAGTATCCTTAGTACTACCCACCAAATGCCAGCATCACCACCTCCTTTTACTATGACAATGGGCATCATCCCAAATACACATTCCCAAAATATTCCAAGAAAGTGTAAACACCTTTGCTATTATTTGGATCTTAAATATTCCCCCAAAGACTCATGCTTTGAAGACTTAATCCCTAAAGAGAAGCTGTTGGAAGGTAATGTAACATTTATGAGGTGGAAACTAGTGAGAAGTGTTAGGTCACTGAGTGAATGTCCTTGAGGTGGATTGATGGGCCCTGGTCTCTTTCCTCTTGTTTTTGCTCCCTGGTCACTAGGTGAGTGGTTTTGCACTGCCATGTGCTTCTGCCACCATGTGCTGCCTCACCACAAGCCCAAAAGCAATGGGGCCAATTGATCAGGGACTGGAAACTCCAAACTGTAAGCCAAAATGAATCTTTCTAAGCTTATTATTTTTGCATTACATGGTTATGGTTATTTGTTATACAAACAGAAAGCTAACACAACCCTCATAGAAATCCACAGCCCAGGAAATAATTACAAAACCCAGACGATAAGAGGACATCTGAGCCAGGCACAGTGGTGCATGCCTGTAGTCCCAGCATTTTGGGAGGCTGAGACAGGAGAATCGAGAGTTCAAAGCCAGCCTCAGCAAAGGCAAGGCAATAAGCAACTCAGTGAGACCCTGTCTCTACATAAAACACAAAATAGGGCTGAGAATGTGGCTCAGTGGTCAAGTACCCCTGAGTTCAATCCCCGGTACCAAAAACAAAAAGAGGACATCTAATATTGACTTCTCCAGAAACTTTTTTTTTGGGGGGAGGGGGATTGGATATTAAACCCAGGGACACTTAACCACTAAGCCATATCCCCAGCCAAATATTTGGCTGCATCTTTACAGCCAAAGATCAAAAAAAAAAAAACAAGAGGCAAGACTCAAGCCTCCTATATATATCTGAACAAATATTTAGGAGTTTCAATCCTCATCCTTAACAGTGATCTACTGGAATCCATTTGGAAGTGTGGCATAATTCTTTTCTGTTTTGTTTAAAAAGACTTAAACATTGAAATATGACACAGATTCCCATTTTTATAAATGAATAAATATGTTATATACTACCTTTTTATAAAGTGGGAATTTCTCATTGCTGATGTGACTGTGCATCCTATGTTGCCTTCTGAGCTAGAATTATTTGTAGTAATATCCCTTTAACTCCCAAAATATCTTCATTTTCATCATAAATCACTGTTACAGTCACCTTCCTCTCATATTAGGTTTGCTATAAGACTTACTAAACAGTTTGATATATTAATCCTTGTTATTATGTTATTCTCATGAACGTGCATTGTTCCCCCCCCCGCCTTAATCTACTTTATTCCATAAATTCCTCCTTTATAATTGGACCATTTTTTTTCCAAATTACCAAATGAGTTACATAAGACAAAATGGTTGATTATCTCTATGTTAAAGAATGTTTTCCTTTGAGCTAATGATCAGGCCTAGGGTATTCATTCTGCCTGTGGTTAGGAGTCTCTCTGTTTCTCCACAATTAGCAAAAAGACAGATCCTTTAATTGCAAGGAAAAAAATTTTTAAATATGATAGTTGGCAGAGGATACTGGTAAGGGAATGCTGTGGATGTGATGTAACCAAAGATAAATGCCTGTGAGAAACAGAAAAGAGAGATGGGGTGAATCACTCATCATGGCACATCACACCTTATCATTCCATTATAGATACCAAGACAAATTGTCCTCAGTGAAAGTGAATGGTGAGAACTTGCTATTATTGTTCCAGATTCAGCTTTTCTGAGTCTCATGTTTAATAACTTGGAGGAAACAAGAACCATTTCCAATCTACCATGCTACTTCTCTTTTTATTTGGTAAAAATATTCACTATGAATAATTTTATAAGCCTGATTATACCCAGCACATGACTATTATTATTTAATTATATGTATAACATATTAGCAGCTCAAGAAATACAAATTCTCTTACTATTCTTAATGTCAGAAATCCAACACAGGTTTCACTGGTGTAAGATGAAAGTGTTAGCAGGACTGTGGTTTTTTGTTTTTGTTTTTGTTTGTTTTTTCCCCTGTAGCCTCTAGAGGACAAAAAAAATTTCCTTAAATTTTTCCAGATTCTAGAGGTTACACATAGTGGTTTCGAGGCCCACTTTCTTCCTCTTCAAAGCCAGCAACAGTGGTTTGAATCTTTTTCATATTATATATCTCTGACAATTCTTCTGTAGCCACATATCACTCTGACCAGAGCTAGGAAAGAACTGTTCTTTCAATGGTTTTTGTAATTAGGTTAGGCCCAGGTACATAATTCAGGACAATATCTCCATTTTGAAGTTTTAAGCCATAATTACATATGTAAGTACCTTTTGCTACATAAGGTAACATAGGGATACTGGGAGTTCAGATATGAAGAGCTATATTCTTCTATCTATCACAGTCTTCAATGAAAAACAAGTCAATAATCTAGATGGAAGTACCGTCTTCAATAATGTGAAAAAAAATACCAAGGATTACTTCCTCAACAAAGATGTTTCTTTTGTATATCTCTTTACAGTCTCAGTTCTGTTTTTCCCTTTCTGATATCTCAAATGTTCCCCGGATCCTACATAACTTTCAGTTCTCCAAAATCTAGTTAAATTCCTTTGTATAGGTATACTTATTTTAACTTGTTTCAGAATTCTGATAAGAGCCATCCATTAGGAAGGTTGGGGCAAGATGTATTTTCACACTACATATTCATAGGCATTACTTTTAGGGAAGAAATTACACTGGGTGTTTCTCTGTTGGGAGTATGGAATATTGGTAGATGCATGTTATATAGAATCAAACTTTTACCAATTTGATATCTCTACTCTTTAACAACTTTATTAAAAAAACTTAACCTCCCTTAGTCTTAGATTCCTAATATGTATAAAAAGTTCCTTTTCTAAACTAATGTTAAAATTGTGTTGCTGCCACGCCTTCATTGTATTTACCCCAAAACTGCTGTGCCCCAGTTTTTTGGCCAACAGACACACTTTCCTGGATATAAAATAACTTCATCACTATGAAAACTGAAGAATATACCTTTCTCGAAAGAAGACATTTCATAAAATCACATCAAACATTTCATATGTCTTACAAAAACATAGGCTGCTTGACATACCTAAAATTCAAATCCAAATGCAGGAAAAAAATTAAAAAGGAGGAAGAAATCCTCTGGATTTTTTTTGATTGTTTCTTAATTTTCTTCCTGTCCTCCAAGGGAGTGGTAGCAAAAATGGTAGAAACTTTCTGGGCTAGCCCGAAAAGCTACAAATAATAAAACCTTGAACATTGCCTAAAGGAAATTTATTTTAAACATGTAAAAAGTGAGGCCAAAGGAGATTAAGTAATTCACTTGCCTGAAGTTACACAGTGGAATAATTCATAATGGAGTTAGAACTAAAATCAAAACTCTAAATATTTATTGTAAGGGCGCTTTAATTTGTTAACCTGGAAAAGAGAAGCTGACATTGTATGGTGTGTGTGTATATGTGTGTGTGTGCACACATGTGTGTGTGTATTCAGTACTATTTTTGTATTAAATAAAAAGCCAGAGTTCCACTGAAATGCCCACATCTGTCTCCAGTTGACGGGTGACTCATTATAGATTGTATTAGGAGTTATTACTCTCCAATCCATTTCAAAATGGAATACTGAAATTAAAGTTCACTGAAATTGTGGTTGGTCATTTCCAACCTGTGTGTAGAAGACCAAAGTAATGCCAAACTAATATTTTAGTGCAAAAAATTAAAAATAAATTAATCCTGGTAAACAGTCATTGATTTTAATGGAAGTCAAGCATTTGGACATCTATGTCAATTCATTTCTGTTCTGTTTTGATGATTATATCATTCTATCTTTCTAACTCAGCTCATGATAATTCAAGTTTCTATCTTGGTCTTCACTAATATGTGAATAGAACATGCTATTAAGTAAAACGTGATCAGATTCCATAAGTCAGGAACACAAACTCAAATAGAATGAGAGTGAGGAAATCAGTGCCAACTGCTAGATGATTTTACACTGAACATTTGACAAGTCTGAGTCCTGAAGTGTCATTATGCTAATTATCCAGAGGTAAATGTGTAAGTTAGTGTTATCCTACAACTTATTTTATCCCTAAAAACAGAAGATGGTTTACCAGGGAAGACAGAGGGAGAAAAGAGAAAACAGAATAAGCTTGATTGCAATAAGAATCAGAGGACTGAAAATGTAAGAAATGGTTTTGAATAAATAACTCTCTAGAAAGAGAAAGACTGCTTAAAGCCATGTGAACTTAAGTTAGTTTAGTGAACATAAATGAAAGTTAAATAAAATGCAGAGGAAAAAAAAGTTCAAATTTAAAAGTCCAAAAGAAAAAATAAAGTTAGAAAATTCTGGACCAAGAATAGAAACATGATTCATTTGCTTATAATTAATAACCAATAGATTACATTCTAATTTTGGTAATATTATAAAGAAAAAAATCCCTTTATTGTGCTTAGCCTCAGCCCTCCAGCACAATTGTGAATGAATTCTTGTGCCTAAGATTAAGAAATAATGGGCAGGACTAATGAGCCTATAGATTGCTTATTGCATGTTATTTCTTTTTTAACATATGCATCAGCTCTATTGGTACTTAATGAACCAAATATCTTTAAAACTTTTGATAAATTGGATTAAAGACATGTTCTATCTTTTACTGTAACTTCTGCAAACACAATCAACATTTTCTTGTACTGCAAAATATATTTGTTCAGGAGTCAAAATTTTGTATTTATTTCAAAATTTTAAATCTTCTACTACATCTCAGTAATTTATTAGCAGACTGTCTCCAAAATTCCATTGTATATATCCTTTTTATGACCAATCTTTTCCTAGATCTCACCAGACAATGGATAAAGATGTAATACTTTCAATTATACATGTATATATTCTACACGTGTGTATGTATATGTATACATGTATATATGTGTGTGTATATATATATACATATATATATATATAAAGAAAGAGAGAAAGAGAGAGAGAGAGACAGTGTCACAAGTTCTTGCCCTATTTGCCTACATGAAATCTCCAGTTTTCTGAATAATATTCATTCTTACCATCAATAATAGGGGTTCAAACAGTGGATAAACTATAATCACTACATAGAGGTTGTCAAGTTCTCCAGTGTTCCTTGATCCTTTAATCATTTATTTCAAACTTATTTACTTGGAAGTATGAAATTTAACCTATTTATAGAAGAGTAATATCTCCTGGTAATAGTTTTTATTTTTTCTATAATTGCTTGATGTTTTCCTCTTTATTGCACTGCTCACTACCTTTTCATCTTTTTCCCTATTATCTTATTACCTCTTTTATCAACACATTTCTTACCTGATTCTTTTTTTTTTTTTTGGTACTGGGGATTGAACTCAGGGGCACTCGACCACTGAGCCACATCCCCAGCCCTATTTTGTGTTTTATGTAGAGACAGGGTCTTACTGAGTTGCTAAGTGCCTCGCCGTTGCTGAGGCTGGCTTTGAACTCGCGATTCTCCTGTCTCAACCTTCCAAAGGGCTGAGATTATAGGCGTGAGCCACCACGCCCGGCTACCTGATTCCTTTTTAAAAATGAATCTAGGTTTCAGTTTCAGTCAAAATGGAGAAAATGGTTTATTCTCCACGTTTTCACTAACCTCAATTGCAATCAAAAACCAGGAGATAATCTGTATAAGACCTATGTTAAGATTCTTAAGATTCTGAAACTAAATGATACCAGGTAGATTAGAAAGGTAGCCTGGAGTCAAATTACCATTAAACCAGAAGGGAGTTGTTTTCTTTCTGCATTTTTTCATATGTCTGTTGATTGATTGTATATCTTCTTCTGTGACGTTTCTGTTCAACTCGTTGGCCCATTTATTGATTGAGTTGTTTGGGTTTTTTTGGTGTTAGGTACCCATAAATTATATATGAAAGCCTGGGCTGAGCCTAAGCTGCACAAAGGTGGATCTAACCCTAAGCAGCACACCAAAAGTTTTAAGAATTTAATGTATGATCAAACATTTCCCAGATCCCAGACCAAATACTGAATAGTACTCATGTGGGATAGAGCCGCATGCCCCTGAGAAGATTTTTTTTTTTAAAAAAATTGACTTTGAGCTCACCATTTATAGAAGGAAGAGAAAATCTTCGAACCTGAACTCAATTTGGGTCAATTTGATTTTAAAATAAAAATAAAAACAAACTTTATATTTTCCACAGTGTTTGAACAAGATCCACATAACAGAATTCTAAAGAATATCATCCAAAATTGCTGAATATATTAAGAATCAAGAAATTTTAATTTATCTCAAATGAAAACATAATCAGCAAATGCCAATCCTGATGGGACATAGATGTTGGAATTATAAGAGAATAACTTTAAAGCAACCATTATATCCTTGCTTCAATTAATAAGGATGAGCATTTTGTTTTGTTTTTTTGGTACAGGGGATGAAATCCAAGACTTCATGTATGCCAGGCAAGCTCTACACCATTGAACCACAACCCCAGCCCCAGAATGATTACTCTTGAAATTATTGAAAAGATACAAAGTATCTTCAGAGCAATAAAAATTATAGAAAATGACCAAATGGAAATTTTAGAACTGAAATATACAATAACAAAAATTTATAAATCGTGAGGTTAGCTTAACAGAAGACTACAAATTACAGAGAAAAAATTAGTGAACTCAAAAATAGATCAATAAAAATGATCCCCTATTGAATAAATCTAACCAAGGAGGTGAAAGATGTCTACAATGAAAACTATAGACTGTTGAAGAAAAAGATTAAAGAAGACCTCAGAAGATGGAAAGAATTCCCATGTTCATGGATAGGTAGAATTATATGATTTAAATGGCCATAATACCAAAAGCAATATGCAGACTGAATGTAAACCCCATCAAAATACCAATGACATTCTTTATAGAACTAAAACAGTCTTTAAATGTATTTGGAAGGATGAAAGACCCAGAATGGCCAAAGCCATTCTAAAGAAGAAAAAAAAGAAAACAATGCTAGAGGCATCATATTACTTAATTCCAAGTTACACTACAAAGATGCAGTAACAAAAACTGCATGGTACTTGTATAAAAACAGACACACATACCAATGGTATAGAATAGAAGACACAGAGACAAAGCCACACGTACAATCATCTGATCCTTGACAAAGGTGCAAAAAACACATTGGAAAAAAGACCACCTGTTTAGCAAATGGTGCTGGGAAAACAGGTTATCCATATGTAGTAAAATGAAACTAGACCCTTAACACTCACCCTGCATAGAAATCAACTCAAAATAGATCAAAGGCCTAAAAGTTAGACAAGAAACTATGCAATTCCTAGAAGAAAATGTAGGGTCAATACTCCCCATATAGACAGAGGCAACAACTTTCTGGTTACAACCTCCACAGCTCAGGAAGTAATGCCAAAAGGTAATAAACAAGGCAGCATCAAATTAAAAATCTTCTGCACCACAAAGAAACAATTAGGAATTTTACAAAAGAACCCAAAGAATGGGAGAAAATCTTTGCTAGCTACTGTTCTGACAGAGAATTAATATCTAGAATGTATATAAAGAGCTCAACAAACTTTACATCACAAATAAAATCCAATTAATAAATGGGCAAATGAATTAAACATGCACTTCTCAAAGGAGAAATACAAATGGACACATTATATGTGAAAAAAATGTTCGGCATAATTAACAATTAGGGAAATGCAAATCACTAAAATTCATCTCACACCAGTTAGAATGGCAGCCATCAAGAATACAAACAGTAACAAATTCTGGAGAGAATATGGAGAAAAAGAAACACTTCTACACTGTTGGTAGGATTGTACATTAATACAAATAATGTGAAAATCAGTATGAAGATGCCTCAGAAGACATCTGGAAAATGCTAGGGAGTGATAAAGGCCAAGTAATATTGTTATATTGTAACATGTTATGCATTCATACATATTATGTGTATGTATGAATGCATAACATTAATCTCATCATTATTTATGATTATAATGTACCAATAAAAATGAGGGAAGAAAAATATTAGCCTACATTGAACAAAGTAGGGGAAAAAATGAACACATCTACCAAACCTGTGAAATACTATAGGTCTAACTTTCATGAATAGAGCACTAAAAAAAAAAAATCAAAAGTTCCTAAATTTGTGGCTCAGTGATAGAGTGCTTGCCTGACATGTATAAAACCTGGATTTGATTCCCCAGCACTGAAAAATAAATAAATAACAAAAAACTGTCTAAATTTGGCTAAAGACATAAACATATAGATTCAATAAGCTGAATAAACACCAAAAAGAACAAACTTAAAAAAAAAAAAAACTCACACCAAAAACATTAGGATCAAAATGTCTAAAAGAAAAAGACAAGGAAAAATTTAATCCTTAATGTCCATACACCTAAAAACAAAGCCTAGAAATATATGAAGCAAAAACTACAGAACTGAAAAGAAAAATGGAAAATTTATACTTAGATGTTTCACCATTGTTCTCTCAAAAATTAATACAACAAATAGAACTGAAAAACACAAATGACCAACTATGTGTCATACATACACTCTTAACTCTAGCCAGCAACAGCAAAATTCAAATCATTTTCAGGAGCACAAAGAACTCAGCAGACCAAATATCCTGGGTCAAATAATACAGAATAGAAAACACAAAGATAAACCCACATAAATTCACTTATTTTATACTAGACAAAGATGCCCAAAACATACTTTGGAGAAAAGATAGCCTCTTCAACAAATGGTGCTGGGAAAACTGGAAATCCACATGTAGCAAAATGAAATTAAACCCCTATCTCTCACCCTGTACAAAACTCAACTCAAAGTGGATCAAGGACTTAGGCATTAGATCAGACTTTGTGCCTACTTGAAGAAAAGGTAGGCCCAAATTATGTAAGCTTAGGAACTGACTTCCTTAACAAGACTGCTAAAGTGCAAGAAATAAAATCAAGAATCAATAAATGGGATGGATTTGAACTAAAAATCTTCTTCTCAGCAAAGAAAACAATCAAGAACAGGAAGAGAGAGCCTAAAATTGGGAGAAAATCTTTACCACCTTCACCTCAGATAGAGCATTAATCTCCAGGATATACAAAGAACTCAGAAAATTTAACACACACACACAAAAAAAAAAGCCAATAAATAAATGGGCAAAGGAACTGAACAGAAACTTCACAGAAGAAATATGATTAGTCAACAAATATATGAAAAAATGTTCAACATCTCTAGTAATTAGAGAAATGCAAATCAAAACTACACTGAGATTTCATCTCACCCCAGTCGGAATGGCAGTTATCAAGAATACAAGCACCAAAAAAAAAAAAAAAGAACAAGAAGAATGTAAGCAACAATGATGTAGGTGAGGAGGTGGGGGAAAAGGTACACTCTTACATTGCTGGTGGGACAGCAAATTGGTGTAACCACTACAGAAAGCAGTATGGAGATTCCTCAGAAAACTTGGAATGGAAACATCAGTCATCCCACTCCTAGGTTTATACTCAAAGGACTTAAAATCAGCATACTGCAATGATGTAACCACATCAATGTTTATAGTAGATCAATTCACAATAGCTAAACTATGGAACCAACATAGATGCTCTTCGAAAGATGACTGGATAAAGAAAATGTGGTATAGATATACACCCAATGGAATATTACTCTGCTATTAAGAAGAATAGAATTACAGCATTTGCTGGTAAATGGCTGGAACTGGAGACTATTTTGGTAAGTGATATAAGCCAATCCCCAAAACTAAAGATCCCCAAATGTTCTCTCTGATATGCAGATTATGACTCACAATGGGGGTGAGGGGAGTGGTCAAAGTTCACCAGATTGGACAGGGAAGAATGGGGGAAGGGGAGGTGGGATAGGAATAGAAAAGACAGAATTCACTGAATATAATTTTTATATGTTTACATAAATGCATAATCTGTAACTCCACATCATGCACAACCACAAGAATGGGAAGATATACTCCATAATATGTATAATGTGTCAAAACAGATTCTGTCATGTATATCTAAAAGGAGCAAATAAAAAAAATCCTCGGTCAATAGGAGCTTAACACATTTTTACAAATTGAAATTACACAAAAATACATTAATGAGCCTAATGTAGTTAAATTAGAAGTCTATAACTAAAAATAACCTCAGAAATAAACATAAATTACCCGTGGATCAAAGAGGGCATTGCAATAAAAGTTAGAAATATTTTTAATTTAATGAGTGTGAAATAAAACTTGTCAATATCTGAAGGATGCAGCTTAGTCACAGTTTAAATATTGCTCACAGAAAAATTCATAGCAATAAAATGCTTAGATTAGAAAAGCAAGAACATGTAGATTAATTTATCTAAGAAATAACAAAATCAAGCAGAAGGAAAGTCAAGAGCAGAACCTGATGTAATTGAAACAAAAAATAATAGGAATAATGAATGAAAACAAGTTTGTTCTTTGAAAATGATATTGATAAGCTTCTATCCATAGTGATAATGAAAAATTAAAAGAAAAGGCATAAATTACAATATCAGGATTTAAAAATGATATCATCAGGGGCTGGGGTTATGGCGCAGTGGTAGCGTGCTGGCCTAGCATGTGGGAGGCACTGGGTTCGATCCTCAGCACCACATAAAAATAAAATAAAGATATTCTGTCCATCTACAACTAAAAAATAAATATTTAAAAAAAAAGATATCATTATAAAACCCACATGTACCAAAAATATAACAAGATAATATCAAGAACAATCTTATAAAAAGCACATTTAACAACTTCAATGAAATTAACCAATCCGCTGAAAACTTCTACTTAGCAAAACTCAGCTAGGAAGAAATAACCAGAATAGTCTTATATCTGTTACAGACATCTAATTGTTGGCTTAAAATACCCAGAAAGGGGAGGGAAAAAAGTACTCTAAAATCAGATGTTTTTATTAGGATATTATATAAAAACTTTTTTCTTTTTTGATACCTGGGATTGAACTCAGGGGTACTCAACCACTGAGCCACATCTCCAGCCCTATTTTGTGTTTTATGCAAAGACAGGGTCTCACTGAGTTGCTTAGCGCCTCGCTATTGCTGGGGCTGGCTTTGAACTCGAGATTCTCCTGTCTCAGCCTCCCAAAGTGCGGGGATTACATGTGTGCGCCACCACACCCAGCTCAAAACTTTTAAAGAACAAATATACAACTTCTGTATAACTGCTTCCAGAAAACAAATATTTCCCAACTCCTTTTATGAGACATATTCTCATATATAAACCAGGTAAGGAAGAAAGAAAGAAGAGAGACAAAGAGGAAGGAATAAAGGAAGGAAGGGGGAGGAGAGTGAAGATGAAAATATGAAAGAGTAATAATAAACCACAACCAAATGGGATTTATCTAGAAATATGCTAGTTCAATACTTGAAAACCAACAATGTAACCATATATTAAGAGAATAAGCAATAAAATACACATGACCATGCCAACTGACTCAGAAAAAGGAACTTCACTACATTCAAGACTCGTTCATGATTTTTAAAAATAAAATAAAAAACATTCTCAATCAAGAGAGATCCACAAAATCATGACAGCTAATATCACACTTAATGATGTAAGACTGAATGCTTTCCTCCTAATGCTAGGGAAAAGGCAAAGATCCATCCACACCACTACACTTTAATGTCACAATGAATATTCTAGCAACTGCAATGGAGCAAAAAATAACAACAAACTAAATGTTTGTAGATTAGAAAGGAAAAAAAATAGATCTGTATTCTCAAATGTTGTAATCATCGACATGGAAAATTACAGAGTTTACAAAAAATTCTCCTAAAACTAATAAATTAGTATGACAAAGACACAGGATAGAACACCAGCATAAAAAATTATTGTTATTACTACAACTGAACAACTTAGAAGCAGAAACTTAAAAACTTAAGAAACTGAAATTTTAAAGATAAAATGTGTATGTATTTTTAAAGGATAAATATATATGTGTTATAAAACATGTGCATGAACATGTGCATGATGATATGAATCTAAGAACATCTAAGTAAATAAAGAGGCATATGGTTTTCCTAGATTGGAAAACTAGATAAACAGAATAAAGAGTCTATCAAAGGCCCTGGCAATAAAGCAAATCCCTCTTCAACAAATGGGCAAAAGCAATTAATGAAGCAATTAATTAATTACTCTTAGAACTGTATTCCAAAAAAAGGTAAGCTTACTGTACATAAATTTAAAATAACAATAGCAACAACAATAAATATAAAATAAAATAAGATGAAACAAACTCATGTCTATCCCAGATCATGTAATTAGAGACATAATGGAATTTAGATCTTGTTCCAAGTGAAAAAAAAAGAGCAGCAAAGAGGAATAAATGATGGAGTATCATGGTCTGGCCAGCATTTGATAAGTTCCTCACTCTACTTGCTTTGTGAAGAGGACTGGAGGCAGTTAGGATAAAACAACACCGTAAGACAATTAAAGCCAAGGACATTTACAGGGCTATTACAGTAAATTTTATGTGAAATGAGGAGGTTTTGAAATCAGGTGCAATTGGTAAGAATTGAAAAATGCCATAAATTAGATGTATGTTAAAGACAGAAATGGAATACTTTTAACCAAAATGTATTGATTCATATTCAGACATGTTCTTGTTTCAAAAATGAACCCATCTTCATTCCAAAGAAACCATCTCTCTGATTATTCGATTTCCATTAAAAATAACCTCTTTATAACCCAGTTGTAAAACCTCTATCATCTTTGGCTTAAATTTGTCATCAACCTCCTAATCTAATTCCTGCCAAGCCCTATAGCAGTATCTCCTGCCTGATACCAATCCCACCAACCTGTTGATCTTTCAAACTTCATTTCTCACATTTCCTGTATGGACCCTGTCCTCCAACTCAATTACTCCTCTCCCTGTCTGCCAGTCAGCTCTACTTTCTTGTTTGTCTGATTTCACAGGCTCTTGTAATAATGTTCTCTTTGATTCTGTGTCAAACAGGAAACAACTGCATGCCAGGTTAAAGCAGAGATGGGATGTGGTCTGACGTAAACATAGAAAGACTCATGTTAAATACAGTGTTGACAAGGGGCTGAAGGAGCGAAGATAGAAGTAAGAGGATCGTTTAGACCACTAAAAGATAATCACAGCAAAATATAATCATAGCTCAAACTTTTAGTCTATTATATATAATACTTTCAGAATACAATATTTTAATTTATAAACAAACATGCAAATGGAAAATTCTTAAGAAAAAATGTACTTTTATGTCAAAATTTACATGTAAATTAGAGGGTAAATGTTCTAAGAGTTTGGAATGAAAGTAGATGGAAAGGAAAAGAAAAAATAGTGTTCTTTCAGAGACAAACCAACATAATACAGTTATCTTATACCAGACAAAGACGCCAAAAACACACATTGGAGAAAAGAGCCTTTTCAACAAATGGTGCTGAGAAAACTAGAAATCCATATGCTGCAAAATGAAACAAAATTCCTATCTCTCACCATGCACAAAACTCAACTCAAAGTGGATCAAGTACCTAGGATTTAGACCAGGGATCTTGTGCCTAATAGAAGAAAAAGTAGACCCAACCCTTCATTACATTGGATTAGGCCCCAAGTTCCTTAACAAGACTCCTAAAGCACAAGAAACAAAATCAAGAATCAATAAATGGGGTGGATTCAAACTAAAAGGCTTCTCACCAAAAGAAATAATCAATGAGGTGAACAGAGAGCCTACATTCTGGGATCAAAATTTTGCCACACACACATCAGATAGAGCACTAATCACCAGGACAAAAAAAAACAAAACAAAACAACTCAATCAATAAATGGTCTAAAGAGCTGAAAGGACACTTCTCAGAAGAAGATAAACAACCAATCAACAAACACATGAAAAAATGTTCAGCATCTCTAGCAATTAGAGAAATGCAAATCAAAACTACCCTAAGATTTTATCTCACGCCAGTCAGAATGGCAATTATCAAGAATACAAACAATAAATGTTGGTGAGGTTGTGGGGGAAAAAGCACACTCATTCATTGTTGGTGGGACTGAAAATTGGTACAACCAATCTGGAAAGCAGTATGGAGATTCCTTAGAAAACTTGGAATGGAACCACCATTTGACCCAGCCATCCCACTCCTTGGTCTATACCCAAAGGACTTAAAAACAGTATACTACAGTAATGCAGCCACTTCAATGTTTATATCAGCACAATTCACAATAGCTAAACTGTGGAACCAACCTAGATGCCCTTTAATAGCTGAATAGATAAAGAAACTGTGGTATATATACACAATGGAATATTACTCAGCATTAAAAGAGAATAAAATTATGGCATTTGCAGGCAAATGGATGGAGTTGGAGAATATCATGCTAAATGAAGTAAGCCAATCCCAAAAAACCAAAGGCCAAATGTTCTCTCTGATAAGTGGATGCTGATCCATAATGGGAAAGGGGGCATGTGAAGCATGGAGAAACTTTGGTCAAAGGGGAAGGAGGAGAGGAGAGGGGACATGAGGCCAGGAAAGATGGTGGAATGAGATGGATGGACATCATTGCCCTAGGTTCATGTATGACTGCACATATGGTGTGACTCTACATCATGTACAACCAGAGAAATGAAAAGTTATGCTCCATTTGTGTACAATGAATCAAAATGCATTCTGCTATCCTATATACCTAAGTAGAATAAATAATTTTTTTAAAAAGAAAAAGAAGAAAGAAAAAGAAGATAGTGTTCTTTAACATATCAAATTGTTGAAAATAGATTTTTCAGTGTGTGGTGACTTTCAATCTATTCTCTGGAAACCCTAGTAGATTACAAGCTCAAGAGAGTCTTTCTTGTCTAGACAGTGAATAAGAATTATCTTTTTTTCAATTTGCATTCAGTGAAAATAACTCATTTGGAAATTTTGTTTTCTAATTTTAATTTTTATTCCTTAAAAAATGCCTTTGGCACCAGCTGCTACATTTCCTGTACTAAACACTAGCAAACAACAGAATCACTGAAAAATTGGAAAATAAATATTTTTAAACAATAGTTAAAATAAACCACCACCAGGAACAAAATTTCTTACTTGGTTTAACATTTGTTAATTTTTCAAGTTTGTAGAGATTTTCTGTGATATTTTTGAGAATAAAATGAAGTTCCATAATGGTTAATTTTTGCCTTTATATATATGTTGCCCTTCAGATTGTTTAAAAATACATTATTAGAAATGTTCAATATGTATACACAGTGCTCTGAGTTACCTCTCTCCTTTCTGTTTACATTCATGTCACACCTATATATCAGGTTTAATTCCCTTTTCACGTGTTCTTTTGCATCCCTGGGTAACACCAGCAAATCTCACCTAGTCTTATTCATTGTATACATATAACTATGTATACACATAACTGTTACATGGTGCTGATAATAACAACAGTGAGACCTTCATTATATTTAAGTTTCCCTGTATACATTTGCACGTATAAATACACACATATTTATGTATGTATGTATTTTCCTTTATACAGGTTTCTCCCCTAAATTCAAGTGCAGCTATCTTTTTATTAAAATAATTAAGCATAATAAAATTAGAAGAATAATTATTATACAGCTTCCTTTATTCAAAATGGGATTTTGCAGTAGAAAATGGTTTTAAAATCCTGGTGCTACTGAAAATGGATTTTGGTACACTTTATGGTTTATATAAGGGTGGTCCAGAAAGGAAGAAGAAAGAAAATTCTCATCCCTTAATTCCCAGGGAATTTGGGGTATCATGGGAGAGGGGTAAAATTTAGAAACTTTCAGATAAGTAGAGGACAAGAACACTCAGGTAGCAGCACAATAGCAAGGAGAAAATGAGCCTCTAGGAGTCTGTACACCAACACTGCCAGTCAGCAACAGGCTTTGGTGCTGAACTGGTGTTGCAGGGCAGGCAGACAGGTAAAAGCAAAACAGTGTTTCTGGCTTTCCAGGATCTATGTTTAAGAATCTAAGATGTTTTTACAGAGCTGTAGAAAGGAAAGGAAGTTTTAAGAAAATTCCCTAGATGTGGAGCCAAGATGATATCTCTGGTAAGGACTTCAAGCTCAAAGACCAATGGTGTTCAAGCCCTAGGCTCCACAAGGAAAACCACAAGTTTATCCAAACAGAAACAGCCAGGTGCAATACAGCAGGCTCCATAGAAGATCATACCAGCAATAAGTATCTAATAAACAACAGAACTACTAGAGGCTTCGTCTTCTTTGCTGTCATGATAACACATACTTGGTTCCCTACATATTCAAACATTATGTGAGAATGGCGTAAATCAAAAGATTAATCCCTTTTCTGAGACACCAAAGAAGAGTTTGAGTTGCATAAAAAGAGGATGACATTGCTAGATTGCCATGAGATCTTAAGTTGTGGCTGATTTTATTCTCTGGCATTGTACCCAAAGTATTGAAGTTGATAAAAAAAAAAAAAACCAGAGAACTTGCAGATAATTTAAAGAACCTATGTATCCATTCTATGTGAAAATGACAGTGTGAATAAATATGGAACCTCAGTTGTTCACTAATTGTCTTGCATGCATGTCTGTTTCAGAATAAAGGGAAGATATACAAGAACAGAAGGAAAATGGGGTGGGGAGGAATGCATATCAATATTGCTGAGAGATAAATACTGAAAAATCTAGAAAATTTGAAAACCTCAAAACAACAGAGTGTTCCTTTAAAATGTTCACACACTAATGTGCATTATTGCTGATTTTCAGTTTGTAAGCAAATGGCTCTAAGAAGTACTACAGGACATATCAGGCTGAGAGTAAGAAAGCAGAGGAGGGCAGATGGTGGAGCTGGTGAAGGTGGTAGGTCAACTTCTCCTTACCCTGTAACATTAAACCTCTGAATAAAAGGGCTACCCTTCTGAGTTTTGTGGAAACCAGAGGATAAATTTGTAAGTAATGAGTTCACAGCCCCTTCCATGGCAACAGGAAGGAAAAAAGTCATTAAGAGAACTCAAAGCTCACCCAGAAATTTCCATGCTTTAAGCCAAAATATGTCAAGAACGACTATTGAAATATTTTTAAATTTTTCCTTTTTTAACATGTTTACAGTAATTCTTCAGAACTGGAGACTGACATCTGCTTCCAAATCTTCAATGTGGCTGACTTTCCTCCCTCAACCTTATATGTTAAACCACTGACACTTATCAGAGGATGTGAAAATGACTCAGTCTGTACAGCACACTCTAAAGGAATGGAAAATTCACGTTATACCCATTAAATAGAGAATTTTCACAGTAATAAATATAAACCCATAGACATGTAAAAAGAGTTTACCTCTATTCCTCATCATTCCTCATTCCTTATCATCAATTATAGTAAAATTAAAACAGAACATTAAAAAGAGATTTTCATGCTTTTCACTTGGATAAAACAGCCATGTGCCTTTAGGTTCTTGTTTTCCTTATGGTTTTTCTAATTTGTCTTCATCATCCTGCACCAATCATTAACCACTTTTTTCTAGGTGCTTGGTTGTACTTTATGGTTTGGATGTGAGGTGTCCCCCAAAATCTCAGGTATGAGAAAATGTCAGAACATCCTAAGGTGAACTGACTGTGTAATGAGAGCCTTAAATCAATCAGTAAACTAATTCCCTGATAGGGACTAATTGAGTGTTAACTGAAGGCAGGTAGGGTGTGGATAGAATAGTTGGGTCATTGGGGGTGTGCTTTGGGGGTATATATTTTGTGTCTGATGAGTGGTGTCTCTCTCTCTGCCCTCTGATCATGTCCTGAGCTGCTTTCCTCCACCACACACTTCCATCATGATGTTCTGCCTCACTTGAAGCCTGGAGGAATGGAGCCAGCCTTCAATGGACTGAGACTTCTGAAACCTTGACTCCCCATATAAACTTCTCCTCCTCTACTTGTTCTTGTCCAGTCTTTTGGTCACAGCAGCGAAAAAGCTGACAAAAACAGTTGTATGTAAATAATTACAACCACTGTGAAAATAATCACTAACTCTTGTAACAAAGACTATATAAGGAAACAAAGATAAAAGGAAATAAAATAGTATACAAAACAATAATGAAAATATTTTTATCCCCGGTTTCATATCCTCCCTTGTTCTCTATGGATTGAGCAGAGGGTCTCAAGGCCATGAAGAGTAAGCTGAATAGCATCTCACTGTGCACGTCTACCATTCTGAACATAGGAAGGTAGAAAATGGCAAAAGTCAGGACCAACTGGCTTGCAAGTAAGCTTAGTAACGATGTGGCTGCAATCAGTTTAAGTTCTGTCAATTTTCTGTTTTAGTCTCAAACTGAAAAATAATCCTCCTGTTGATATTAATAAACACTCAGAAGAAATAAGTTCTCTCTGTGGGAGGCTTTTGACTTGCTTCAGTAACTTAATACTACAGCATCAGTGAAAAGTCATATATACACGCATACAAAGACAATTTGCTCTTTTTCCTTAGATAATATCAGTCATTGAATAGTCCATGTACAAAGATTTTAAAAACCCATTTCTAACCCTTACATAGATATAAATTATAAAATTGTCTCCAAAAATATGAAAGACAGATTTTTAGAGAAAAATCAGCCATCAATTTTTGCTACTTCACATTTTTCAGAAAAGAACATGTGAAAATAAACCTTATCTTTTTACAAAGAATGTTGACATATCAAAAATTTGATTAACTGGGTTTCTTGGTAGTAATTTAAGGCTTAGGAAATTCAAAGATTTATGAATCCAAAACATGTATTTTCATATCATCATTAGTCTTTAACAAACAAAGAAATAATTTTAGAGAACTGAAGATAAAAGAAATCTTAACTTTTGTTTTGATGACTTTTTGCTACATCAATTTTATCTGTATATTAACTCTAATAGGAGAAAGTAATTTCTTTCTTGAACAATGCACTGGGATTGAGATATAGAAAAGAGATGAGTAAATTCTTCTTGCCGCTTGCCTCCTGGAAAAAGTCCATTTGCTCAGCTATTTTCCACATAATTCAGGTAGACCTCCACTAACTTCATCTACTTTACAGCTCATGAAAATGGAAAAAGAAGACAGGATGTAAGTTGGGATTTTCACCCCTCACATCACTAATATCCCATTGTCTGGCATTCACTGTGATGTCCACACCTACAAGAGAGGCTGGAAGGAAAACTTCTGAGCCAAGCATCCACATGACCAGATAAAACATAGACCATCAGTTTCTGAAAGGAAGAAGGCAAGTTTGGACACTGGAGGAGAAGTCTCTGGTGTGATGATGTTTACCTCTGGGAAAGGAAACTAGGGAATGGTGACCTAGGTTAAGAGGAGACCTGTATTTCATTGCATCCATTCTGTTATATGTATATGACCTATATTATATTATATTTTCATGTTTATGCTATGTGACTCTTCTATTTCATTAATAATATTTTTCTTAAAAATCTGTTCTTTCAAATAATTTTTAAGGATTAGGGATCTAGCTCAGTAGCAGAGTGCTTGCTTAGGATGTGTGTGGCCTTGGGTTTGATTGCCAATACCACAAAAAAAAAAAAATTAGTTTTTGAGAGATTTAAAAAGAATCAAAAAATAAAACTCATAATGACTTTTTGCAATGTGTTCTGCATTCTTAACCCTAATGGAAACTTGATCTCTAGCACTAAGGTCTAAAAATACACGTTTGAGCTTTTCAGACTTTGATTTGCACCCTTTCAATCACTTTTGGTGGAGTGGCTGAGAGCAGACAGGAGCCAGACTGCTAACTCCAAACACTGGCAGGCTGCAGTACCCACCAGCTGTGTGACCTAAGGCAAGCTACTTAATCATCTGTCCATCAAGCTTCCTCCTCCACAAAAAAGGTTATCAGCATCATCTTCATTAGGCTATTGTGTAGATTGAATAGTTTACTAACTGAAAAACATTTATAAAAAGTATTCATGTTTGCTGGTATTATTGATAATTATTACTTATTAATAAAAGATATTGCAGCAAACACATAATTGCCTGCCCAATAACCTTTCTATCATTCCTTACTTAACAACAACCTCAATTTTATTCTACCATACAAAGTATGCAATTAAAATTATTCACCTCCATGCTACCTTTGGGGTTTGGCATTCAAGTTTGACCATCCTCATTAGTGAAATAAAAACAGAAGTCATTACATTAGTTGTGACCGTAAAGTTATTGTCATCTGCCTTAAAGTTAAACTAATTTTTTTTAAATATTTTATTTTTGTGTTAGAAACCACTCGCCAAATTTAACAAAAATTGATCAAGCTGGGATAAATTCTCTGATAACCCTCTTCCTCTCCCCCACTCTACTTCTCTCTATGTTGTATTGATGATGTTCTAAAATTCAGATTTTGGCTTCTAAAAATGATTCTTCTTACAAGATTTGGAGATTATGTGTATAGAATGTCTAAAATAATAAAATTTTCTTTCATCCAAGATGTAATTCAAGTTTTCATTTACCCTAAAACTTTATTGGTTACTGTTTGAAGGCAAATCATCTTTAGTCCCCAAAATTGACAATACCTCATTTTCAGTATTGATTAAAAAAAAGCAAAAAACAAAACAAAACAAAAAAAACACTGATATCATGGGACTAGCACTATGCTTATTATTATTTTTCTTCAGGTACATATAAAAAATCTTATTTAAAATTCTCTTCCTCCAGTCTTATTTTTTCTAGCCTGAATAAATCCGTCTTTTTTCTAAAAGGCATCTTTACTCAAGTAAAAGTAATATAATTTAGAAATCTGAAACACAGGAAAAGAGACAGTCTTTCTACAAAAGAAATGTTTTATAACTTCATCTTAGAATGAAAAATGTCTTGATTTATACTCTAGTGTTTTTCTCTGTTCTAGAAACTAGATAAAGTCATGAGTCATTTAAAGAGCAGGATACATTCTGAGAAATGTATTGTTAGATTTTCTTTATTAAATGATTGCATCATTATGTGAAATCACAGAGTATACTTATACACAAACCTAAACGGTGTAGCCCACTACACACCAAGCTTATTGCTCTAAGGACACGATCTTGTCCATCTTATTTTTGTACTAAATACGGTAGGCAATGGTAACATACTGTATCTAAACACATCTAAATCTACAGAAGATAAATAGAAATTTTATCTTTATTTTAATCTTTTTTTTTTTTTTTTTTGGTATGAGGATTGAACTCAGGAGCACTTGATCACAGTGCCACATCCCCAGTCCTATTTTGTAATTTATTTAAAGATAGGGCCTCACTGAGTTGCTTAGTGCCTTGCTTTTGCTGAGGCTGGCTTTGAATTCACAACCCTCCTGCCTCAGCCTCTTGGGCAGCTGGGATAACAGGCATGCGCCATGGTCCCCGGCTCTATTTTAATCTTATGGGACCACTGATATGTATGGGATTTGTCGTTCACCAAAATGGTTTTATGCAATATGTGACTGAAGACGTAGGCAAAATATATGGTTTCAACCTCATTAATGCAGGATCAAGAGCTGTGCACTTAATTTAATAATTTAATTGCCACAGTATAAATGACTATATACAAGAGATATCATATCAAAAGGCACTAGGGAAGGTAACCAAGGCCTACGGTCAGAGAGAATTTTGAAAAGTGACATTTAAATTGAGATCGCAATGACCCTTAAAAAATTTGGTAGAGTAAGGTGGAAAGTGTGTCCCCAAAAGAGTCAAAAAATAACAACAACCAAAAAAAAAAAATGCTTGAAAGCAATGATATAGGAAAGAGCATAATGCAGCTGAGCAAGCAAGGACCTGGCTGAGCAAAGAGGCAAGTTCTGTGGAATAATGTTGTGAAAGACTTTACAATTTATCCTAAAAAACACTTCAAATACTACTGATGATCACATAGCCTGTCACATCAGTCAAAATAGGTTATTTTTTTTGCTAGTTTTTCAAACAAACTTTCCAAATATCAGTGGATTAAGATATTAATTTTGATATTCTTTACTCCTACTACAAGAGTTAAACTGAAGCCTCTACTCACTTTCTGATGCAGAGAGCCAAAGCTGTGGCTCTCTGGAACATGTGGGTCTGTGTAGAAAAGGGGGAGAAGGGTCTTCTAAATGGATTCGCTCTGGTAATTAATTGCATGGGCCAAATGTTGTACAAGTGACTTTTGCTCACAATTCCTTGGCCAGAGCTGGACACAGCCCTACCCAATCACAGTGTGAGAAGAAATACAATCCTACTATGAGCTCAGAAGGCAGAAAGCTAGAAACACTTGGAGAGCGGCGCCATATTGCTGTTTTTTAAAAAAAACCAACAATGTCAATGGTTGCAAATGAAGGGTAAAAAGATTACATACACAAAAGTTGAGGGGAAAAAACACAGAAATTAAGTTGTAAACTCAGAAATATTTACAGATACTTCTTTATGGCAGAAATACAATTAGTTTATATTTTATGTATTTCTTTGTGGTTGCTAAATTTTCTCCAATATTTTTATTAACTAGGATGCTTTGTAAAAATCAGAAAAAGAAAAACTCAAGATTTGCTAAACAATATAGAAATTGCTATCTTATGGTTAAACATTTGGGGGTGTTATAGTACTCCAAAATGTATGTATGGTAGATTTTACCCTATCTTGCTGCTCAGATGTGCAGGGCTTCCCTCTCCCAGGGTCATCTTATAGTCCAAGATGGCTGTCAAACCTGAAGTAATCATCCAACTTCCAGGAAGCAAAAAAGATGGGGAGTTGATTGTTCCTTGAAGGATACTCCCTATAATTTGGGTATGCTACTTCTAACATCTTGCATGGCCATCCTATCTTAAAGGAGACTGGGAAATGAAGTATTTATTCTAGATTAAAAGATATCAGGGATATCAGGGATTCTACTAGTGTAAGGAATTGTTTTTTAAATTGATATATGTTGTAACTTCTTTTTTTTTTGGTACCCGGGATTGAACTCAGGGGTACTTGACCACTGAGCCACATTTTGTGTTTTTTGTAGAGACAGGGTCTCACTGAGTTGCTTTTAGCACCTCGCCATTGCTGAGGCTGGCTTTGAACTCGTAATTCTCCTGTCTCAGCCTCCCAAAGTGCTGGGATTACAGGCTTGCGCCACCGTACCCGGCAACAGTTCATAATCTTTATACAGTGGTTGGATGAAAGAAGCAGATGCACCACCACCATGAAAATGTGCTAGTGTGCTTGATTTGGAACTGTCCTCCATTGCTGCTTCATTTCACCTGATATTCAGACACTGATTTCCCTCCAGAATCCACAGGAGTGTCTGCAGCTGGAAAAATCACTGGCCTTGCTCTTGCTATGCGCAATGCCAGATGATTGCTCACTAAGCACTCTGCCACCTTCCCTGTTGTGGAGCTCTTCACCTTACATCTAGCTGGCACCGTAGATGCCCTGGAGCTAGGCAGTTCTTCCTCTTTAATCCATTTAATCCTATATCCTTTCTGAAAATGGCTTATAGTATAGCTCTATTTTCAGACCTCCTGGAGTTTTATTTTTAATTTGTAAAGGGAAGATTTTTGGAATGTAGAAATCTCTTATTTTTTTACCAAAGCTTAGTTTACAAAACTGTGGTATCACTAGGAATGAAAAAATTAAAAATCAGCTTTAACTCTCAGAGGTAAACAATGATTCATTCATTTGAGGCATTATATTCTTAATATGTTGCATGAATAAAATGCAAAGTATTATTACTTAAGGAGGCTTAAATATAAATCATTTTAATAATTTAAAAATACTACCCTAATATACACATCTTATGATGTAGCTCCCACATATAATAAATGCATGTAATATTTTTGAGCCTTTATTTTGTTCCAGACACTGCTTTTTAAGTGCTTATAAGTGACAATTTAATTAAGCTTACAACCTCATTCTAATTTTATAGATGAGCAAACTGAAGCACAGATAAGCTCATTGCTGAAGGTTGCACAGATAATATTCAGAGCCAATCTGGCTCTGGACCATGTGACATCACACTGCTTTTTACTCAAATATGTCCCAGGGACAAAATACAGATTGAACATTCCTAATCAAAAAATCTAAAATTGAAAATGCTCAAAGTTCATGATGCCACAGGTAGAAAATTCTATACCATGAAAATTTGTTTCATGCATAAAATTATTTTTAAAAAATTATATGAAATTACCTTCAGGCTATGCATATAAGGTGTATATGAAACATAAATTAATTCTGTGCCTAAATTTAATCTGGGTTCCATCTCCAAGATATTCTATGATGTATAGACAAATGTTCCAAAATCAAAAATAATCCTAAATCTAAATCTAAAACATTGATTTTTAGATTTTTCTCATCTCAAGCATTTCAGAAAAGAGATACTCAGCCAAACCATACACAATCCCTAGTCTTGAAGTCCGCCTTAGACTTCAGCCTCAAATACTCTGTGGGAACTCAATTCCTTCTTGGATTCCTATCAGTCATCTTAAAAGTAAAATTTGTATGTTTCAATTAATGTTTAAAGACCCAATCTGCCCGCCGGGCACAGTGGTGCACGCCTGTAATCCCAGCACTTTGGGAGGCTGAGACAGGAGAATCACAAGTTCAAAGCCAGCTTCAGCAATGGTGAGACAGTGAGACGCTAAGCAACTCAGTGAGACCCTGTCTCTACATAAAACACAAAATAGGGCTGGGGATGTGGCTCAGTGGTCAAGTACCCCTAAATTCAATCTCCAGTACCAAAACAAACAAAGAAAAAAGTCCATCCCTATTATTATCTACTACTTATTCAGCAACAAGAGTAATCTTCTAGTATTAGTTCACTGCCTTCCAGGGAACCTGTAAATGTTTCCAAATGAATGCTAAAGCGTTTCATTCTTCTAACCCAGATACATGCCTCAAGTCAGCAGGAAATAGCCAGATTAGTCATCACTCCAAATCCCTCAAGATTGAAGAACATAGACAAGAGAAGCTGTTGCTATCCATGACTTTATCTTGCTTTATTCTTATTCCCTTTCTCGATTCTAGCCTATGGCCTTCATTCTGTATTCTAAAGCATCTTGCCCTCAAGAACAGAACTGGCCATCACTACATTATAATATCCTGTCAGCATCAAACCAATCAGACTGCCTGACTCAAGCTCCAGGGAAATGCCAAATTCTACATGTAACCCCTAACCTAATACTCATATAAAATCCCCCCATTTCCCCAAAGACTGGCAGGGGTCATCTAGAGATGTAGTCTACCTCTTTCCAGGTTGCTAGCATCCTCAATAAAGTCTACTTTCTTTTTCCTAATACTCCTTTCTAGGGTATTGACTTTCTATGTGGTGAGCCAACCAGCTTGAGTGAAGTAACAACAGGAGGCAGACTAGAGAAGCAGGAGTTTGGATCTTAATGTCAGTGTAATAGGAGGCCAAGAAGTATATTGATTGGCAGGGGGAAATTTCTTTTCTTTTGTTTTCTTTTTCCAGAAAATGCTGACTGCTGGACATAGAATAGATTTTTTGGCAAAGACAGAAACAGGAATACCAATCAAGACGCTATAGAATTGTCTAGGTTGCCTGTCATGTTAATTTGGAAATAATGGTTGTCCCTTATGAAACTCATTGAAATTTGCTATTTTGAAAATGTTAGGAGGTCTTTAAGATGTAAAAAGGGATTAATGTGTTTCCCTCAGGAATGGGTTGATTTGCAAATGAGCCAGATGATTCCCACAAATGGGTAGATCCTCCTGGAGTATGTAGTTTCTCATGTATGCTGATTTTTACATATATACATAGATTCTCAAATGACTTTGTAGGTTCTTGCATGAGTGGGCAGATTCAAGATAAGATTGGAATGAGATGGAACATAAGACCCACTTTAAGTTTTCTGCATCTATTATTGAGAAAGCATTTGGTATCAGAGAGTACTCTTTCTGCAAGATTTTGCCAGATTCTATGATTGTGTGGTGAGAGTCACTCAGATTGTTATGGAGTCATTTCTATTACTTGGCTATAGTGTGACCTCTATGAGCTTCATTTTCCTACTGTGAGAAATAGGGATAAGAATTGTACATTTTTTACAGAATTATTATAATATGAAAATGAGATCATGTCTCTATCTGTATTTATTCTATCCATATCTTATATTTATTCTTTCAACAAATATTTGTTGAGTTCCTATTACTATCTAGGCACTAAGCCAAAACAAGTTTCCATAAATAGTAGCCATTGTTATGTTTATTAGCAGCAGCAGTAGGAGCAGCATTATCCTATAATGCCAGTAGAGAAACATTACAAATCAACTATTCACACTGCAATTTCAGGAGTCCTTTTTTGGGCATGGGGTGACAAGTAAAAGGTCATTTTCACCTGCTTAGAGAAACAAACTATGTTTGTTCTTTTCCTAGATCTCCTTGTTAAAATTGTAATGCCCAGACTCATGAGACCACCAGAGACCACCAGGAGTCTGATCCCGATGCAATTACAAAAGAGGTCTTTTATTCAAGCTCGAGCAGAGTTCGCACACACCTTCACTGATGCAGCGGGTAGGGAGGTGCGGCCCTGAGTCTAGGGGAGCAGGGATTTTTATGGATTATAATCGCAAGCAGGGGAGTACATGCCTTGGCGTTACATGATTGGGTAAGGGAAAGCACGTGCAGGGGGACAGTGGTCTTGTCACTACAGGATTGGGTAAGGGTGAGCACAGTCAGTATGAGGTCAGTTGGCCTTTAGGCTGATAGGTTTGGCTATGGTGGGCTCAACGCTTAATTTCCTGATTGGTTGGCCCAGATTGCAAAATGACTCACTGGCGCCAGAGCAGTGTGCCATTAAGTGTGTCGCAATTTTTCAGGATCTGAGGGGGGGCTGCTGGGTTGAGGACAAAGGCTCAGAGTCACAAAATGGCGCAGGTCTTGTCCTCTCAAAATCACTTGGATTAGTTCTAATTTTACAAACAAAAGTCAAGTTTTACTGTTCCATAATTAGTATTTATTCATTTTATAGATTTTTAAAAAGGTTTCTCATTCTAATATAGGTACAAACAAACCCAAGTTGTTGTAAAAGAGGAAATTTGAGGTCTAGTAAGGGAGACAGAACAAGTATATTAGAATCACAATATGTGATAAATGCCACATTGGTGGTACAAAATACTAAAGAAGAAAGCTATATAATAGTGTACACTAAAATAAGCTTTATAATTTTAGTTTCTATGACTCCAATCTAAATTTGAAGCCTAGTACTTAACCTCTCTCCCTTCTCATACAATGTGACGACATAAATCAAATCAGATTTATTTCAGTTCTTCAAAATGGAATTCCCAAAGAGCAAAGAGAGTGCCTCAAAACTGCCATCCTTGGAAGCTGCTGGTGTTCACATATTCTGACTTTTCTTTTTAAACTGATTGTGAAGCCTCCATTTTAGTGAATTTCTTTGGTTCTGCTCTTCTTTCTTTGTAACAAAAGATAGTTATTTTTGAGTCAATCCCTTGACGCCAACTGAAAAGAGAACAATCTTGTATAGGAGAATTAGACACATTGAGAAGCTAAATATGGCACTCCTGTTAAGCAGTCTTGGAAAATTTCAAGGCAAAGGGATTCATAAGGAAATTGCAGTTGGGAAGAGAATAACAAGCATCTGAAAACCAGAGAATAGAATGAGAGGATTAGTTACAAGTGCAAGTTTAAAACCAGATAATTGAAGCAAATTGTGTGCAGTGCTGAGTTCTTCAGAAGAAAGTTACCACAATTTATGAGTTAAAAGTATTAACTCACACTGAATGATCCCAATATAATTAGCATTTGAGAAAAGTTTGTAATCTAGCAACAATTCAGCTAAACTTCAGGGTATATGATTGTTTCAGAAATTACTCAAATTATCTCAAAGTAGGTAAGAAATGGTTAGTTACACATTATACAAGTTATTTACAATCAACCATAATTAATCTGAGACCACAGGGTAGCCCACCTTGAAGCAGTCTGCTATGCCTGAAGTCATGATTTCTGCTAGACACAGAGGTACTTGAAATGCCAGGTGACCAGGGAATATAAATTAAGTCACATATGAAGACATTTTAAGACATTTCCCCCATAAACAGTTTTTCAATAATACCATAGACTTTAAAGCTTTATAAAATAAATCCATGCTATCTGTGTCAGGATCTACTCTATTCCTAAATTTATAGTCCCATTTTTTATTTAAAATCTTGAATTTAAAGCTCATGACACCTTATTTTGTTCCACTACAGTCTTGGTTTCTCTATCTATCCATTTTATGATTTAAACTACAATTTTTTTGGTAATATATCTCCTTCCCAGGCTCCACCTATAAAAGCTTAGCACTTATCCATGTGTATTCCACTTTCTGCTCATCTTATCTCCCTTATATCTTGTAGACATTTCTTGCCCCAAGTTCAGTACACTTTTTAGCATTTCACTCATTTAGTTTCTCAGCACAGCTTTAGCAACTATCTTTGTCTCTCTCCCTAAAAAACCATCCTACCCATCTAACTAATCATCAAATCCACATGTTCTGTTTTCTAAGTGTTTCAAATTTATCTATGACAGCAATGACAATAAAAGCAAATATATGAATGTATCTTTTCCCCCACATCCTCGTTAACACTTATTATTGCTTGTATTCTTGATAATTGCCATTCTGACTGGAGGGAGGTTAAAATCTTAGAGTAGTTTTGATTTGCATTTCTCTGATTACTAGAGAAGTTGAATATTTTTTCATGTCTTTGTTGATTGATCATTTATCTTCTTTTGAGAAGTGTCTATTCAGTTTCTTAGCCCATCTATTGATTTGATTATTTATTTTTTTGGTGTTAAGGTTTTTTTTGAGTTCTTTGCATATCCTGGAAATTAGTGTTCTATCTGATGTGTGTGTTGTAAAGATATTCTCCCACTCTGTGGGCTCTCTCTTCACATTATTAATTGTTTCCTTTGCTGAGAAGAAGTTTGTTTGAATCCATCCCATTTATTAATCCTTGATTTTATTTATTGCACTTTAGGAGTCTGGTTAAGGAATTTAGGACCTGGTGGCACAGCAAATTGGTGCAACCACTCTGAAAAGCAGTATGGAGATTCCTTAGAAAATTTAGAATGGAACCACCATTTGACTGAGCTATTCCATTCCTCAGTCTATACCCAAAGGACTTAAAAACAGCATACCTCAGTGACGCAGCCACTTCAATGTTTATAGCAGCTTAATTCACAATAGCTAAATTGTGGAAACAAACTAGATGCCCTTCAATAAATGAATGGGTAAAGAAACTGTGGTATATATACACAATGGACTATTTATTACTCAGTATTAAAAGAGAATAAAATTATGGCATTAACAGGGAAATGGATGGAGTCAGAGAATATCATGCTAAGCAAAGTAAGCCAATCCCAAAAAACCAAAGGCTGAATGTTCTCTCTGATGAGTGGATGCTGATCCATAATAGAAGTGGGAGGCATGGGAAGAATGGAGGAAGTTTGTGCAAAAGGGAAGAGGTATAGGGGCAAGAAAGACGGTAGAATAAGATGGACATCATTACTCTAGGTACATGTATGACTGCACATATGGTGCAACACTACATCATGTACAACCAGAGAAATGAAAAGTTGTGCTCCATTTGTAGATAATGAATCAAAATGCCTTCTGCTGTCATATATACCTAATTAGAATAAATAAAAATTTAAAATTTATAAAAAACATGTATATTTGCCACAGAATAAATTATATAGACATATATAGATAAATACGTGTATTTATAAAATATATAGATAAGTATGTATGTGTGTATAAAATATATAGATAAATATGTATATACATGTATATAAGTTACTCTGTGGCAAGACCTATGCTAAGTACTTTATACATATTAACTAATTCAATCTTATCAGTAACCTCATGAGGTAAATATTATTATTGTTACTCTTCTATTTTGCTGAAGAGGACCTTAAAGCAAAAAGAGGTTTAGGAGCCCAAGGAGGCATAATTTGAGCCCAAGCAATTTGGCTTCAGGTTCTATGCATTTAACTACAGCACTGCTTTTACCCTAGACAGAGTTGACCCTGAACCAGGGAATTTCCCAAAGCTAACAGAGAGATTCAAAACATCCTTGGAAGTTGCCAGTGTTAAGATATTGTGAAGCTTTCATTTGAGTAAATTTCTTACCTAGATTGTTCAATAGCATCCTAACCTGTCCATTCTTCTTAGCCACTTGGTCAGTTGGTTGTTTATGCCCACCTCACATTTATTTTCCATTGTAATCAGAGTTAAATTTTTAAAACTAAAATCAATTCAATGTACATTATGTCAAAAAAGAATCCTGCCATATCGTAATACTCTTATGGTCAAGTTCAAAAGCCTTTGTGTGACTTAGCTACTGCCAACTTCTTCAAACTCATTCTGATGCTCTCTGGCTATCTATACTAAAGTGTCTATCAGTTTTGTGAATTCAGCATTTTCTTCCTGACACTTGCATGCACTATAGCTATAAATGAATATAATTTGATTCCAATAGCTAACTTCTACTTTTCATTGTTTTTTCTCATGAAGCTAGGAAATATCTATTTAAGTTACAATTAGCAGATAGAGTTGTCCCTCAGTATCTCTAGAACACTGGTTCCAGGACTACTCTCAGATAACAAAATCCATAGGTGCCCAAGACCCTTACGCAAAGTGACACAGTGTTTACATATAACCTACAGACTCCTACTGCATACTTTAACCACCTCTAGACTGTTTATAACACCTAAAACAATGTGAATTCTATGTAAATAACTATATTGTTCAGAGGATTGTAAGAAGAAAAAAAGTCTACACATTCAGTACAGAGACAGTCTCTTTTTTCAAATATTTTTATAAATACTGGATCCATGGATGCAGGACCTGTAAGTTTGAAGAATTGATTACAATTATCTAAGCCTTGGTTTGTTGGTTTGTTTAAAGTACTATTCCAGAAATTCAAATTCCAAATCCTGTAAACTGAATGACCTTTCTTTCTTCCAAGACCTCAAATGGAACACATTGTCTAACACATGATTGGATAGAATACCTGAAAATTAATAAAAAGGATTGCTATCAGCTCATGAACAGACTTCTAGATCACAAGATCTCATAATCCAGTTGGCAAGATGGGATGCATACGTGAAAATAAAACTAAAACCATAGGGTAAAATACGTTAGCTACCAAAATTGGTAACTTGAAGTATAGGAATCTAGATATTTGAAATCCAGCATAGGCTGATATAACCATGCCAGACTTCTCTGGAGGGAAGATTCTCTAGTAGTGTTTCAAATGTGTTAGATTTCAGATAAATTGAATGTTTTATGAATTCCCTCCTTTCGATATTCACTTATTTTGAACAAGTATAATTTTTCAAAGTTCTTTTTGAATTCTATTTTGCATTGTTTTCCTATACACTGGCATTTTCTAAGCTGAGATGCCAAGAATACTAGCTTCATGTGATGTTTTATACATATATACAACACATACATACATCTACATGCATGCACACACATACACACACACACACAAGATCTGGGTACAGATATGTTTGGGGAAATATATTGCATATTCTCAAACAATCATAAACCTCATCAGTCAATTCGAAGTTCCCAAAATCTCTGAGTAAAGAAACCTATTTGGTTTTACATAACCTGTTGAATTCCACCATGGAAAACATCTTTAAGCAGATATTTATTTATATCTTGGGAATGGTATTAATGGAAAAGATTATAAGAAGTGATGCAAGAGAAAATTAAACAGGTAACTACATACATATCAGAGTGATTTTCAGAAACATTACTGGAGACTTTTCCACAATAAGTATATACTTTCTGTCTTTATTTTAGTCCAATAACATATTTCTCTCTAGCAATTCATATTGTTGTACTTCATATTTTTGTTTCCAAACCATTGACTTCAATCATCTTTTTTTAGCCACTATAAAATTTCAGTATGATTTTCCATCATCCTAGTCATCCCTTCCAGCTTAAGTTTATCACAGAGAAATTCATAACTAAAACAGTTTTAGTTCTTTTAAGATTTCATATCTAATTATTCTATGCCACATGGCATCTGACTTTACTCCTCTCCACATGCCTTTACAACACCCCTAATTAGATAGATATACCTCTTTTTTCAGTGCTATAGACCATGTTATCAAAAGGGGAGAAAAATTGGAGTACAAAATAATTATCTTAGTCTATTTCTCTGATAATTTGCTAAAAACTAAATAGTTTTAAGTTTGAAGCATTAAATTAATTTAGTGAAATAGAATAAAGAGGAAATATAAAAGGCTATAAATGGGAAAGGAAAGGAACTTTGTATCTAGGACCAGATTAAGAAGGTCTTTAAAGAGAAGAATGATAATACATAGGAAAACAGAAAATGTATAAACAATTCTAAATGCTGGCTCTAGTTTCTGCTTCATAAATTTCCTCTCAGTCTTCAAGGGCCAACTCAAATATAGCTCCATGACACCATGACAACACCCTTTACACCTCCCTCGCTCCTTGGCCCAGCAAGATTCTCCCCCTCATTTGCCTCCTCCAGCATTTTGTGCACTTAGAATCTATTTTTTTATTAGCATATGTTTCAGGTTGCATTGCACATGATAGGATGTTAACTTGCCTGACCCCACTAGATTGCAATCCTATTGGCTTCTTTTTCTCTAGTGTCCCATACAGTGTGGCAAAGTGGAAATTGTGTAGAATTTGTAATAAAAGAAAACCAAAGTTAGAATATAACTTAGTGACTTCTACTAGATGTACAGCCTTCTCTCACTAGCTTCAAGCACACAGTGGAGTTTATAATATCTTTCAAGATTGAAGGTAGAATAGAATGAGATGATTTGTATAAAGTTCCTGAGATAGAGTAGATGTTCTGTAAATGCTAGCTATTATTAGTTTTTTCATAGTAGATATACAACAGGTTTTATAAAGAACAGAGACGAAACTGAGGGAGGGAAGAAGCAAGGGAATTAGGGAGGGAAGGAAAGAGGATGGAAGAAGAGGAAAGAAGGAAGGGAGGGAAGGAGGGAGGGAGGGAAGGAGGGATGAAGAAGGATGGAAGAAAGGAAGGAAGGAAAGATGGCTTCCTGGGATATTAATAGATAACTCATCCAACCTTAATCACTACATTTTCAATGCAGAGTTTCAGTATATGCTGAAGTTGGGTTAGCAGAGGAGATGGGGTACTAGATATAAGCCTCACCCTGCATTATAAATCCAAGACAATACTGGCATAGGTGGGGGAGAGGAGAGTCATGAAAATTAGAAGACCTTGGCAGAGAATGAGAAGAGTAACACAGAAATCCAGCTATGCAGAGGGGGTTTCTAATTCTGTCTGAGTATAGGAATTAATCCCAAAGTGGTGGGGGTGTGGTAAAACTATAAATGTGTCTATCCAGATGGGCTTGGAAAAAACAGTCTGTTTGTGCCTTGATCTGGGAGCAATCAATGGATACAGTTGCAATATGAATCAGAGAGAATCAGACATGAGAGAAACAAGATAAAAGCTCAAAGCCAAGAAATCCCCCTCCACAATCAGGTGTGAGAAGTCCAAGGATTCCTGGGTTACAGTCAGAGTAAGGAAAAGATTCTTTTCTTTTTCCATTTTGGAAAATGAACCCATTAAAATGTCTTTGGTTACCTCCTAATTCCCAGATGAGGCCAGAGATCTGATCTCCCATTCTACAGATTCAGGTATCAAAGAGCTTTCTAGCTTCATGATATCAAACTAGAATACAACATAACTTCCATAAATGCCCCAGGTTTTCACAAGTCACTCTGGAATTAGGTTGATACCCATTCCTATGTAGTGGTGCCAGATACCAAGGAGTTATAAACTTCTCAACTAGGGACACGAAGAGAAACAAGAGGATTTGGTACAGGATCATGGCAAGTGTTTTGCTGCTTTTCCCAAAAAGGGACAAATAATGATAGGGCACAGCACAGGTGGGAGGAAATATTTGGAAGGAAAATTATAACAAACTGCAGAAAGAGGGCATGCTGATGGGAAGGCTGCAGGAATAAAGTGAAGAAACAGTGAAGCAAAAAAAGTAATTTGTAATTTTCATGAATTTTAAATGGCAATTGGCATGAAAATATTTCAATGTCTTTGAAGTATAATACTTAATTTGAGGTCATGAAATGAAATTAACTAGCTCCCCCAAACTGAAACTGAATATATAATCAACTGCTTATTCACTCTGGGACTGGAAGAGGGAATGAAAACACCAAGGCATGATTAACCCAAATGGAATTGGAAGGAAATAAGACATTTGCCCATTTTAATTTGAGCTGTGGCTTAGCTTCTATGTGGTGACCTTTGCATTGCTTCTTTTAGGAACTTTTAATGTACAGCTCTGTTGCTGCTCCTTTAAAGGGAAATATCATCAGTCTTCTTAGCACTGTTTTAATTATGCTTTGCTTAAAAGTATTGCACGTGTGTGTGTGTGTGTGTGTGTGTGTGTGTGTGTATTTTTTGATCATGATCTTAATTAGGATCATGTTTACATTTAGACTCAAATTGTACTGCATAATCATTTCCTATACCTGTTATTTGGTATAAAAGTCAAGTTTGTGCCAGTTGTACTGGGAGCTTTATGCAAACAGAATCTTATTAGTACTTTGTTCTTTCTGCCACTGCCTGGTTTCTTTCCCTTTTCTTTCCCTATGTGTGCTCAGGAAGCAGCAAGAGTATCTAGGGTGTGCACCAGCAATTTAGGGAGGTGGAGGAGAGAGGGAGTCAGTGGCAGCAGGCCAGCAGAGACCACAGTTTCAAAATATTTCTGAGAACACTGTGTTCTGACTAAAGTTATATTCTCTTTCAGGTGGAAGTTGCAGCCAGTGAGATGTATTGTTGTTACCAGTCCCATTTGACCCAGTATTCTATTGAAATAAGGGTCTGGCTTTTCTTGAAATATTGAATCTTTTACGTAAAGAAATTTGATATGGGCAGAAAAGAAATAAGTGCTTCTGTCTTGAGAAGATGGAAAGGATTATGTTGCCTGAGATAATCTACTCACAAAAATATTTCTCTAGCTTAAAAATCACATATAATTTGTAAGTGGCTGCTAGCTCTGAAGGTTTTTTTTTAATTAATATATGATTTTTCCTTTTGAAGGTGATGAAAAATAAGTTTCTAGGGGTTTGTTTTCCTGCTGTTGATAGGATTTTTGAAAAAGAAAAAAAAAAAAAAAAGAAGTCCAGTAATGCCCCTCTGTGGCAAAAGCATGGTATCACAGAGATTCTTAATCGGTAAAGAAGCGAAGTCACTTCAGATTCACCTGGTCTCTCCATTTATAAACTAGGTATTTTAAAATGAAACAGTCAAAAGAGAAACAATCTGCATTATTCCTGGTGACATAATAGATTAATAAGAATATAATACGTTTAAATAAATCCAATCATTGAAAAGAGCTTGCACACGTTCAAGAAATGCTAAAAGCAGCAAAATTCTGAAAGCACCAGCTTTTAATATAAAGAATGGCTAACGCATTACTTACAGAAACTCATGTTCTTGAGCATGAAAAAAATAAATAAATAAAAGGGCACTGATAATGCAAACAGTGAAGTGATAAACAGTGCATGTATATTTCTTCTTTGCTCGTTTCCTAGAACCTTAAATACTAAGTAAGGAAAAGGAGACTGTAGAGCAGAGTGCTATTGCCTTGGAAACATTCCCAGTGTAGTCTCACAAAGCTAGCTTCATTAAGGAATGTATGAGGGTGACTCCAGACAGTTCCTTCATTAGGAAGAGAATATTGGTAGCTTGATCATTATGTCTGTTAATTTTGTCCTTGTAAATGATATCTCCTGAGGAGGGAAGGAGGGAGGGAGGAAAAGAAGGATGGAAGGAAGAAAGGAAGGAAGGAAGGAAGGTAGGAAGGACGGATGGAGGGAGAGAGGGAGGAAAGGAAGGAAGGAAGGAAGGAAGGAAGGAAGGGAGGAAGGAAGGAAGGAAGGAAGGAAGGAGGGAAGGGAGGAAGGAAGGGAGGGAGGGAGGGCGGGGGGTGCGGATAGGAGAGGAGCAAGGGAAGCAAAGATAGGAAGAGGGGTGGAAAGAGAAATACAGCTGGTGGAATGAAGATCCCAATGCCTATGACTTCTATATGCTTCAAAATATCAAGCAGGCCCTACAGAAGGTAGACACTAGACAAGTCTAGTGTCTATTCAATCCACACCTAGTTTGAAAAGAAACCAGAAAATGTAGCCACTCCATGAGCAGCCCCATGTCCAGCTGAAGCTCTGGGTTCTGATTTCCAAAAAAGAATAGAAGCAAGAGACACTGAAGGACAGGAGGACATACACTGCCCCTAGGGTGTAGCATGCGAGTCCTCTGCGACCTGCCTCTGTTCACCTCTGCAGCTTCTTGAAGAGGTCTGAAGAGGTGTTGGATGCTGCAGGGCCACTAGAGGTCTTCATCACACAACTATCACATAGTGGGCACGCACTGCTGCTCTACTCTAGGGGGAGAAGCTATGATCTGGCCTCAGCTCACTTCTGCATTCTCACATTCCCCTTCTCCCAACCCTCACAGTTTTCTTACTTTCTCCACATAAAACACATCATTCCATATCCCTGGGCCTCTGCCTGGGAATTTCCTACTTGCTTGTTTCTCTTGACTGATTGACAATTCTTCACTGAAAACAGCCCAGGTGTCCCATCATCCAGGAAAGCATTGTTCACTCTCCAGGTTAAATGACAACACTGCTCTCTCTGCTTTGCCACTACCTGCCTTGCCCTTGTCACTATATTCTGTACACTACACAGGTGATCTTCTGCTTAACAAATGTCGGTGTTACCAGGAATCAATAAGGTGAGAAAAGGGATCAACAAAAGACAAGAATGTCAACTTGACCCATCAACTCTAGTTCTGAGTGATTGTGTTTAGTGCAGATGGGGCCTTTAAACAGGTTGTTGGTCTATGGAGTGTGCATTGTATGAAGCATTATTTTGTTATATATTTATTTGCAATAAAAAGTAAAATTCAAAATATGAACATCTATATTTATAGTTTTCTACAGGATGAAAGAGTTAAGCTCAATCCAAACAACACAGTTCACACAATAAGTGTACATATGTATGTCTGTATGTGTGTATACACATGTCATTTTGTACAAATGAACTTATGTAAGCAATATATCCTTTAGAATTTATTTTTTGTAAACAAAAATAAGTCTTACATAAGTCAAATAAGTCTTAAAATAAGTCAAATGCAATATTAAAATATTGTATCACTTACTAATATTAAAATATTGTATTACCTACTAATCTGCAAGCACTTTCTCTCAAAATCCATGTCTTATTCTTCGTTACATCTTAGCACTTAGCACATTGCCTGGTATGCAGAGAGTATTTCTATCTACCTTAGAAATGCTTTCACAGAATCCCAGTAAGGTCACATTAGAAGAACTTACACAGATTTTCTATCTTCTCACAGTCCCACAAATGGCAGTTTCTAGAAGAGATTTGTTCTCCCTGGTTTAGCTATATCATAGGAGTAGAAATCTGAAAGTCACTACTAAGCTTTAAAATATACTGGTGAGATTAATTTAGTAGACATTTCTAATATTAACGTAGATGGTTCTGCAAATGAGTTCTTCCCTAGGTAAGAGAAAGACTAAGATATTCAGTCTCCCTCAAAGCCACATAATCATAATCAACTGATTCCCTACATGGAGGACTTTCATTCATACATGAGCACAGTGTGGGTGGCATCAGAGAAATCTGGAATTTGGAAGCATCATTAGATGCATACTGAATTCCTGATGTAGAGCTGGCATTGTTAATGATATCACTAGTAGTTTCAGAAAATTCTGGTTGCTGGACTTTACTGCTTGAAGGTATCAATGAAGCCCAAAAGATATGGGGTATTGTTTTTAAAAGTTTGACCTCAAGTCTGTTCCTTCAGAACTCCCAGCAATTCTGACATAGCACCTTCTTTGGATAGTTCTGATTGCTAAAAATTCTTTCTTATGTTGAGATGCTATCTGTCTCTGACTTGTCCCTAATTAAGCTGACTTCTCCCCCTGGATTAGCACCAAAGTTTTTCAAATGACAACAAAATTTAAATAATTTTAGATGATAGTCTATACTTATCTACAGGTCATACAAAATGAAATCCCTGAAACTCAGGTACTGAAACCTCTTCATGGAGCAGAATTTGAAGTGTCTTTACATCTATTCTCTTTTCAATGTGTTTTAGTTTTTCTGATTACCTCTCAGTACATTCTCACTATTAATGCACGCCTGTAATCCCAGCACTTTGGGAGGCTGAGACAGGAGAATCACGAGTTCAAAGCCAGCCTCCGCAACAGTAAGGTGCTAAGCAACTCAGTGAGGCCCTGTCTCTAAATAAAATACAAAAAATAGGGCTGGGGATGTGGCTAAGTGGTCGTTCAATCCTCTGTACCAAAAAGAAAAACCTTTGGCTTTTACAAGTCAGCCCCGTGCCCATCCAGTTTCTTTTTATTCCATTGACCCAACCCCTAGGCCCACATTAGCTTTGGGGACATATTCATCACAATTTTGATTTCTAAAGACATGACTGTCATCTAATACCTCTAAGCATTTTCACACATTCTGCTCAAAACTATAACTTCTTCATCCTCTGTAAGCACAGCTGTATTGCTGTGCTTTGGCGTTTGGTTTTTGTTTGTTTGTTTTGTTTTGTTTTGACCAGAGTATAGGACCTTACATTTATCCCTGTTAAATTTCATTAAGTTATTTCAGCTCAAAATGTTCCCACCTGTCAAGATCTTTTGGGATTCTAATTCTTCCATTCAACATATTCTCTGTCCCTCCCAGCTTTATCATTTGCAAGTGTGATGAGACTTTCCTCTATAGTTTCATCCAAATCACTAATTTTAAAAGGAGTACATAGATCAAGACTATGGCCAAAGCCTGAGGTTGCTGATAGTAAAATTTCTTTCTAGAAGGATACATATCTATAAACCATATCCTCTGGTTAACCTTCTGTCAATTAGGAGTTCACTTAATTGTAATGACACTTGATTCACACCTACTCTTCATCCACAAGGATACACAATAAACTGCTTTGTGAACTACTGGAATATAAATACTCTATGGCAGATGCTTTACCTCTAATCTAAAAACTCTAACAAAGAAAGAGATGGAGTAACTGTTTTATTTGCTTAGTACCACATGGTGATCCATAGTAACTATCTTCACTTTCTATCACTAGCTAGGATTCTAAGATTAAATGATTCCTTTTAATTACTAGTTACTTACCAATTCCAGGGACACTTGGGCAATTTTCAACAAAATTAGCCCACTAGCAGAAGAATCTACATACTCCTGTGAGAATCAACCTACTCACTGTAGAATTAACCTACCTTCTTAATGATTTAATCATCTCTTAAAGGCCCTACCTCCTAACACTATCACCATGGCAATCAAATTTCAACATGTGTTTCAGAGGGTATGAGCTATATTCAAATCATAGCATTCCATGCTGGGGGTGTAGCTCAGAGATGGAGCACTTACCTTGTATGTGTAAGGCCCTTGATTTGATCCCCAGCACATGAAAAAAAGAAATAGCATTTCCTAATTCTTGTACTGGTCCAGACCACCATGATGGATCATCTAGACAATTATGTAACATCTTCATTGGCATTACTGCCTCCACCCTTACTAAATACAGTCTATTCCCTGTCCAGCTGTCAACACTATTAAAAAAAAAAAAGTCACCTCCTTCTGCCATTCATTACTCTCCTTGGCTTCCTATAGCACTGCCATTAAAATCTAAACTCCCCTCTCCACTCAACTCCAAACACAATACTTTCTTGCTCTTCCTCAAATCCACCAAGCTCATGTCCACCTTGATCTGTCTCCCCAACCTAGAACACTGTCACTCCCTGGTACTCTGTTCCTTGGGTCTACATAGAGCTTGTCCTACCTCTCAATCCAATCACCCCTCAACAGTCACCTCCTCAGAGAAATCCTCATATTGACATTAGACCAACCAATCCCCCAAGTCCCCTAACCCTTTACTCTGCTTTATTCTTTTTCATAGTATTTACTAACCTAAAATTATTCTACATGTATATTTATTATCACGCCACAGTTTAAGCACCATGAGAGAAGAGATTTTGAATTGTTTTCTTCTGAATTCCAGAGGCCTAGAATAGTACCTGATACATACCTAGTAAGCTCTCAGATATTTGAAGAAATAATTGATTTTTTTTAGAACCTACAAAAGTATACTCACTTTTCCAAAATCCTTCTCTGGTATACACTCATCATCTTGACACTATGTTGTCTTCATGAATCTTAAAGGATTATTACATCACTGATTTTTTTTCAAAAGTTATTTATTCTAATTAAGTATACATGAGAGCAGAATGCATTTTGGTTCATTGTACACAAATGGAGCACAACTTTTCATTTCTCTGGTTGTACACGACACATCATTGAATTTTTTATATGAACACAGAAGAAACAAATAATCTCATAATAAGGCACTAAAAGTGTTCCTTATAGATTCCCAGAATTTTGGTTGAGGTTTTATTTATGATCCATCAATAAGGTCTTGTTTTACTATATCTCTCAAGGTTTCAGATCTGTATAATAGGGTGACCAGTGGACATGTGGGGCTATTGAGCACTTAAAATGTGCTCTATACTGAGATGTGCTATTAAATGTAAAATAGACAAATTTTATTATAGATTACACACTGAATGATTGATTATATTTTGATAGAGTTAATATATATAGTAAACTATATTATTAAAATTAGTTTCACCTATTTCTTCTTATTTTTTAAAAAGAGTGGCTACTGGACAATTTTAAATTACATGTGTGGTTCTCATTTGCAGCTCACATTGTGTTTCTATTGGATAGCGCAGTTTCAGAGAGATCAAATGAGTTGCCCCAGGCCCCAGTGAACTGTCATGGAAGATACAGGAGCATACATTAGACCCCTGTCTCCACCCACATCTCTTTTCTCTGCAAGCCCAGGCCTGGATTGCTTACAATGATCACTTTATCAGGGACAGTAGAGAAGAACAAGAAGAGTAAGAATTAAAAATCCCTGGCACTAGCCCCACACTTTCTCACACAGTGTGTGATTTTGAGCAGTTTCTTCAACCTTTCTTGACCTCAGTTTCCTCATCAGCAAATTGGAAAAAGTAGGTTGCATAACTAAATAATTTGTAAGGATAAAATGAATTGATATTCATCCTTTAGAATGGTATCTGCTATATCGTGAGTGCTATGTAAGTTTAGTGCTATTATTTTTTTTGGTGAGGGTGATACCGGGGATTGAACTCAGGGGCACTTGACCACTGAGCAACATCCCCACCCTATTTTGTATTTTATTTACAGACAGGGTCTCGCTGAGTTGCTTAGCGCCTCACTTTTGCTGAGGCTGGCTTTGAACTTCAGATCTTCCTGTGTCAGTCTCCCGAGTGGCTGCACCACAGTGCCCAGCTGTTTACTGCTATTATTATTAAATGTTTATCTGCTTTAAATTGAAAGCCGGAAGATTTTTAGGTAACCATAAACAGTTTAAGTCCATGAGTTCTTTTTGTTAATAGATATTTCTACAATCAGAAATATGAATCAGACAACCAATTCATTTCTGTACCTGACAAACCTGTTTTGATACAATGAGATTATTGTATATGAAAAGCTTCATGTTACATGAAAACTCACTATTACTGAGCAGAAAACTATGAACTCTATTTCCACCATTTTTCACAAGAACACACAGCAATTATTTTCCCAATTACTACATGCTCCACCTGCACAGAATCAGTATCTACTTTGAATAATCCAGGTAACTAATGCTTCCACTGTGGTTGGTGAGTTTCCGTGGTAACTCAGACCTGCAAAAATATAAAGACTGCTAAATCCAATCTCAATTTACTGATAAGGATCTGTGATTTCTTGACCTGCCAAAGGCCACATTGCAGATTAGAAGTGATACTGGGAATTATACCAAAGATCTCCGGCAACTCATCTACAAAGCTCTAGGCAATACCCAGCTTTTTCAACTGACTGAAAGTTCAAAATTACTGAAAGGAAAAGCAATGTATTAAGCAGATGGTGTAGCAAGTACAATAAGGAATGTAAACATTCTAAAAAATTCTGGAAGAAATACGAATTAGAAATAATATTTCTAATTATAACTCTAGAAAATATCACAATATAATTACCATAATCTTTGAGGTTTCCTACTCATCATGATAATTTAAACAAAGTTTCTTCTACTTTGACCAACATAATTCTCCTTAAAGAGAAAGATGACCCAAAATGAACATTTTAAACAAAAGATGATATTCTCTTGGAGTTGCTGGCTTTTTTTCTGGTTTGCACCAAGATAAAATTACATTGTAGATAGAACTGATTAAATTATCCTAATGTCAAATTCAAATTTCTTTGAAAATACTCATTTCAAATTATTGTGTGTATGTGTGTATACATGTGCTCACATATGTGTGAGTACATAGATACACCGATAGAATGAACTGGTTTCACTGGTTTGTTCCTGATTGATAGACACCACATTTAGTATCTAAACATTCTAATATGCTTATGTCCAATAAAACAAAACCTTTTTCTCATTTTTACCACTTGCCACATCCCCTAATACATATACAAATTAAATTATTAAGTAAGGGAAAAATACTTTCTCATTGAAAGGCAATTTGAAAATGGTAAAGAAAATTCAAGAAGTTTTCACATATGTGAACTACATGTAGGCCATCTGTATTCCATATCAACAAGATATTAAAAGAAGTAATTCAACTGGGGTTGTAGATCAATCATAGAGCATTTGCCTAACACAAGAGAGACACTGGATTTAATCCTCAGCATCACATAAAAAACAAATAAATAAAAAATAAGGGTTAAATTCTTGAAAAAAAATAAAGAACTAATTCAGTCAGCTTTTAGAACTTTCACAATAAAGCAGTATTTATACCCAATCCTTGCTTTGCAGTCTGCCACATGGTGGAGTTTGTGGTATGTTTGTGGTTTGTGATCAGGGTTTTATGTTTCAATCATGTTCTTTAATTCATTCTTTAAAAGTTTAAAATTTCTGCTGAAAAGGAAGAAACATGTCTATTCAATATTAGACTGAAAATATGTGTTTAAACTGTAATAGCCAAAGCAGAATTACAAAATGAACATCCCTAATCCAAAAATCTAAAATCTGAATCTCTGAAATCTGAATCATTTTTGGACCTCACACTCCAAGTGGAAAATTCCACAGCTGATCTCATGTGATGATATACAGTCAAAACACAAAAATTTTGTATAAAATTACCTTTGTACTGTGTTCAGTATGTATGTATGTATGTGAAACATAAATTACTGTCATGTTTATTAAGACTTTGGTCCCATCCCCAAGATATCTCACTATATATATGAAAATATTCCCAAATCTGGAAAAATTCCAAAATCTGAAACATTTCTGATCACATGCATTTCATATAAGGAATACTAGGAAAATATCTTATATATCTTAGCTTTTGAATCTGAGATTTTTTTTTCTTTTCTTTTTAAAGTGAGAGCAAAAGAATTAGAAATGCTGGAGAGAAGAGAGCTGAAAATGTCAACCTCTTCAGCTAAAATTAGGAAATGGAGAAACTAGTTGTCTTGCAAGTTGGGGTGGCCACAGAATAATTAGACAATTAACAGTCAAAAAGCAGTGGTAAAAACTGGAATAAAGGACTAAATGATGCTTTGGGTTGCAAGAAAATGTCTGAACTTGAAGAATTGTCCTAAGTCTTGGGCCAAGACTGTAAATTTCTTTCCAGTTAGGTTGAATTTTACAGGCCCCAAAAGATGAATGAGTAAGAATAAAAGAACAAGTAAATCAAATATACAATAATAATACTCAAGTTAAAATTAAGAATAAACAATCAGGCATGGTGTGGTCTAGAGTCCCAGCTACCTGAGAGGCCTAGTCAGGAGAATCACTTGAGCTGGGAGTTCAAGGCCAGATTCATTAACATAGCAAGCCCCTGTCTCCAAGAAACAAAAGAATAGGCATTGGAAAATTTTTTTTAAAAAAGTGAAAGAGAGAGAAATAATAAGCAAAAAGTAACAAGGGTGAGTTAGCATTGTTTTTGATACTGTCCTTATTTAAGGTATTTGAATCTGATATTAAATAACCTATAAGAGTTGTGACTAATTTATGAAGGAAGAACATAACACTATTGATTTGATTACATTTAAAAACAATACTTGAATATTTAAGAGAATAGAATTTATTTAATCTATAACCTTACATTTATGAGATTTCCCTAAGATGACTTAAATTCTTAGCTTTTTCTTGTCAGCTTTTTCAAAAATACTATATTTATTTATTAAAAATTAATATTTTGAAATAGTTGAAGATACTCAGGTTTATAAAATGTGCAAATATCTTAAAATGTTTAAAGGACATTTAATAATTCATTGAATTTCTATATGGTATTAACAGTATCACATTGAAAACTAATCAAAGAACTAAGTAAGATACTTTTTACAGAAATTTAGTAGATTTACAAAAATTAAAATGGATATTAAGCCCTGGGAAACTAAATTTTTACATTTTTCAGCTTTAATAAGTTCATTATCAATTAAAACAGCAACCACAAACATTTCTTTACTCTGAAAACCCTTGCCAAATATTTCAAAACTGCATTGAGAAAAGAACAGAAAGTATACAATAAATCACTAGAATATTTATGGTGGGAAAATGAGAGACACCAACACAGCATAGCCCACCAGCAGGCAAATAACAATATCCTATACCTCTCTTCCACATTAGATGATTTTTCTGCCTTAGAATTGCATACAATTTGGAAAAAATTTTCAGATATATTGTTGAGTATTAAAAAGTAAGCACAGCACAGAGTGGTTAACATTATATTCAACAGGACATTAGGTCAGCTGCTATGACAAAAGGGTACAATCATTCAGAGTTCCAAAATGTTCAACATCATTTTGTGGTGTAATTCCTACAACCAAGTCAGCCTCCTTCCCTGTAAGAGAAGAAAGGATCCTTTCCCACAAAAGTGGCATTTTTAGAAGGACCAGTGATGATTTAGTCATTAATTTATGTTTATTCAGTTTAAAGTGGCCTCTATGAAGTCTTTCCTACTTTTTGAAGTCAAAATATCCATTCTTTTATGCAAGAAAGCTGTTGCTAAATGACATTTAGCCATTTTGTCAAGATGTGTGGAACACCTAGGCACTATACAAAATGTTGAGGATTCATTGGTTGTTAATATTCTCTCTATTAATAAAATCTAGAACCTAGCAGGGAAGATGGATGATTAATTGTGTTTCAAATTAGGATAAGCACTATTTTAAACAAGAAATGTAGAAGGTGCTATAAGAGAATATTCTGAGGGATCTAATTCAGGTTGGGGAGTCAATGAAGATTTTCAGGAAGAAAGGATATTTAAGATGCATTCTGAAAATAAGTACCAGGTAGCTAGAAGACTAGCAAGGAAGAGTGCTGCAGGCCGATGAATCAGCAATGCAGAGTCTAAGAAGAAAGATTTAGGTCCATTGAAGGTCCTTAAAAGAAGGTCTTGTGGTCAAGACTGAGTAATAGTGGGAAATAATGGCAAATGGGTCATCAAGGGACAGATAGAGGGCCTCTTAGGCTACATACAATTTCACATTTGTATCCAAGGTGAACAAGAAGACATACAAAGTTTTTGAGCAGGAAAATAACAATCTGATTTACATTTTTAAAACAAGACAGAAGCCATACTGTGATTAAGACCAGGCACAGTGGCACCTGCCTATTATCCCAACAACTTTGGAGACTGAAACAGGAGGATAGCAAGTTCAAGGTCAGCATCAGCTAAATTCTATCTCCAAGTAAAAATTAAAAAGGAGGGCTGGGGATATAATTCAGCCCTGGGCTAAATCCTCGTACCAGAAGGCAAGACCCAAGCTCTGGAGTCAGACTTGAGGCCCCTTCTTCTTGAGGCCCCCTCAATCTTTAGAGCCCTTGGATTTTCATTTTATGAAACTTTCTAGGTATTCCCAAACCAGAGACCTCCAGCTTCCATAGAAATTCTTTATACTACTCTGATGGTACTTCATGTAAACCACTCTAGAGATAAAAACAAGCATATTCATTTAACAAGTTATTTGACTGTGCTTAGCACTGTGGGTTTAGGAGTCAGCAGAGTTCTCCTTCATGGATTTCAATGTCTCATGTAAAAAACTTTTCTAATGAATCAGACACAACTTTCCTATGTTCATATATAAATACATGACCAGTGTAACTACACATCATGTACAACCACAAGAGTGGGAAGTTTACTCCATGTATGTATGATATGTCAAAATACACTTTACTGTCATGTATATTTAAAAAGAAAAATTTTTAAAAAAACATGAAAAAGAAAACTTCTCCAAATCATCAATTGGCTAGATATGGTCCATTCACACTTAGTTAGACATCAGAGAAAATTATAATATATGTTGGAACTCTTACATATACTATTGCTCCCATTTTTAAATCTTCTTTTTATATTAAAACCCACTAACCTATCAAGTAATTCTTTCAGTTTTCAAATGGTAAAATCTCTTGAATTAGATCCCATTGAGCTGATGGTAATATATAGAGGTCTCCTTTCTAATCTACATTCAACACTGAAATTGATTTTATGAAATTGAATACCATGTCAATAACTAAAGAAGTTTTGCTTTATTTTACATTTTTACTATCTGGTTAGGAAATAAAGAAAGAAAAGTAAGTCATGTTATATCCTTGATTCCAAGACTTATTTCAACACAAAATTTAATTTTTTAAATTGAGATACCTTTGCATTGATATAAGAATTGACAATGGTGGTATTTGCTTTCCTGAAATGCTGTTTTCAAATCCATAGTGCATCATATAATCAATGCTGCCTTAGAAACTAGGAAATTTACATGTAAATATACATGAAAACATGACTAACTCAACAAAAGAATGGATTGGCAACTAAGAGATTCAACTTCTATCCTTGGCTTCTCTTCCAACTAGCTACTGATTACCTAGCCTTCTGGCAAGCCAAATCTCTTCATTTCTCTGGACCTTCTGACCCCATTCACATAATAAAGGATTGCAAACTCTATAGTTAAGGGACCAAGTTTTCAAATTTTTCCATCATTTGAAGACTGATCCATTTATAAAAAAATAAATAAATAAAAACACTTTTGATGCTGTAACAATATGAAATTACTGAGAGTTTCTGAATATTTGCTTTTAATTTTTCTACCAGTCTTATGCAAATACCTGCACAGATATACAAATACATTTTGAGTGGTATTATATAGATTAGATAATGATTCTACAAATGACTTATTACCTTCATTCATTTGATTTGGGTTTAGTAATACTAATACTCCTCTTCAAAGAGAAGATTAACGTATGGTAGTTCATTCTAGAATTATGCTTCCTCCATAGCACTAACACAATTTCAGAAAAATAAGTACTTAATAGCTATAGGCCACAAAGCCATTGCAGTTTATGGGAACATAACTTCTTTTTCTTTTTCTTTTTCTTTTTTTTTTTTTTTTTTGGTACTGGGGATTGAACTCGGGTACTCGACCACTGAGCCACATCCCCAGCCCTATTTTGTGTTTTATGTAGAGACAGGGTCTCACTGAGTTGCTTAGCACCTCGCCATTGCTGAGGCTGACTTTGAACTCGCGATTCTCCTGTCTCAGCCTCCCTAAGTGCTGGGATTACAGGACAACTTCTTGAATATACATTACACTTCAAGGAAAATATGGGCAAATTTGAACACCTGCTGCATTTCTTAATCACTTATACAAAGATAAATTGTACATATGTTCTTGCTCTTCTTCTATCCACTACTCTGGCAACTGGTACAGATGAATTTACCTAAGATTCCAACAAATTATTCAGCTCAGTCTCTGAAGACCCTTTATCAAGTTGCTTCAACTTCAAGAAACAGTTCCCCTAGGCAGCTCTGTCCCTGGGAGATATCTCTCCTGGATATTTACTAAAAGATTGGTTTTAGAATTCAGAGTGACAATCAGAGGCCAGCCAGCTCTTGAGCTCCCAGGTTGATGCCACAGAACAGAAGTTCTCAAACTGGAGCATTTATCAGAATCACCACAAGGGCTTATTAATATACAAATTGCTAGTTCCATTCCAGAATTTAAAAAACAAAGCGAGCAATTAACTGCAATACTACTAAATATGCCTTAATATTGAAAGATACTCTTTAGATTCAAAGAGCCACAATGGGGACAGCAAGTTGATATTTCCAACAAGGTCCCATGAGGTACCAGTACTGATGCTGCTGGTGCTGGGAGTACAATCTAAGGACCACTGTTATAAAAACATCTGTTGATAGAGTTGGAAAGACCTCTAAGGTAACTTGATCCAAATCTTTCATTTTACAGATAAGGACTCCGGGGTTCAGAGAGAATGTCTTGCTACTGGTTATATACCAATAGTCTGATTTTATAAGTAAGCTACCACAGGACTCAACAATTGTGAAGATTTGGTTTTTCTGTCTGTAAAGTGGGTGTATCAATATGAATTCATTGAAACATATTTGATATTTTATCATCAACTGGCCTATATAACTTCTAGTTGCCAGGTATCATTCTGGATTATCAGTGCTTGTTCTATGCCATTCAATAATTGTTAAAATATTGTTCTAGGCTCAGAGGCAGGAACATTCCTGCCAAGACAGATACAATCCTGGTCTCATGAAGATGTAATTTATTAGCAGGGTGAAGTCAAAACAAACCAACATATAAGCAAATGTGAATTCTAATTCTAATAGGTGGCAGGCATTTAGAATTTATTCCAAGTGTAAGTGCACTGAATTAAAGCAAGATAATAATATGATTTATTTATCAGGGACCAAAGAAGGGCAAATGTGGGTAATGGGAAATCAGATGGACATTGTAGCAATACAGGAGGGCAGCGACAGTACAGTATAGGACTACAGATTTGGAAATGGGAAGAAGTTACGAAACTTAGGAAAAGTTTTAGCAGTAGAGACAGTGCAGGTGGACAGCTTGTGAGAGTTTGCTGGGATAATAAGATACATATGTAAAATGCTCATATCCCTATAAAATAAATGCATGATAAAAAAGTGAGCAATTAACTGCAGTACTACTAAATATGCCTTAATATTGAAAGACACTGCTTCCTTTCTTTTTCATACTTTCATTGTCTGAAAATTTAGATTTAGATTTTTCTTTCAGTTTGCATTTTCTAACCCTTTTAGAAAAGACCATACTTCCTTCAAAAAAGTCTATCATTTGGGGCTTTCAAGCCTCTGAGTACTTATCTTTTGAGGAAAGAATTCCAAGAAAGGTAGAAGGCAGCCTAGTCCCCTTGTTATGGTAGGAATCTAAGGTTAGCAAAGTTTTGCTCAATCAGAACTGAAAATAATAGCACTGCCTATGTGCCAGGCACTATTCTAAACACTTTTAAAATAATGGCTCATTTTATCTAATTCTCGTAATAGTATCCACCTAATGTGTTTGCTATTCCCTTTTAACAGGTGAGAAAACTAGTGTATATTCAAAGATGCATTCAGCTTATCAGTAGAAAAGAGTTTAAACCCAGCTTATAACCATTATGCTCCTAACATTATGCCATACTGCCTCCCCACAACAACCTGGTATTTGGGTATAATCAGATGACCTGAAGCTTTGAAAAGTGACAGGTGATGGTTCCAGGTGGCATGCAGCATTGCTGTGGAAATAAAGCACCCAGTATGGCACCAGCAGCAACTATAGATTGGGGTGGAGTCCTCTGGCTGTGTTTTTGGCAGCCTGGTATGATATCACTGTCTGCTATGTCAAGACTTCTTTGGATCCTGCCTTTTTGCTGAGCCTGTTCTTCAATTCCCATTGATTCTGAGTTTCCTGCTTCCTTTCCAATAAATTATTCATCTATTTAAATGACCTACAACCAAAACCCCTATCCACTATGGTTAATTTACACATCAGCACAGAGCCCATCACTCATAAGGAAAATTGGTCCTCCTGCAAAAACTCTTGAGGGCCTTTCTATCTTTAGAGCCCTTGGATTTTCCATCAGCACATGTCCTTCCTAATACAATGTTTCAGTTATAGCTGCCTGGCTCATAGGGATCCCTGCCTTCAGGTCATCTGCACTCAAGTGACAGCCATGTCTGTGATGTATGTCCCCTGTGCAGAATTGATGGATCCAGGAGTATAGGTTTATGGCTCACATCAGGCCTTCAATCTCCACAGGAGTATGAAAATCAGCCCAAGAGGATTTTTATGCTCTAAAGGAAATGAAACCAAGGCATGTTGATGGCTGTGCCCTGAAGAAGGATCCTCTACTCCAACTGCCCTAGCATTTGTCCTTTCCCAGTTTATATTATTAAAAGCATTTTTTAGCTTATTAGTTCTAATCAGTTATACATGACAGTAGGAAGCTCTTCGATTTTTTGTACATAAATAGAGCAGAATTTTTCACTTCTCTGGTTGTGCATGGAGTAGAGTCACACCATTCATGCAATCATGCATGTACCTAGGGTAATGATGTCCGTCTCATTCTATCATCTTTCCTACCCTTCTGCCCCCTCCCTAAAAACATTTTTTTTAAATTCTATGAAATGGGCATGGTAAGAATCCTTCCTATATAGTCTCCTCTTTGTTTCAATTTCAACAGCTGCCATTAGTAACAGTAACTGTGCTATATCTATTTACTGAAAAACTTTTTCTCTGCTCTCCTTCTTGCCATTCACCAATTGGAGTTCTGACAATAACATTTTGCCCCTGTGATTAAGGTATCATGGGAAAAGATAAAGCAAAAGATGATATAAACTAGAAAGCATCCTTTAAAAAGAAAAAATAAAAACAGTCCCTTTGAAGTTTAGGATTTTTTTTTAACATTGTTTTTTGCCAAACTCCATTGTCAGATTTTTCCATTTTGTATTTGCTCATGGTCTTAGGATAGTGATATGCTTCAGAAATCTGGTTTTTCAGGTACTTAAATTTAAATTAGTGGACTTGAGATCTTTGTCTCAAATGGGTTAAATATCTTAACAATTATCTGTTAAATGTAAGCAGGACCTCATGGAGAAATGTTTCATTGTTCACATTGGGAAAGTTGGGTACTGTTAGGTCCTTAGGCCAAAGTTACTCCATTTTGAAAATCAGCACCTGCCCAGCCAGGCATGACCTTCCCATTAGGCTCACCCCCAAAGAGTCCATAACTAGCAAAACCACAACAAAGGTGCCAAGTAACAATTACAGGACCAGATGGGTTATTTTTTAACTACTCCATTGTACATAACTATATAGTTAAGAAGATTTTACCAGCAGGCTGCTGTGCCCTGCAGAAGGACAGCCTGGCAAATATTCTCAATGAATCTTTGCTTAACTCAGAGATGTGTCTTTCCTGGATATTTGCGCCAGCTCCCCTAACAGGTACAAGATGAGCATGGAGCATCTTGTTTTTCAAGAAAGTAAGGAAGTGCTTTTAAAAAAATATGATGGAGACATGGCACAGTGACAGAGCAGCCAGCTTAAAGGTACTCTTATTGCACAGCTCTGGTTTAATTTGAGTACCAAATAAGTATGAATAGTAATAAGCAAATAAATATGGGGTGCTAGGAATATAGCTCAGTTGGTAGAGTGTTTGCCTCGCATGCGCAAAGTTCTGGGTTCAATCCCCAGCACCACAATCAATAAATCAATAAATAAGGGTAAAGGGAAGGCTCTTGTAGATTGTCAAGTGCTAACAGGTAAAGTGAAGAGAGTACAATAGTTGGAAAATCATCATTTTATAGCCATCATGTCATAGATTGGATCAGGCAGGAATAATCAATGGATGCTAAATAAAGATGGATATTTTGGAGGCTGTGGATGTAGCTTAGTGGTAGACCATTTACCTAGAATGCAGGAGGCCCTGGGTTTGATTCCCAGCACAGCAAAAAGAAAAGTTACTAAAAAGAACATTTTGGTGAGGAACAGGGTATTTGCATCATCTACACAAAATTATGATACAATGGATAAAACTAGCAACATCTTGACCAGCTGACCAAATTTAACATCACCAATGGGGAGAAGAAGGACACTGTGCATGTACAGACGAGATACCACTGAGAAAAATACAACATCCCCTATGTAGTGTTGCAGACAAGAATCCACAGGTAACTTCCCTAATTATAAGAAAATCAGATGAATCCTAAATGAAGAGTGTTCTATTTTAAAAAGGGAGAGGGCATTGTGTTCTTCAAAAATTCAGTCACCAAAGCAATGAGAGGCTGTAGAAATGTTCCAGATTAAAGAAGCTAGAAGGACATGAGAACAAAATGCAATGCCTGAGCCTACACTGGACCCTGTACTGGAAATGAGAAAATTCACTATGAACATTTTTGGGCCAACTAACAAAACTGAGATATGGATAATAGATTGGACATAAATACCATACCAAGGTTAAAATACTGAAGTTTTGAAGTGAACTGTGATTATATAAGACACTATCCCTATTTTTAGATAAAACACACTGAAGTAGTTCAAGGCCACAATGCATATAACTTACTCTCAAACTTGTTTTTTCCAGAAAAACTGAACACACACACACAAACAAAAAAAATGGAGTAAAAATTAAACCATGAGTGAACTAGGGGAAGAGTATACCTGTGTGGTTTGTATATTCTAATTCTTGCATTTTTTGTACATTTGAAAATGCTTCCCAATAAAAAAGTTTAAAATTTAAAAATTTGTGAGAGGAGAATAACTCCAAAGGGTCACAGGGAACTTTGAGGGATGATGGAAGTGTTCTAGATCATGATTGTGCCTGTGCTTACACAACTGTTCATAGTTGCCCAAACACATTGATTTGTACACTTAGGATCAATGAATTCTGTTTTATGTAAAATACCTCAATAGAGTTTATCTGAAAAGATGCCAAGAGTAAAAGTGCATTATTACAAAAGGTTCTAAATGCATTGAAAGGCAGAAGAACCAAGGGGTATTTGCAATTGCTTCTTGAGAGGTCTCAGAGACTGCTCTGCTATGGACAGAAGCAGGCCATCTGGTGACGCTGTTTTCCAGAAAGGATGAGTATAAGCCACAGATAAAGCTACACAATCCTTCTTTCTAAAGCACATTATAGCAAAATAATAACAATAACGATAATAATTTTAAAAATTAATAGCTATTAACACCTATTTTATAATAGACACAATACTCACATAAATGGTTAAGATAAAACACAAAAACTCAGTAAAATATTGTCCTTCATATTATCCCAGATCCTGAGAACTTCACTTATTGTCCTGAGGAATCTTCCTTGGTAGGTGGGTAAAGTTTGTGCATCCATCCGTAGATGGCCATTAGCATCCTACTCTCTGCATACTGAGGCTTAGCCCAGCTGATCTGTCCTCCAGAGGCAACTCTGTCATACTGTCCACACCACCTCATGATCCTCAGTGTTTATCACTATCTTCCTCATAAGAGTACTTTTGAACTATCCTCCTCCAATACATCCTGGGAATGATTCCCTGCGCTGAGTGTCACACTTTGGAAGTCTATTGGATTGAACAAAGCTAAGATAAAAGAACATAGGCATATTTACCATATCACTCCTTCTTCAAAGAGCTGGAAAATTCTGCACACTGTCTGCACCATTTGCTCTATTGGACTTTCTACCCAGGAACATGGTAGCTACTTCTGAACTGGGATTTTGTTTTACTCAGTCCAATAAAAGTTTTGGGGACCCAGACTTTCAACACTTTAAGAATAGAGAATTTAAAATCAATGTAAATTCAAAGAAAAACATTTCTGTTAAAGCACTACCAGGACAATTTAGACAAACTGCTATGCAACCTACAAGTGATCAATTAAAATGGAAAATGACTTCTGCTTGAAAATAAACCAAAGATAACTAACACTTACTGAGAACCCTCTACTAGAAAAAAGACCAGAGAAGTTAGTCCATAGTCAAGAAATGAACCCAAACAGCCTGACCTAAGAATCTAGGTTCTGAACCCCTACATCAGTATTATGGGCTGAATTATGTCTTCCTCCAAAAGTTCATATGTTGAAGTCTCAAACACCAGTACTCTCAAATGCAACTATATTTGGAGATAACATCCTTAAAGAGGTGATTAAGATAAAATGAGGCCCTTTGAATGGGGTCCTTTATCTAAGAAGACTGGTGTCCTTAATAAGAATAGGAAGAGCCAGGTATGGTGGCACATGCCTGTAATCCCCAGCACTTGGGAGACTGAAACAGGAGAATAGCAAGTTCAAAGCCAGCCTCAGCAACGGCGAGGCGCTAAGCAACTCAGTGAGACCCTGTCTCTAAGTAAAACACAAAATAGGGCTGGGGATGTGGCTCAGTGGTCGAGTACCCCTGAGTTCAATCCCCAGTACCAAAAAAAGAAGAAGAGAAACCAGGATGTTCCTACACAGAAGAAAGGCCATGTGAGGACACAGTGTCTGAAGCCAAGGAGAGAGGCCTCAGGAAAAGCCAAACCTGCAAATAACCTTGATCTCAAACTTCTAGCCTCCAGATTGTGAAAATATAAATTTTCATTGTTTAAGCCTCCCAGCATGTGGTATTTTATGATGACAGCCCTAGCAAACTAATAGAACCGGCGTAAATTAAAGACCAATTCCCCTTCTTTCCAGAGACTTCCAAGATGAGTTAAGCTGTCAGAATTTCTAGAGATATTCAACCCAATTAGCAATCAACACTTCACCAATCTTCATTTAACACTAAAATCAATAAAAGATCACACGTTCCCCATTTAGCTGCTATTGTCTAGATTTTTTCTACACTGAATTCTACCTTCCAGTATTCTTATCAGAACTCCTTTCTGTCCTCCTTTTATCCATAGAACTGATAAGGAATTTCTTTCTACTAAACTCATCCATATCCTTTATTCTCATCTCCTTTTGATGAGGAGTCACAACAAAATCTTGCAGTTACCAGCTTTAACCAGACAGCAGTTTTTATCTTTACCTGCTGGACACTGACGCACTCCTTCACTGAGCACAAACAGGGTACTCTCCACTGGGAAACATCTCTCCCTTGGGAATCATCTTCATCCGTGTTGCAAAAACATGCTTCATCATCAGAGTTGGTAGCTTTCTGGTGGCTTTTGGAGCCTCTCCATGCTCCACACAAGATCGCAAACTCCCATTTGCAAAGTGAAGTTTTCATCAGAGGCATTTGAGCAGTGGTGGATGGTCTAATCCATTCCCTATATAAAAAATTAAAAAAAAAAAAACTAGTGAATTTTTCACTCAAACTATATGACTTGAAACAAAACAGCATATACCCTTCCCTGATTTCCTTATCTTCTGAGTCATTGTTTCTTCCTTTAAAAGAAGTGGACTATGCTCCATTCCTATAAAGACTGAAAAAAATCAGAAAATTGTCAGTCCATCTTTGGATTCTTTGGAAACTGTATTTTTAACAGGAAAGTTGTCACTGAGATGATGTGCTAGTCCTAGCTGCGCATGATGAAAATGGGGTCCAGGAAGGTCAGGCAGTATTCTTCCAGGGGGTAGAAGCATTAGAGCAAGGGCCTGAGGGATAGGAAGGCTCTCCGGTGCCCTGGATTAATTGTGACTTTGATGACAAACAACTTACCTAGAAAGATTCCTCCTGAGTATAAATTCAAGCATTCTATAACAAATAGGTTTATTACTACTACAATGGGGCTCAGCTTATTACTGCGTAGTTTTTCACAAAGAGCCAGCATTTGCCAAATTCTTGGTATATTCCAGACACTGTACTTCATACACTGATGCAAATCTAAGTATTTCAAAATGAACTAGGGTTCATCCTGCCCTTGAAAACACCAAGCATGCAACTAGAGCCAGTACTACCCCTGTGGTTTGTGGGACCTGGAGCAAGAATACAAATGAAGGAGTGCATAATTACTTTAAAAAGTTTTAATTGAACTAGAAAACTAGCACATAGTCCTCCTTCCCTCCTTGACAAATGTAGTTTTATAAGAGTCTGGAAAGCCAGGCTCAATTTAAAATTCTTAGATCCCTTAGAATTCAGGGCTAGACCTGGCCAATGGATAAATTCCCTTCTTCCCAACCCAGGCTCCCTCTCTCCAGGAGGTTCCCTTAGGCACACCTATGGTCCCTCAGCTCACCTACTCAAGATCCTCCACAATGTCACCCCTTTGTGCACAACTCAAGGATCAGTCCTGCCCTCCATATTTGGTTTAGTTCCTAACAGCAGATTTAGGGTCTTTGAGCAAGTAATTCTATGGGGGTTGGAGGTAGTGTGGACTCTGGGTGTTCAGACCACTTGAACTTGCAGCTTGATAGCCCCTGCAAAAAGGGCACAGTTAGGAGAAAACCAGACCAGACCCTCTAAACCCAGGGGATAAAGCAAGCTGGCTCATTTGCCTGGGTCTAAAGGCAACACTGACTAAAAATCATCTCTGTTTTATGCCAACTAGATCAACTTGACTTTCCTGGAAGCTTTCTGAGAATGTAACTACTTACACTAAAGATGAATAAACAGACAGATGGTAGAAGAGAAGGTTCCTGTCTCAAAAGGGTAAAAGAAAAAAGTTAAAATACTAACAACTATTTAGAAAAATAATAAACAGTTGATATCTGATGTGAAAGAAGGAAAAAGTAAATATTTGGCATTTTGTGGGTCAGAAGGGGTGGGATCCCTACCTTATGGTATAAATTTGGTATCTTGAACTGTTTTCCTTCGTTTCTGAAAGACTTTGCAAAGATACCAAAAGAGTCTGATGAAGAACTAACAGAGACTATTGGAGCAGCAAAGCTGAGCCCAGGACCTAGAATCAGCCAGGCAAAGGAGATCTGGGTCCACTGCAAACAGAAAGGCCTCATCACTGGGACCCATGGGAGGCTAGTAGAGGAGGTCACAAGGGTGAGAAGAGAGGTTGAGGACTTCTCTCCCACTCCTGGTATCTACTTTGTTCTTCCTTAATCATGGCAAATTCTCCAATTTGCCCAGTCCTCCATTTTTAATGTTCAACCAAACCAATAATATTCCCCATAAGATATAATCAGTAAGCCCCATGATTTATACCCAAAGACTACATTTCTGATAGCAGCAACAACTCAAAGCAACTGAAATGCCCAATAGGGAATGGGTTGAATAAATTATGGCTTATCCTTAGGACAAGATGTTATGTAGTGATTAAATAAACACAAGGGTATGTTTTGAGCTTATGTTTTGGTCAATGATGTACTACCACATATACCAAGGAGTTCCCACAAGAATATGTCACAGGAGCGCGCCTGCGCGCGGGGCGGCCTTTTCACGTGTTCCGAGGGCCGGACTGCGGGTCTCTCTGCGGCGGCGGCGCGAGAGCGGAGTCCGAGCTGCAGCGGCGCGAGTCAGGGCCGGGCTAGCATTTAGAAAGTTTCTTCCACTCTTTGACCGAGTTTTGGTCGAAAGGAGTGCAGCCGAAACTGTAACCAAAGGAGGCATTATGCTTCCAGAAAAATCTCAAGGAAAAGTATTGCAAGCAACAGTAGTAGCTGTGGGATCAGGCTCTAAAGGAAAGGGTGGAGAGATTCAGCCAGTTAGTGTGAAAGTTGGAGATAAAGTTCTTCTCCCAGAGTATGGAGGCACCAAAGTAGTTCTAGATGACAAGGATTATTTCTTATTTAGAGATGGTGACATTCTTGGAAAGTATGTAGTCTGAAACAAATCGCTGTTGAAATGGCATCCTATGAAACTGCCCATTCCACTGAAGTTCTGAAATCTTTCATCATGTAAATAATTTCCATGTCTCTTTTATAATAAACTGATGATAATCTAATAACATCCACTGTCTCAAAAAAAAAAAAAAAAAAGAATATGTCACAGAGTGAGAGCATAGCCATCTTAGTTTGAGTACAGATGTGCTGTGATGTTCACATGTAAACAAAAGTGCCTAACGACACAATTGTAAGAAAGTATTCTCATTGCTAAGTGATGCAGGACTACATACAAATAACAAATAGCTGAAGAAAATCCATAGAATATAGTGATTAAAAAAGGAAAGATATACAAAAATATAAACAGTACGATGTAAATTTTTAAATGACTAAGGGACAAACACCAAAAATGTGATTTGTTCTGAGTTACAGCTGCTTGGTTAATTTTAATTGTCTGATAGAAAATGATTTGAGGAAGTTCACATAAAGTGATTTAGATCCCACTTTCCTCACCTGGAAAATGAGAGGAGGTTCATGCTACTCTAACATTGAATTATTTCTTTAAAAGTTGAAGATAATCTAAGCCTACTGTTATTGAGTATTGGCAGCTGGTGAGAATTACTAAACTGGGATAGGACAAGTTAATTAATTTTATTCTTCTACATTTTGTCTGTCACTCCCTTATTGTTAGCATCTGGGGTAGGCTAGGCCAAGAATAATTTTATGTTATGAATTTGTTTGAAATATCTTTGCAGGAATGGGTAGTTTTGAAAAATGTTCTTAGTAAAAGAATATTTATTTTTCTAAATTATTTCGAAAATGCTCCAATACCATTTTATTCCTCTTCCAAATTAGAGCTCAGACTAGACATAGGTTTCAGATGCCTGCTACAGGTTGGGCTATATAGGCAAACAAATTGTCCAGTATTCCTCTGAATGATCACTGAGTCTGTGTCAGCCCCTGTGCCAGGCAGTGAGGATTCAGAGAACAAGACGATTCACACTTTCAGTAGAGCTATGGACTACTAGAAAGAAGGAAGTCTGAGACCCTAAAATCTGAACCTATTCTTTGCTGCTTCCCAGTGAGAGCATTTGTCAGTTAGCTTTTTGTCATGGTGACCAAAATACCTGACAAGAACAATTCAGAAGAGGAAAAGTTTATTTTGAACTCATGGTTTCAGTCCGTGGCCAGCCAACTCCACTGTTCTGGACCAGAGGTGAGGCAGAACACCATGGCAGAGGAAAGCTGATCAGCTCATGGTGGCTGAGAAGCAGAAAGAGGGTGAACAAAGGCTAGGGGCAAAATACAGTCTCCAAGGGCACGCTCCTAGTGACTTCTTTCCTCCACCCACACCCTACCTGCCTACTGGCACTACCCAGTCATCCATTCAAATTATTAATTCATCCAATGTATTAATGCATCGATTAAGTTACAGCTCTCATAATCTAATCATTTCATCTCTGAACATGTCTGCATTGCCTAACATGACCTTTTTGGGGGAAACCTCATATACAAACCATAACAGAGCACAAGGTTACCCGAGTGACTCTTGGAGCCTGCAAATAGACACAGTGGACCCTTCACAAACTTCTCCCTTACATCAGTCTCATGTTCCATGTCTCTCTTGGACCTCAGACAAATGAACCTGTCTGTTCTCCTCACCTCCCTGCCTCTGTGCATGCTGTTACCTCCTGTAGGAATGCCATCTCTCACCCCAAGCAAAGTTAGGTCATTTCTTTTCCAAACACATCTGTTCTGAGTAACCATCTCCATCCATTCTCCAGTATACCCATATGCAGCCGCCAGAAAATCTATGTTCCACATCCCATCTTATGACACCTGTCTGTTTCTTCTAATTCATGAGTTACTGACAAAGTTTTTCCTGTTCATCCTGTTATTCCTAGATTAGCACATTTTAGTGGACTGAATAAAAGTTGAAAGCAAGAAGAATCGATCTGAGATGAGAGAAAGGAAAGTTCTTATGATACAGACAGTGAAAAATCAATAAGCAAGTCCACAACAAAGGAGTGCATGATTTTAGGAAGAACTTGTATATATGAGCTGCCCCAACTTGTCAATTACCCCTTAGGGAGAATGACAGCACTGTTTCTAATTCAGAACTCCAAGAAAGCATATAATAGAAGGCTGGCAAGATGCTGTCCTCTTTTACAAGTATATCACCTTGAAATTTTAAGAATTAAATGGAGTACAAATACAACCTTGAGGAAGTTCACAAAGCTAAAATAGCACTAATACTGATGTCCCTCTTCTACTCCTTATCAGTATTTTTCAAACTACAATTGCGATTCATTCCTGAGTTATTACCAGTAATATTTTTACAGAGAAAAGAATAAAATATAAAAAGTACATATCAAAGCACGCTGCATGTACTGCTGTTTCATAAAACTTGTTTTACTAGTATATGTGAGGATCGACTCATATATGAGCAGATCTGTCCTCAGTGGAGGGTAGCTAGCTCATATCCCAGAGAGGTAGGTAAAAATCATTCCAAATTTTTTAGTTCAATTTTCTGAGTCCAAGAAATTTTCAATTTTTCATCTATTTTTTAAAAATTCAATAATGTGTTCTCTAAAGGGTTTGAGTCCTTCTTCCCCCTCACTCTTTTACCTGCTCTCCATCATCTACAGGTTGGTGAGAGTCGATGGAGTAATGATGGATAAAAGAATAATAATTGTGGCTGGTGACTGGTTGTATCCAACATCCATTTTTCTAAGGCAATTAACATATCAACAAGTTGCTCTAAAATATTCTCTGCTTGAAGACCAGAATTTATTTATTATATGACCTCTCCTGAAAACGCTTGAATTATGGACAATGAAGTCTGCTTTCAAACACACATGACTGAGAGGAAGCAAAAATTTCTTTTGTTGGTTGTGTACCTGGCTTTTCATGGGAGTTGACAATCTCAAAAATGTAAGAAATGGGCATTTTTAAGATAAGAATTTTGGAGATTTTTATTTTGTTTTTTTCTTTTCATTATTGTTTATATTTCCCACTCCATTTACATCATATTCCTCTCAAAAGAACTGATGTTGATAATCAAGTACATATGTATTCTCTACTTTTTATGCTCCTATAGATAAGTACTAGTATATTAATAAACATATAAACATACACAGAGGGAGTTTTACACCATTGGTTTCAAAATGGAAGCATATCACATGACCTCTATGTTTTGTTTTCTCATCCAGGAATCCGTTATGGGAATCTTTTTAAGTAACTAGTTTAACTCTGATGTGTTCTTTTTGATGGTTACAAATATTCCAGAATGGAAAGGAACATATAATATTTGATTATTCCCCTTTGAAGGGCATTCATTTTCATATCTAGTTTGGGGCCACTAAAAACAAATCTGTAACAGAATCTTCATGTAACAATTCATGCAGTAATGTTTTTATTTATATGGGATAGATTCCCAGGAAAGAGATTGCTCTGATGAAGAATATATACATTTTTCATTTAAGTAGATGTGACCAGCTTCCTTTCCCAAAAGACTAAAACAGTCCTAAGTTCAAAAACAAGTAAAAATTACAATCAGGATTCACCCTAAATAAATTCTGGTCCTAGCGTTCAAGAAACCTCCTGTATAAGCAAAGAGATGGTTATATAAATACATAATTGAATAGATGATTGCATCCAGAGATTCACCCCAACAGTTCTGCTACATTCAGCCAGGCCTTTCTTCAATATGCTTGAGAGAGCATGGAAAACAGAAGGGAAAGCAGGCAGCAACCAGGAAAATCTGTTCCCACACTTGAGAGGCAGGTGACAGTTACCATCTTTATAAAGAAAACAGCAAATACTTTTCCTTCGTATTATATGCTTTTGAAGTACTGTCACCTAATAGGCAGCTGTACTGAAGTATACTCATGACATAGGCTCTCAAAATGGCTTGCCAGAAAACTATTTTTGAGATACCACTCTGAAAATCTCCACGGCTCTTGCTAATGCTATGCTTCTGAAAACGTTAAAGAGCCATTAAATCATATTTATGTCAATGGCAGCTCTTAAAGCCTTGGTTCATTTTCCCCCCACCAAGGCACCAAAGGGAAAGAAACAGGACCTGCATTTGGCACCAGGACACCCCTGGATTCCTCACCTTACCAATAAGCCTGACTTGAAGCATTTGTAGAGGATTTTTATCTGCTGCGGTCCGCCCCTCTGCAGCTCAGCAGATAGAACAGTAGTCGAAGCAACAGAGGCCATTTTAGACGTTAAGAAATGTAGCAGGTGCTGCAGATTCCAAAAGAAAATTATGCCCAACTTTGCCTCTCAATGTTCTCTGTTCTGTTGATATATGAGGTGTTTCTTCCCTATCTCTTGCCTCTGTCTGTACTTCACATGATAGTAAGTATGTCAATGATCCAGAGAAGAGGTTATAAATGTGCAAAGATGATTGCAAACCAATTAAGGAAAATACTTTGGGGTATCTTATGCAGAATGCTGAAAGAACACTGAACATATTTTCTTCTTGGAGTTTATGGCGTTTCTTTGTATGAATGCATAATTCCATTTTCCTATGAACCCAGAGTTTGACTTGGGAGGAATCTCACAGGAGTTGAAATCAGAGGTATTTCAATGAGTAGGTGCAGGAAAGTTTGGGAAAGCAGTTTCATTAAAGAAAAAAAAAATTAGAGGTAGAATTAAGTTCATGAAAATAGTATGTAAGGCTCTTGAATGGACTCCTCTATGTAACATTGTGCTCAACTACAAACAGTTGTTTTTGATAACCCCTTTGCCTTATTTTCTCCTTTTTTCGGCCATTGCTTCCTAGGCTTCTTTTTTTGGCCCTTGTTAACTTTAATATTCTGTAGGGTTTAACCCTCTGGTCTCAGTGTTTGGTGTTCTACAGTGATTTCATGTGAGTTCTTGGCTTCAGAACCCATATACCAATGATGGCCAGGATTTTCTTTTGATCCAGATCCACACAATTAACTGATTCAAATCAGTGAATCTCAACTTTTAGCAATAACTTCTCGCCTTCTCACCCAAATTTAACTTTGTTTCCAGGTTCACTGCCTAATTACGTAGCACCACGTTCTACCCAGGCCTCTGAGCTATAATTCTGAGAACTAGACAATCCTTCTCCCTCCCTTCACCCCGCCACTTGTCACTTCTACCATTGAAATGTCACTGGAAATTCTTTTTGCACTTCTCATTCCCACTGCCTTTGCTCGGGGCCCCTGGCCCTTCTTGATTGGATTGTTTCTAGCCTCCCAACTTGACACCTGTTCCCAGTTTATCGCCTTTGTATTTTTATCTAAAATGCAATGTAAACATATTACTCACAGTTTCCCATAGCCTCCATAATCCAGCCCCATCTTTTCTTCCTTCATTTCCTAATATGCATGAATTATACTTAATGCACAATAAACTATAGTTCCCCTTAAGTTCCAATTTTTTTTATATTTCCATGTTTTTTCTGGTCTAGAATTAGTTGAGCTGCTTCTACGTAGCCTCATTACCCTGGAGTGCCTCCATCATGGTCATTAACCCTATGTACTTAATTCTTTCTCTAATTTCTCTCAAACAACTTTCCTGTACGTACTCACTAAAATATGTCTTCTGAGCAGGGCACGCCTGTAATTCCATCCCCTCGGAAGGCTGAGGCAGGAGGATTGTGAGTTCAAAGCCAGCCTCAGCAATGGCGAGGTGTTAAGCAACTCAGTGAGACCCTGTCTCTAAATAAAATACAAAATAGGGCTGAGGATGTGGCTGAGTGGTTGAGTGCCCCTGAGTTCAATCCCTCGTACCAAAAAAAAAATTAAAAAAATACACACACACACACACACACATACACATACACACACACACACACACACACGTATATCTTCTAAGACCATGCGGGTTCTTAGGACAGACAGATAGTTGAACTCTCAGTTGTGCTTCATACTAGCTGTGTGGACTTGGGCAACTATTCTCACCCTCTGTGCCTTTGTGTTTGTCATCCACAAAGTGGAATTAATAATTATTAATTTTAAGTTTTGGGGCTGAAGTTGTGGCTCAGTGGCAGAGCACTTGCCTCGCACGTGTGAGGCACTGGGTTCGATCCTCAGCACCGCATAAAAATAAGTAAACAAAATAAAGACACTGTGTCCATGTATAACTAAAAAATATTTTTAAAAAAATTTTAAGTTTGGGATTATTATGAAGCTGAAATGATGTGACACATGTAAAATGTTTAGAACAAAGCCTAGCATATTTAAAGTGTGCACTAGCTGTTGTTGCTGCTATTATTTTAATGGCTGGCTTACTATTTTAGGAGCTTCTTGAAGCCCAGTTACTTCATATAGAATAAATACTCAATAGTTGTTTTGTGAATGGATTCAATAGCCCTCTTAAAAACGGCTATTGTCAAATTCATCAAAAATGTTCAAACTTCTTTCACACGGAAAATTATTATCTTCTTCAGTTTACTGTCTTGATTATAGATCCTAAAAAGCCTAGGATATTTTAAATTTGGGGGGGAAAAGTTGCTATCTCAAAAAAAATAGATTGAAAAGATGTCTGGGTATCTCTTGAGCCATCATAATTTTTTTTCTCCAGCAACTTACCCCAAATTTATAGATTGAATACATTATGCCTTGTTTTGCACACTTGAAGGTGATGAATTCAATCTGTAAAGGAAGATGTACTTAGCTCCGAAAAACACAAGGTAAGCTCCCCAAAACATATGAACGACACAATATAAAAACACCAATTGTCTACTGACAAGACATGGTCAAAATAAAAATAAAAATACAGCCAGCACAGTGGCACAAGCCTGTAATCCCAGCACTTAGGGAGGCTGAGACAGGAGAATCATGAGTTCAAAGCCAGCCTCAGCAAAGGCGAGGCGCTAGGTAACAACTCAATGAGACTCTGTCTCTAAATAAAACACAAAATAGGACTGGAGATGTGGCTCAGTGGTCAAGTGCCCCTGAGTTCAATCTCCAGTAACAAAAAAATAAAATAAAATACAGTAAGTGCCTAACACATAACCAAGTACATGGTAGGAAATGTGACCTGTGCTCAAACTTAGAGCCTTTGCACCTGAGTGACTCTGTGATGGTCTCTGTCCAATTCTACGGGATTAGAGTGCACACACAGCTGGGCGCGGTGGTGCATGTCTGTAATCCCAGCACTTTGGGAGGCTGGGACAGGAGAATTGCAAGTTCAAAGCCAGCCTCAGCAACGGCAAGGTGCTAAGCAACTCAGTGAGACCCTGTCTCTACATAAAACACAAAATAGGGCTGGGGATGTGGCTCAGTAGTCGAGTACCCCTGAGTTCAATCCCTGGTACCAAAAAAAAAAAAAAAAAAAAGAGTGCTCACACACATTGCAGGTGCACCACTTAACTTGCCTTGAAAGAGCTTATTTCAATTGCTGAAATCCACTGAACCGAAGATAGTCAACAGAATACAATTTGTCTAATATTAGCCTTCAGTGTATGTAATTAAGGTGTTGAGGCTGAACTGCTGGTGTTTATCACATTAGCTGAAAAGAAAACAGATTTCCGCCATTAGGATGTTAGATTGGATTAATCACTGATATAAAGAGCATCATGAGCAAACACCCTGTTAGAAAACAATCTATTGACTGAAACATTCATTTATTGAACAAATGCAAAGGTCCTATCATACTACATGCTAATCTAATTAAATCTAAACTAGGGAAACCAATTAGGATAGCTTTAAAAAGTGCATATTTCAGACTTGTTAAAAGAAAATTTTCACAATATTCTTGTAGACCTTTCATGTAAATTCCTTCTCAACACCTCAGCTAGATAATGGCAATTTTCCTAATCATCAGTGCCTTCATGTTCCCACTGTATAGTAGGTACAGACTTAGCATCAAGAAAATTACCGTAGAGCTGGGCACGGTGGTGAATGCCTGTAATCCCAGCAGTTCAGGAGGCTGAGACAGGAGGATAGCAAGTTCAAAGCCAGCCTCAGCAAAAAGTGAGGTGCTAAGCAACTCAGTGAACCCTGTCTCTAAATGAAATACAAAATAGGCTGGGAAAGTGGCTCAGCAGTGGAGTGCCCCTGAGATCAATTCCCAATGCTAAAAGAAAAGAAAAGAATATTACCTTATATAGGTCCAGTTACAACAAAATGTCTAGGAAACACACCTTAAATAAAGCCTAAAGGGTCCTAGAAAAAGACTAGGGTTGGTTGCCACCTGGGAAAAGTCCTACTGTGGGAAGTACCCTGACTTTAAAAGAGAAGATCACCAAGTGGAAGTGGCCATAGCAGGCTGTGCCCATCTGGCCCATGTTCAGTTCTCTCCAATATCCTTAAGAGCCCAAAGCATCCATCCTCAGGGGCAGTAGACCTAGAAAAATTTGACTCTCCAGATCTGGCCATTAGAGCTTCTCTCTTGCCTCTGCCCCCTCTCACATGCTTAGATTTAAATCTTTCCAAGCCAGTTTGCTGAGTTAATCTCATCCTAAACACTATTTACCTTCTGGGAGGAACCAAAGACTGAATCTCCCTTCATGCCCTCAAGGATAGTGCAGAATTTTAAGAGTCTCCATTAGAATCTGTAGTGATTCCCCTTTAATCTTTAAAAATTCCTAAACTTCCTGAAGACAAAGACAAAACCCTTTCAATTCTCCCCGCTCTACCGCCTTCAAAAAGCCCCATGCATTTCAAATTGTCTTAGGACATTCACAAGTTTCCATTAAGAACACCAGCTTCACATCACCAATCCTCCCTTACTTCCCATTGTATTCATGGTCAGATTTCCTTCAGAAAGGATGATCTAAGTCTCAGGTAATAGAAAATCCATGTGACTATTTAATACAGGGATTACTCTTCTGTTTTCTTTGGGGATGACATCAAGTTATTTTAACTCAAGAACATTTTTAATATTTTGATGTGGTCAAAGTTTCCCCCCCAAAATGATATTTTCAGGTTTTATTGTTTCATCTAATATTAGGAAGGGATTAAATTCTTCTGCATCTCACACTTAGGACTAAAATGGTCACATATTGATAAAACTTAATTATGTGGAGTGAATCAATTAATGAGTCCGTGACTTCCACTTGATCCCTAATTCCCTTGGATATTTCTGGAGAAGGACAAAAATCCAATGTGGATTAACTGGGTGGATATTCAGAAATCTAATCATATATCACTGACTGATCAGAAGCTAGTAGTTGAAAAGGAGTGGTATGATTATAAAGGTTAATGAAAGCTACTGAGGAACCAAAAGAGAGACTTAGAATCCTGGAGGCTAGACCACTGCCTGGCTCTCCTGGGATCTAAGCATCCTGCCAATCCTATCTATATCTGACTCATCAGGATGAGCATTCTGTACACACTGACCCCCAAACTCCTGGTACCTATAGGAGCAGAGCCTGCTAAGGGGCAAAGCCTTGATCCATTCTGTTCAGGATCTCTTCTCACTACTTTTCAAGAAGGCTTTCACCAGGAGATGCAGCACAGCTGTAAGTGATGGTGTAGGGCAGGATATTTTCCTGCCTCTTTCTGGAGACTCTGATGAAGACACCTCACCAGGAGACCTTACAAATTGTGCTGAATGGGCTTGATGTGCTACTTACCTGAAGGTTTGCCCCAAGAGAAATAAATCGCATGTTCTGGCTTTCCAGAATGTTCATCAGTACTGATCTAAAGCTATGGCCAGTGCCTGTTCAACGAAGGTCATAAGTAAGCGGCAAACAGTAGAAGACAGGCCCAGGATGAAACAAAGTAGCCCCGAAGGTGTTAATAGACTTTTGCCTTGAGGAAAACCCTGAATGAGTTCTCCTCCTACCTCCCATGGGTCAGGCAGAGAAAAAGCTTACCACACCTGTGCTAGAAGAAGCTAAACATTTTTTTTTAATATGCATTCAAATTATCAGGAAGGTTCTACAAATTTTACAGCTGGACTGCATCCAGGAGGTGAAAGCGAATTCCTCCTGGAAACTAAGGTTTGCTCCTTACATCAGCCAGATGAATAATATTTATGAACTCCTCCTCCTCCTCCACATCTATGTATCTACCCATACTTCCCCAAAAAAGAATATGGTTTGCCATCAAATTCATTTGTCAGTTCCTCAAGTTGGGCTACCTCCAGAAGCTTTATATGGACTCTGTCTCTGTCCTTGAATTCTGTCTGAAACAGGTGCTCAAGTGCCTGAAAGCCCTTTTTCAGCTACTCTCAATAACTGACTGCCTTCAGAATCGGACTTGAGTCATTTGTTTCTCTATGCAAATATCGGTCAGCTGAAAGAGATATATCTGAGGAGTATCAGATTGACTAATTTAAATCTACAGTCCCTCCAAGTTATGCTAGAGAAAGATGGAGCCATTTTCAAGAATCTGAACCCTGTAGAATCATGAACTTAAGAGTTCAATGTCATTCTGCTTGACCTGAGCCATTGCTCTTGGTTTAGGACCTGCAGTTTCTCTGGGAGTCCCATCTCCATGGACATCCTGGAAAATCTGTTGGCCACACCATCAGACTAATGAAATTAAACTCAAAACTTTATCCTTCCCCTCTGAGACTTTGGACACTGAAAGGTGCTCTCCACAGGTCAAGATTTCCCTAGCTTTGGGCTGAGGAAATGAAGATTTGGAGGGACTTAAGCACTCAAAGGTGTTCTTTTTCAGTACTGACCCAGCCCTCAATGTGACAACTGGCTAATCTATAACTTGGAACTAGATCAGTGTTGCTGTTCAATACCTGCCTGTTAGTGGCATGTGTTTTCATCTCATCTGGAATTGAAGGTGAAGGTGTAGTCGCATCATGAAATGAACACAGAACTCATCATTCCACACACCTTCTCAGTGTGAATAGGAAAAGTCAAAGTGATGCAGGGGGACAAGGTCACACAGATATATGCTGCCTTGGAGAGTGATCGAGTCTTTAGATATGTGCTTTATGAAATCAGAAACAGGAATCTGAGTTTCTAGAGCAGGATTCAGACTTGACAAACACATGATGGAGTTGCCTCTGCATGAATGGTTATAAATAAATTATCAGAAATAAAGGGACACTATGTACACATATGATTGCATGAATGATGTGACTCTGCATCATGTACAACCAGAGAAATGAAAAGTTGTGTTCCATTTGTGTACAATGAGTCAAAATGCATTCTGTTGTCATGTTTAACTAATTAGAACAAACAATTTTTAAAAAGAAAGAGAATCCCAATGTAAGAAAAAAATACTATTAACACCATAATTAAAATGATGAGAGCAATCCAGTGGATGACCTTCAGGAGAATTTATAAATCTTATTTCATTGGATTGTTGCCTTAGTTCTTCACATTAAATGTCTCTATGGAGTTTGTCTGAAAGACTTTAACCAGAAGTCAGTCATAGTTCAATTCACAATGACACTATTACCACCGATTCTTTAACTAATTAAAGCTTAAGTAAGAAACTTTCTCTTTAGTGACCATGGAGCACTTTCATTTTTATTTCAATTGCTGTGTTTATCACATTGTGTTATATATTGATTTCTCTCCCAATTAAACTGGCTTATTTACCTTTATTTGCTTAATGGACAACCCAATGCCAAACACACAGTAAGCAAGCAGTTAATATTTTGAATGACTAAATGAAATAATCCATCAATCATTTTTTTTAATCAGAGATATTTTTAGAGCAATTTTAGATTCACAGCAAAACTGACTAGCAAGTGTAGAGTTCCCTTTTACCCCTTACCTTCACACACTTCGAACCTCCTCTACTGGCAAAATTCCACACAAAAGTGATACATCTTGTATGATCAATGAACCTGCAGTAACATGTCAATATCATTCAAAGTACACAGCTTAGGTCAAGGTTCACTCTCAGTGTATAATTTATGGGTTTGGATGAATATTTAATGACATGTGTCCACCATTACAGTTCATACAGAATAATTTCACAGCCCTTAAAATCTTTTATGTTCTATTTATTCCTCCCTCCCACTTCCCCCTGGCATCTGCTGGTATTTTTACTGTCTCCATAGTTTTGCCTTCCAGAATGTCATATAGCTGGAATCATACAGTGGGAAGCTTTTTCAGATTGGTTTCTTTCACTTAGTAATATGCATTTAAGGCTCCTCAATGTCTACTTGTGGTTTGATAGCTCATTTCTTTTTAGCACTGAATAATTCCTTATCTGGATGTACTACAGTTTATCCATTTATCTACTGAAGGACATCTTGATTGCTTCCAAGTTCTGGCAATTATGAATAAAGCTGCTATAAACATCCATGTGCAGGTTTTTATGTGGACATAAGTTTTCAATTCCTTTGGTAAATAACAAGAGTGTGACTGCAGGATCATATGGTAAAAGTATGTAAAGTTTTGTATGAAGCACCCAATCTGTCTTTCAAGTGGCTTACCATTTGGCATTCCCACCAGCAATGAATGGGAATTCCTGTTGCTTCCACATCCTGGCCAACATTTAGTGTTTTCAAAGTTTTGGATTTGGACCATTCTATGTAGTTATATTCATTATCATTATTGTTGTTTTGTGAGGGGCTAGGTACCAAGGATTGAACTCAGGGGCACTGAGCCACATCCCCAGCCCTATTTTATATTTTATTTAGAAACAGGGTCTCACTGTGTTGCTTAGTGCCTTGCTTTTGCTAAGGCTGGCTTTGAACTTGCAATCCTCTGGCCTCAGCCTCCCAAGCCACTGGTATTACAGGAGTACACCACTGTGCCCAGCCCATTATTGTTTTCATTTGCAATTTTCTGATGCCAGATGATGTGAAGCATACTTATTTATGTTTATTTGCTATCTATATATCTTCTTTAGTAATATGCTTATTTGAATCTTTTGCTCAGTTTTTTATTACTGTTCAGTTTTAAGAGCTCGTTCTGTACTTTGGATAGCAGTGCTTTATCAGATGTGCCTTAGGTTCACAGCAAAATATAAATATTGTCTCCTAAGCTGTGGCTTGTCATCTCCTTTCCTAAAATCATTAGGATTTTATTTAATAATATAGGAATTATTCTGTGCTTCCCAAAATGTAGTCATATGAGGACTTTTTTTTTTTTTTTTTTTTTTTTTGGTGGATCTGGGGATTGAACCCATGGCCTTGTACATACAAGGCAAGCACTCTACCAACTAAACTAAATCCCCAGCTCCAAGTGAGGACTTTGAGACTGTTTTATTCTAATGCTTCATGCTAGCACCTACCCTCAAATCTCTACTTCATAACCCAATACTTCTCAATAAGAAACTACTTTAAAACTAGTTAAAATACATTTTCCAGAATCAAACCCCCAGAGCATCTGATTTGGTTGGTTTGGATTATGTTCAGAAGTCTTCATTTTTTAAGTCACTGTAGGTGTTTCTAATATAAGTGGTGTTCAAATAACACTTTTCCACAGAGCACCCTTCCTCCTAGCTCGAGTGATCCAGGAGTAATGCTCAGTTCTGACAGGGAGCATACACAAAGCCTTCAGAGGAGTCAGATATACCTAATAACTCTTATTACCTAACTTCATTTAACTCTTCTTTTAATCTTTCACAAGTTCCTAAGTCTCTAAGTATGTAACTGCAGTTCAGTATGTGCTTCTCAAATATCACGGCAATAGATTATATTTCTGTTGCAGTGGCAACTGAAAAAACTACATGAGAATTAATTCAACGTATCTTTCACTTTGGATCTTTAATCCCAGATTAGAACGAGACATACTATTAAACCTCTGCCTTACATATGTGCTACTCATGCCCACTCCAATCCCATAACACATGCTCTTGAGTCTCTAACACTGTTCAAGGTTCTGGAGACCTGACAGATAGAACACTGTTCATGTCTCACAGCATGTGCTTTCCAGTACAGATTTTTGCTTGTCTTCATTCTCTTCCCATCTGTCCTACTTCAGGCAGGCATGTTCACATTATAGATTATCATTTCCTCCAGAGTACAAAGCACAGTTATACACTGTATTTCATAGTTCTTTCACATGTGATTCTCTTTTAAGAAATTTAACAATGTAGATAAGTTTAAAGAATAATGTAATAAACATCCATGATTCTACCGTCTCAAATGAATTGTTTTTCTATTTTTTTGTTCAAAATTTCATTAATTGAAGGCAGAAAATATTGTGAAGAAAATCATAGTCTGTTTTGAAAATCTCTCCCAATCCTTTTTCCCTTCTAATTTTATAAACCACATTCCAGCCCTATCCAATCACTATCAGAAATTTCATATATAACCTTCTAGTCTGCTTCTGTATTCTTTTACTATAGCTAATAAACAAAATATTATGATTCTGTATATTTATAATTTACATAAATGCTATCATTTTATATATACAGTTAGGTATTTATCTATTTATTCATCCCCTTTGCTCCACAAAGTTACTTAGATCACATCAAAAAGTATATATTAAATTTAAAAATCTGTTATGGCAGTTCAAAAGCTTCATAGACTGTCCAGTCTCCTGCAATCTGATCATTTTATAATAGGTCAACTTTTCTGGCTCTAGATATATAAAACTTCAATACAAAACAAAAACAAAACAAACAAACAAACAAAAAATCCCAGGATGTTATTGTAGTGAACTTGTCAAGATTTTTTTCAACAAGAATTAGAATTATTTCTGTCTGCCAATTGGAGATGTCATTAAACTACTGAAGATCCACATCAGAAAACCTCATCAATGTCTCCTAAAATGTTATTTTTAAAAAAGTTACATTCCAAGTAAAATGATGTAATTGTAAATGAAAAATACAATTCCTTCAGGAATCAAGTATGCATCAGAAAACTAATGTGTAAAAATAAAATGAAAATAATCATTGGAACAATTCAATGTCAAAACACAAAAATTATCACTTGAATCCCTGTCAATTTTATAATTTGAAGAATGCATTCATATATATTATTTCACTTCCAGCCAAGGTATTGATTAGAAGAAATTGGGCATTTACAAAAGGAGCCACAATCCTCACCTGGTTATAGGGAACTTGGCATTACCAAGCTTAGTGGGCTGACTTCCCTTCTAAACTCCCTATTTCTTTTTTTTCTTTTTGGTACTGGAGATTGAACTCAGGGACACTCGACCACTGAGCCACATCTCCAGCCCTATTTTGTGTTTTATGTAGAGACAGGGTCTCACTGAGTTGCTTAGCGCCTCGCAGTTCCTGAGGCTGGCTTTGAACTCGCAATTCTCCTGTCTCAGCCTCCCGAAGTGCTGGGATTACAGGCTTGCACCACCGCGCTCAGCTTCTTAACTAGTTTTCTTAACTAGAAAATGCTATTCCTCCCCTTGGTGATATCCTTCTACACAAGTTAGTCAAGCATGGCACATGAGAAGTAATAAAAATGAGTCTTTATTTTTACTTCCACTGCTCCTTAAAATTTGTTCCTTAGTGAAAGATTATTTTTCCCTGACCCTAGATGAAAATTTATATGCCCCATGAATTTGAAAGCTAAACCACAACTTTAAACCCAAAGCAGAGTCTGGATTCAAAACTTAGAACCATTCCCATATAATGATCAGCACACTGAACTTAATTTGGAATTGAATTGTCTCCCCTCCTGATATGGGGCATTGGAGAAGGAGAACAGTGGGTTTCTTCTCTTTCTCCAATCCTCTTTCTTCAGCATACTGACCTTGACTCCAAGCCTCTGTATGATTGTCACATGGAGAAAAAGAAGGGAAAGGAGGATAAGAAAAGACTTGGTAGAGCTGACATTCTCCTAAATAAACTTTGTAGCATCTGGGCCTGTGGGATTTTCTAAAGCTGACTGGGTCATGGAGCACTTTTATTTACCTGGAAGTCCTAGTTACTCTTTGCAAGACTGTGTGACAGAATCCTTCATCATCAGTTAGTTAGAGCAGCCTGTGGGCCAAGAAAGGTAAGAGGCAACAATGCTACAAAAGCTCCCTGTGTCTCATACCCGCTCTTACTAAGCCTTTCTTTGTCACATTTTTCTATGTGTAACTCTTTAAGGATTCCCTACTCAGTAGTAAATTATCTTTCTTCTTTGAAAGTTATGACAAAAAGTTTCACAAATTAAAATAGCCTCCAACAGAGTCATTTTTAATCCATCCATAACCATCTACAATATCAAAATCCAGCACATGCTGGGGAACCAGACTGCCCAGGTTCCCATCTCAGCTTGGGTGCCTACCAGCAAGTAACACTGGACAAGTTACTGAAACTCTCAGAGCCTCAGTGTCCTCATCTATGAAATAGGGAGAATGATAATAATATCCACCCTATAAGATTTTTTGAGGATTAAATATATTAAAACATGCATAGGGAATAGTAAGTATCAGTAAATACCGATGATTGTCCCTACTGAGTGGGCTGGGCCACTATAAGAGCATGTACAGACAGGCCACTCACAAAGAGGTTTTTACCACATTTTTTAAATGCTATTTGACATGCATTTTTAAAAATAGCTTTTAAAAAATTTTATTAAATACAAGTGACTGCACTAAAATGAAATTGCTGTGGAACACCAAAGAATGTTTCAAATATGTTCAAAATCAGTTAGAGAATAAAAGAAAAACAAAATTAGTTGGTAGCTAGAATGCCATGTCCTTGAAATAAAATTATTAGGACTAGTTGCTCAAAGACATTTTGCTTCTCCATAACAGCAGATTGTATGAAATTGCCATTGAAGAATAACAATTGGATAATCCCCTGGTCAAATGCCTTAATCACACAGCAATAAGCATATGTACAAATACAAGTATATGATGCATATTTATAACATGTATTTACATAATCTGTGTCAAAATGTGTCCTCAAATACATTCTCATTTTTAAAATGTGTTACTCCATTATGGTAATTTTTGTTAAAACTTTCTTCTCCAGTCTCCTACGCACATTCCACAAGTCAGTTAGAAATAGGCTACAGGTACCTGAAATCATCAGTGTCTAAATCATCCAGTTGTAACTTCAAAGGTTTGTGCACTTTTTTGCATTAAATTGTACTTCCATAGGAAAAATTTTATTTCAAAAGTCATCACAGTTTCAATTCAATTCCTTTAGAGGTAATTGCTTACCATTAAAGGGGGAAAAAAAACCTCTCCATTATAATTTTTTAAAAAATAGACCTTGATTAGTGGTCCCAATGTAGATAAATTATCTCTGTCCCCATGGCCACTTAGATAAATATTTCCCTGAAAGACTTCATCCTGTGTTTCAATATAACAAAGATCTCCTCCAAAAGATCCAGAACAGTATTTCAATATAAGAAACTCAGTAGCAAATGTCTGAAGGCATTAGTTCCCATAATGCTTCACTGGACAGGAAACAAGGTCCAATATCCCTAACCAAATAGTCACTATGTAACACACACTAGATACTAAATTCAATTTTCTGCTTGAGTAAAATGGAATAATAGTTTGCCTCCCATACCTATTTATGGCTAAGACTGCTGATGACACAGAAAAAAAAATGTTAAAACTTCAAAGTAGACATAGTATTGATGATCTCAACAGTTGTCATTTAAGCAGTCCATAAATTTTAAATATCTTCAATTAATTAGCAATGAAAAAGCAATCATTGCTAATACTAACTTTTAAATTGCAGGCATTCAAAGACATTCCATCACAGACTAATCCAACCACTCTCTGTGTTCCAACTTTTAAAATGCTTAAGTTATTACCTATGAATTATTAAAAAAAAAATTCCCAAATCTCAAACCACTATGTTGATCAGGAGAAATGTATTAGAGTAAGATAAGGCACACTGATAGAATTTGGAAGCTTGTGCATGCCAGTAATGAAGTATTAGGACTCAAGTCTAGGCACATGCTGATTATATTCAACTTTAATCCGAAGCTCAGAAAATGATCCAGACTGCTTTTTTTGGGGGGAGGTGGGGGACCAAAGATTGAACTCAGAGGCACACAACCACTGAGCCACATCCCCAGCCCTGTTTTGTGTTTTATGTAGAGACAGGGTCTCACTGAGTTGCTTAGCGCCTCGCCATTGCTGAGGCTGGCTTTGAACTCATGATTCTCCTGTCTCAGCCTCCCAAAGAGCTGGGATTGCAGGCTTGCACCACCATGCCCGGCTCCAGACTGCTTCTTACAAGTTTAGATACTTTTTCAAAACTAATATAGCACTTTTAGCCTTGTGGGGGAAAAGGAGTATAGGAGTGATAGTTATCTCTGCCTTCATATACTCTCAACTTGTTACAGGGCTTGCATGTAAGCCAAAATGCAGCTGTATAGCTAATTTCAGGCCCACCAGCCTTGACGACACTCCCTTTCATAAGCAGCTGGTGATTAAGCATGTGGGAACGTGTGATTGAACTCCAGATGGAATTGACTTCTTCATATAGCTCCAGACTTTAGGATTCAGGGACAGATATCTTTAGTGCTACTGACTATTAAATCACCTATCTCTTTAAAATTAGATGCTGCTAGAGTTGGTGTTTTTTGGGTTTTGGGTTTTGTTTTTTTAAGGTCTTAAAGAGGAAAATGGGTTGAACTAAGACTGTGGCTCTTTTCTATCTGTTGGGAGTAACTACAACAAAGAGTATATAGAATTGAGCAGCTCTCTCCAGGGTTGACCTCAGCTAGGGCACATTCATGTACATTTCCAGAGACAGAATTCCTAATGACACAACAAAGGCTGTACTGCTTGCTATCTTGAGAAGATGAAATTATGATAAGAAAGTCCAAAAGATATAAGGGATGTGAAAAAACTAAGTGTAATTTTGATCAAAATAATAAAATCCCCCCTCCCTTTAGGAGAAGAAAAGTGGAAAGAACTCAGCATACAATAATCAAAGGGAATGGTCTTCTACCTCAGCAGCCTGTTTCTTCCCTATGCTATCAGGAATAGTAGGGGAAAGGAGACAGTAAAATCAAAGCAAAACAGTAAAAATAGACACACTTTTTCTTTCTTCTAGAATAAAAGGATCGGTTTACTATACTTATAAGTGTTAGATTCATAGCCTTCGAATTTAAGAGATCTTATTTTTCCTCAGAATTTACTCACTACTTTCTGAATATCATTTTATTTTATATTTTAAGCATATTCGTAAATGTACACAGACTCAGACTTACAGAATTTTAAAGTTACATATAGTTTTATATTTATCTATGTTCATCATCTATTATATAAATAGCCATCTATAATTTTGCAGCTTCATCCCTACAATGAAACAATAAAACCAAAATTAGAACTTTTTATTTCCTTATCACTTCATTGTACTATAATAGAATACTACTCTAATTGGAAATTAAAGTAATCTTTAATAGGTGCTGACAGATAGCCTGGGCTCTTTCACAAGGACAATGACCTCAAAGAATTGTTCAGAGCCGGGCGCGGTGGCTCACGCTTGTAATCCCAGCACTTTGGGAGGCTGAGACAGGAGAATCACGAGTTCAAAGCCAGTCTCAGCAACGGCGAGGCACTAAGCAACTCAATGAGACCCTGTCCCTACATAAAAACATAAAATAGGGCTGGGGATGTGGCTCAGTGGTGGAGTACCCCTGAGTTCAAACCCCGGTACCAAAAAGAAAAAAAAAAAAGACTACCTGTTCTATGAAATATTCTCTATCTTATTCAACCCAATATCGATCGCTTCTACACTAACCTCTCTGAAAGCATACATGGAAGTACTTGAATATATTAAAATAACAATTCTTAAAATTGTAAATTTGTACGTTTTCTATTTACCAGACCACAAGACAAAAAGTTTAGTGCATAATTTTATTCTAGTCTTACTTCAGCCATTCAAGCTAAGCACTACTAATAGCTCCATTTTCCATGTGAAGAAACTGAGACTTAGAGAAATTAAGAAATAAGTATAAGATCAAAATAACTAGTAAGTAGCAAACTCAAGATTCTAACCCAGTATGAATTGATTCGTAGTTTTAAAATGTCAACTAAATCCTTGTTGAGTGAATATGATCTCTGCTCAGATTATAAACTTAGAGTCTTTGCATCCCACACTGCTTCCAGGAGGTTAATTTAGACACATGGTACAGAGTTAAGAAATTCTTCCAGGCTTGTATTAAATCTAGGTAAAGAAAAGTGGAAAGAACCAGCTCTTCTTCTCAATGCCCTAATTCAACCTTCTCTCTGATCACTGCAAACCTCTTAGCATTTCAAATTGTCTTGTTTATTCCATACCTTTTGTTTTATCATGAAGTAGACAAGTTAAAATTCACCATCGGCAGAGACCATTTCATGTCAAAGAGAGAAACAAATTAATTATCTTTTTTGGCAAGAAAGAAAATCATAATAAAACAAGTACAGTCTAATTTGCACTTGGCTTTGGATCAAGACTTTGGTACTACAAATAGGAAGCAGTTTAACACAGTAGTTAAGAAAACATTCTCTGGAGTCAAACTGTTTGCTTTCTAATCTCAACTCTACCCTCAGTAGTTAAATGGCCAAGAGAAAATGATTTACCTCTCTAACCTACAATGTTTACATATCTACAATGAACGTAATATCTCTTACCTTGCAGATCTTAAAATTGAAAGGGTCATGTGCAGTGGCTTATGCGGGTAATCCCAGCTGCACAGGAGGCTGAGGCTGAAGGATAACAAATTGAAGGATAGCCTGGGCAATTTTGTGAGACACTGTTTCAAAATAAAATTTTAAAAAGTGTCGTATATGTAGCTCAGTGATAGAGCACTGAGAAAGTAAGCATCTCAGTAAAAAAGTAAGCATCTATGATTATCAGTATTACAACTGATTCATATAAAATAGAAATGGAATGAAATGATATTATTTGTTGAATTCAGCCAGCACCAAACATGCTTGCATTAAGCTGAGCTACCTTGTTGAGTGATCCCAGCAGATGCTGTATGGAACAGAGAATAGCTTTCCCTACAGAGACTTGCTTGAATTTTAGATTAAGAAGCAAAATAACTTGCTGTAGTTGCTTAAGCCACTTAGTTTTGTTATTTAACAAAAGATAACCAATTAAAATCTTAATTCCACAGCCAGGCCAAGTGGTGCACACTTGTAATCCCAGTGACATGAGAGGCTGAGGCAGGAGAATCGCAAGTTCAAACCCAGCCTCAGCAACTTAGTGAGGCCCTAAACAACTCAGTGAGACCCTGTGTCTAATAAAATATTTTTGAAAGGCTGAGGATGTTGCTCAGTAATTAAGTGCCCCTGGATTCAATCCCTGGTACCAAAAAAAAACTTGATATCAGAGATGGATGATGCCATAGTAAAACCTCAAATGTGTGTCATTGATTTTAAAACCATCTGGTAAGGTCAACAGTTGGATTGGCCTTGAGAAGGCTACCAGTGTGTAGACAAAGTGCAAAGCATGGCAAAATGTATTTTCTGAATATGATTACAACAATATTTCACATCCCACATACTCTTTTTGAAGCTTCCCACTTCCCATCAAAAGGAAGCAGGAGTCTTTTCACCTCAGGTAAAATAATCCTAGGGTGTGGTGGGAATGGCACTATATGACTCCCAATTGGCATGTGCTTCTGTCTTACTCCCTTACAGTGCCCTCTCTTGATAGCTATTCAATGAGGAAACTCTTGAAGACCATGGAGAATCATACAAGCAGAAGCCACAAGGTTACTAGCCCCCAACCTTGACTGAGCTCCCAGAAAGTAGTCTATACCAACTTCAGAGTCATGTGAGAAAGCCATTTTGTATAAGAACCCCCTTCAGCCCATCAATCAGCTGATACTTACCCAACCCAAGCTACCTTCTTCACAAAGACATGTCCAAAATGTAGATTTGCAGGAAACGCATGATTGTTACTTTTCCTACATGCCATTTTGGAGATTTTCAAAGCAATAGATTACTGAAACAAGTTTTCAGTATACCACTGATGAATAATTGCCAAATGAAAACTCTGTTTTTCAAGTTACACTCATCTATTGCTCAGTTGTTTTTTCTTCAAAAGTTTCTTTATTAATTTTTTTTTAATTTCAAATGACAAAATGAAAATAGAATTAGTTAGTATATGGTAATACAATCTTTTCAAGTGATTTCTATCATTTACAAATAGGTACATGTAAAAATACTTTTGTAAAGTTAAGTTTTACTAACAAATCCAAAATAAACAAACCCATATTACTCATGCAGGAAAAAACTTGAGGTTTAAGATGTAAAAATGGAAGTTTGGGTTATTTGTTCATTTGAGTTTTGTTTTATTTTCATTTGTCATTGTTTTCAAAATAGCTTTTAACTCTAATTTCTTTGACTAGTTTATTGTATTTTCACAAAACAAAAAAAAAGTCCATGCAAACTAGTAAATCCCAGTTTCATTTGTAAGCTTTTCTACATGCAATTCTCTTTAAGGAATAAAAAATATGACTTTCAAAGCTGTATATTTTGCCTCCCCCCAATAACATATTAATGTTGTCTACTTAAGACTTTATCTAATAAGATTTATTCACATCATGATCATTCCAAGTATTTGGGTCATATGAGAACTACTTTTGCATCATATTAAACTATATAGTATAATATACATATATTATCTACTTAGCTTGGCTATATACCTGCTCCGAACATAACCTGAAATGTTTCTTTTTTTCAGTTTGAAATAGTCTTTAACATTTAATCTATGGAAGGGAGAGGGGATGGGAATAGAAAAGACAACAGAATAAATCGAACATAATTTTCCTATGTACACATGAAAATACCTAAGTGAACCCCACCATCATGCCCATCCACAAGAATGAGGTCCTAATTAGAATAAGATATATCCTATACTTGTATAATTTTATCAAAATGGATTCTACTGTCATGTATAACTAAAAAGAACCAATAAAATTTTTTTAAAATAATAATCTACACAAAAAAATCTACCCAATACACATATTTTCCTGTTTATATTTTGCAGATGAGGTAATAGAGACTCAGAAAGGTCAAATTGATCTACTTAGTAACAAAATCAGATTTTAAGTTCTGTTCTACCTCACACTAAAAAGACTTCATGTACAAATAGACCACACTGACTCACACCAACCAAACTTCTTTGGCATGGTTCAAGTTTTCACGAAAGAGAGTATTGAAGATTATTACAAGACCTTTTGAAATATGTAGAAGTCTACTGAGAAAGTTCAAATCTATTAATGCTGTATTGATCCTAAGTATTAGTGAAACACTCTCTAATGCCTTTTCTCCTTCAGAGCAGAAATGATGCAGTTCACTTCTGCCAAAGAGTATTATTTCATGTAACTATCAGGATAAGGTTTTATATATCAATATTAAGAAGAAAAACACATTCAATTGCTGCTCATTCTCCTTTGGAAACTAGTATTCAGCTTTTCACTTTCCCTTAAAGAGGAGTAATTTTTGAACTGCTTAGGAATCTGAATTGCAAAAAATTCCATGCTTTGCCCCAGTTTGTAGAAGAAATTAGCGCAATGCTTATGTAACAGTTCTGAAATGCCAAGCATTGTGCTTCATTTTCACATTAATAAGCCAGACTTCTCTAAAGCTCCAAGGTTAGACTCTCAGGAGAAATTGTTTCTTCAGCCAATTTCTTCTTGACTTCGTAGTTTATAAACTAAAACACTTTTTGAGATACAAAGAAAATACAAATTAATAAAACACAGGACTAGAGCTTCATATCAATTGTGTAGAGGATTTATGCATATAAACTGCCAAGCACAGGTTTTGAAACAGACCCTATAGACTTCCAGTTGCCATAGTAACTGCACGGTTTTATTGAATGTAAAAATGTAAACAGATGAGCACAGCTCAGGTAAATCATCACTGTAGCCATTGTTGGCCTTTGAGTGGCAGAAATAAGTAGTGCGTGCTCTTTCCAAAATAAAATAATCACAATCATAATTTAAACACTTGACTTCTTGGTCTGTAAACATCTTCCCCTCAAAACCTTTTTTACTAATTACTCATGAAGAGAAAGGTTCTAATGAATTATTAATAATTTGGGAACTTGGAGGGTTTCTTTTTAATATTTTTAGTTGTAGATGGACACAATACTTTTAGTTTATTTATTTATTTTTATATGGTGCTAAAAATCAAACCCAGTGCCTCACACATGCTAGGCAATTATTCTACCACTGAACCACAACCCCAGCCCCTTAATAATTTTGTTATGGAAACAGGTAGGAGAACTACACTACAAATGGAAGAGTATAAATTTGGCAATCCTGCCAAACATAGCATTCTGTTCCCTCATTCTCTTGATCCCAGACTGTTCTTTCATTTACCCATGAATAAAGGAGGGTGGGATGAGAATTAAAACTGCTATTATAAATGCAAGTACTCCTCTGAAATAGTTGTAGGCTATTTTCAGAAAAAAAATGAGGAAAAAAATCTTTAGATATAATAATAAAGGAATAAAATTTTGAGCCGGGCACGGTGGCTCACGCTTGTAATCCCAGCACTTTGGGAGGCTGAGACAGGAGAATCGTGAGTTCAAAGCCAGCCTCCGCAACGGCAAGGCACTAAGCAACTCAGTGAGACCCTGTCCCTACATAAAAACACAAAATAGGGCTGGGGATGTGGCTCAGTGGTTGAGTACCCCTGAGTTCAATCCCTGGTACCAAAAAAAAAAAAGGAATAAAATTTTGGGAAAGATAAGTGATAAAGAGCTATAATTGTTAAAACATTTGAAGACTAAGGTTTCTAAAGGGCTTCTTTTTCATAAAAAATTATATATCTAATATAAAATTTTATATTATATATAATTGTATATATTATATATTTTTATATATTTTATATTATATATAATTCCTTATTTAGGCTTAATCTAAAGGCTTTGGGAAAGACAATAGAAAACAATTCAATAATCAAGCCCCCCCACCATTTATTAGGAATGGGGAAAATATCAACTAGAACGGTAAAAATAATATGCACAGGGGGTCACAATATTAGTTAATCCCACAGCTAAGATTTAGATGCCACAATCTAATATTTCCTTTTTCAGATACTAAGCGAAAATACACAATACATATTCTTAATGCTATGAGGTTGTTAGAGAAGAATATGTTTGATTTATTCTTTGATCACAAAATGGGTAATAAGGAATGTCCTAATCTTTTCATTTATAGAAGAATACATTATTAATAGGAAAATCTTGCTAAAAGTAGTAGAGCTTATGAATGCCTGAGAGAATAATAAAAAGAGAGATTAAAATGCATCCATACATAAGCAGGCTCTCAAATGCTAAGCAAAGAAAACTGCTGTGGCATATTGAATACCTAATATGAGTCAGATATTGTGTTAAATGCTTCCATACATTGTAGTTCACTGGTTTAGGAGCTTAGCTCTTTAAGTTGATGTTGGGTTTAAATTCTATCCCACTGCTTATGAGCTACATAATCTGGAGCAAGTTATTCAATCTCTAAGCCTTAGACTCTTTGTAAAATGAAGATATCAAAACACCTTCCCCAGTGTTCCTCAAAGTCTATTCTAGGCATTAAATTAGATACCCATGTAAAATATTCAGTTATAGTATTATAACACTCTTATTATTCAGCAATTTTGTATTATTACCTCATTTAGTCTTTATAACAACAGCAGAAAGTTGATACAATTATCCCCATTTCACAAGAAAATTTAGCCTTAAAAATTTTTAACTATGATGACCAAGAAGTAGAGCCTAGATATAAATTCCAATATTTACGTTGTTTTCTAACTTGTGTTTTTAATTGTCAGGTCATGCTTAATTAAAGTGAAGGTTAATAATGAAGCCTGATTACATTTCTTGGTCTTTCTCTGTGGACTTGAAAAATTCCTTGAGTCAATCCATGTGTTTAGTAAGCTATCTCTCAGCCTGCACAAAACTCAACTGAAAGTGGATCAGGGACCTAGGAATTAGACCAGTGACCTTGCACCTACTAGAAAAGAAGGTAGGTCCAACATTCCATATCATGTTGACTTTGGAACTGACTTTCCTCAACAAGACTCCTAAAAAGCAAGAAGTAAAATCAAGAATCAATAAATGGGATGGTATCAAACTAAAAAGCTTCCTCACAGTAAACAATCAAGAATGTGAAGAATGGGAGAAAATCTTTGCCACTGGCACCTCAGATAGAGCATTAATCTCCAGGATATACAAAGAACTAAAAAAACTTAATGCCAAAAAAACAACCCAATGGATACATGGGTAAAGGAACTGAACAGGCACTTCACTGAAGAAATACAAATGGTTAACAAATACATGAAAAACTGTTCATTATCTCTAGCAATTAAAACTATAGTGAGATTCCATCTCACTCCAGTCAGAATGGAAATTATCAAGAATACAAGTAACAATAAATGTTAGCGAAGATGTGTCAGAAAAGGTACACTCATATGTTGGACTGCAAACTGGTGTACCCAATCTGAGAAGCAGTATGGAGATTCCTTAGAAAACTTGGAATGGAACCACCATTTGACCCAGTTATCTCACTCCTCAGCCTATAACCAAAAGACTTAAAACCATTATACTACAGTGATGTGGCCACTCAATGTTTATAGCAGCTCAATTCACAATAGCCAAGTTATGAAACCAACCTAAGTGCCCTTCAACAGATGAGTAGATAAAGAAAATGCGGTATATACACAGCCATGAAAAAGAATTATTTAATGACTTTTGCCAGTAAATTCATGCCACAATCTAATATTTCTGGAGACTCTCATACTAAGTGAAATAAGCCAATCCCAAAAAACCAAAGGTCAAATGATATCTCTGATATGTGGTTGCTAACACACAATTGGGTAGGGACAGTGAAGAGGAGGGAAAGAATAGAAGTTCACTGGATTAGACAAAGGGGAATGAAAGGGAAGGAGGGAGGATGGGAATAGAAAAGATAGTAGAATGAATCAGACATAACTTTCCTTTGTTCATGTATGAATATACGACCAATGAAACTGCGTATCATGTACAACCACAAGAATGGGATCCTAATTAGAAAAGTTATACTCCATGTATGCATAATGTATCAAAATACACTGTACTGTCATGTATATCTAAAGAGAACAAAGGAAAAGAAATATACAAAAGAAGTACAGTTTCTGGCTTCATGGAACTCACAGTATATCTGAGTAAATAACAATAAAATGAGGACATAATAAAAGATTAAACTTCATGACCCCAGGTCTAAGATTCATAATTTAGTTACAGAGAGTAAAGATTTATGGACTGGGGATATAGCTCAGTTGGTAGAGTGCTTGCTTCGCATGCACAAAGCCCAGTACCAATCCCCAGTACCACAAAAAAAAAAAAAATCCAGTGGAAAGTAAAGCTTTAGATGAATGGACCTTACAGACAGTAATATAGAATTACTTTTAATTCTGGAAGATGAATATATATAGATATACTTAGAAAAGAAAGGATGATGTTTTATGTATAAGAAACAGAATGAGGAAAGACATCAAGAGAGCTCAATGAAAAATAATTTGGAAATGGATTTAGAAGCCCTAAATTAGAGAGCTGGAAGTAGAAATAAATGGGTATGTTGAAGATGTAATTGATAGGAAATACAATAGAACTTAGAAACAGATTTGATAAAGATCATGAACAAGAAAGGAAACCAAATGACTTTCAATGTTCTCATCTGACACACAAGAAAAATTCCACATATCAGTCACAGAAGCAGAGAAATTGAGAACAGGAATGGGAACATGTGAGAATGATATATCTAACTTGGGACTTATTGTATTTGGGAAGTTCCTAGAATAACTGTTGACATAAGACAGTTGAAAAGGGAAGATGATTAAAATAGAGTTTCCTCAGGACATTTCTCTTTTTTTATCATCTGTGCTCCCCACTCTTGAATTTGCAAAGCACCTTAGTATAACTTTAAATGGTTGAAATTAAATAGCTTTATTTATTAATAGTGTTCCTGTACTATCTTGTGCAAGCTTGATTAGTCCCAGTGTCCCTGCTATGTAAACAAATATTGTTTCCTCATTAAACAAAGATTATACATCTCTGAAAAAGGAATAACAAGGTAGCTGGAAGACAGTAGGTGTTCAATAAATGATAGTAACATTTATTTCTGCTTTTATTTGAACAAAAATAAAAAAGAGAACTAACTGGTATAGCTATCCTGCAAACTGGTACATATCAAATATGCATGTCATCTGCTTTGGTCTGAGCTTTAATTTCCTATGTTGAAATTTGGGATGATAAAATCTTAGCAGATGTTTCATCTACCAAAAATTTTAAAATGATTCTCATTGCAACCTTAAGGGATATTTCACCGAATACATAAAGTGCTACAACCCTATCTCATATTTACCTTTTATCATTCATATACAGAATTGGTTAAAATGTCCTTCCCCATGTGTATGCCTACAAATATTCTCTTTGTTCTTTCAGATTAATGTCTCAGACTTTCTCTGGGAAGACTTGCCAGCCAAGATAGAGGTCAAATTCTTTTTTCCATGGTTCCCTCCTCAACCAATCTTAGTAGTATGCTTGTTCCTCACCTTGGTAGAACTTAGTACAAAGAGCAATTTTAATCTTCATCTTATTCTTTTTTTTTTTTTTTTTGGTACTGAGGATTGAACTCAGGGGCACTCGACCACTGAGCCACGTCCCCAGCCCTGTTTTGTGTTTTATGTAAAGACAGGATCTCACTGAGTTGCTTAGCGCCTCACCGTTGCTGAGGATGGCTTTGAACTCTTGATTCTCCTGTGTCAGTCTCCCAAAGTGCTGGGATTACAAGCATGTGCCACCACCATGCACAGCTCACCTTATTTTTAACATATAGAGAAATTTACTGCATATGTAAATTTGCAGTGTCTGTATATACATATATACACATATACACAATAATACATTTTCAGAAACCTTGTTTTTCATAAAAATCCTGAGTATAAAATGATGAGAGATTAAAGAGCATGTCCTCTATCAAGGAGGGCAAACCCTTCTCTATATTTGTGTTAACTAAGTAAATTATAATTTTCTGTATCACAAAAGTGCTTCAAAAATACAAGCATCCAGTCCCCTGAAGACCACAGGAGTATGCCAGAACTACTTTCATCTAAAGTGTTTCAATTGCTTATGCAATTTACCTGGGTCCCTGGTCCAACAGAATTCTGGAGCTTTTCTCCTTAGAGTATATGTTCAGTTCTAAGACTGGGCTCTTCTTTATACCAATGATAGTCTGATTCGTTTTAATTAAGAAAACAAGGATGCTTTTGCCCATGGAAATAATTGTTTTAACTGAGCTAGTAGCCTCATAATAATTAGAATAACTGACTCTCAAAAGACAATTTAGTTAAAAAGAAAAGAAAGTTTTGTGACAAAGTTGCTATAACAATATTTTTTTCATTTCTTCAAGTTTTTTAAAATTTTGCAAAGAACCAATTCAGAAAATTTGGGTCTATTTCCCTTGAGCTTAAGCTCAAGTTTTGAGGCCAGTAAAGATCACTGGAAGCAAAGACACTTGAAAATATATGATGGGACTTCTTAACATAATTCTGTACACACACTAGGTGCTCAAAAACTTTGAGAAAGTGGGCTGAGGTTGTGGCTCAGTGGCAGAGCGCTTGCCTTGCATGTGTGAGGAACTGGGTTCTATCCTCAGCACCACATAAAAATAAACAAAACAAAATAAAGACACTGTGTCCATGTATAATAAAAAATATTTTTAAAAACTTTGAGAAAGTTAAGATAAAGGGATTGTTTTGTTTTGTTTTTGTTTTTGCACAGATTACAAGGATTTTCATAAAGATTATGCAAGGATGCTTTGGAAGTCATTAATCGTATTTTCCCACATTTCAGTCCCTAGTAGAATCTCTCTTTTGACCTCTTAACACCCAAAGGATACCATTATCATAGAATCATTGTACTTGGAATAAACAGGAAGAATGAATGCAACAGGGGATCCCTGAAGGTAAAATCAAGTACAAATATGTAGACTGTGATTGCCATAATGTATACTTGCCTAAAACAACTGGATAAATGCCTGAAACATATAAAATGTGCTCCTGTTGGATCTAGGCTTTCAAATTTCTTATCATCTTTGAAGTCAGATATTTACCAAGAAATTCTCTCCGCATAGCCTTTGCTTGGAGTTCATCTAGCACCTTCTGTCAGAAAACCTAATACTATAGCATGCTAAAACATTATTGCATGTTAGAGAAGGCTGAAACCATCAGGATGGAAACCAAGACCACTAAAGCAATTTGCTTTGTTACAAATTCTCATGAGTGTATAGATTTGACTTTATATCACATGGCAACAAAAATCATTCTGTTGTTCCCAAAGTAAATATAGCTGTAGCTCTTAATCAGCATCTTTTAAAGTCTAAGCTTGGCTTATATATTTATAGATGCCAGCATTCTAGTGTTACCATAGGCTAAACTGGATAAGTCTTGTCAAGGGACTTCTTAGCTTTTGCTATATGCAGAACCAGTAAGAATCTGCTAATGTTATTATCAAATGCAGTCCTATCAGCACAAAACACTTGGCTTGGCATTTTGATAATAACATTTTTAAGGAAGTGGACAAGATGGGATTCTCTTTTATGTGGTAAATGGATAATAAATAAGAAGCTTCTCATATTGGTTTAGTAAGTAGGAAAACTAGATGGAGTTTGTAACATAAGAAACATAAGAGATGGCATCCATGATAAATTCTCAACGCTGGAAAATGAACACTCTAAATAGCCGTTTCTGAATTTGCGCTGTAATTCCAGTTGAAGGGCTATTCATTCATATGACTATTTCACAAGGGATATTTACAGCCCTCGCAGCGTTAATGCAAAAAGACTACCCAGCAGTACATTCTACTTAATCTCCAGCTCGTTCCGATAAGAAATCGAAGGTAAGTCTTATTCACAACACAGAATGAAATAGCTAAAATCCCCTACATCAGAGAGGAGCACTGTGGGGATGTTGTGGTAGAAATGGGACTAAAGAAGGAAGACAACGGTGGCTATCTCTTGAACACAGTGAACCTGTCTTCATTCACCAGCCTGCCCTTCTGCATTCCTCCTTGGCCTTTCACTGTGCTCTCTGGTTCATGGATTTTCTTACATGTTGCCAAAATTATGAAAAAAGGAAAACTGGTTGTCTTCTGATTTTTAAATCTTTCTCTCATTAATAAGATTTTTTTTTTAAGCTGAGCACTTATTTAGGAATTGTGGGAAGGAGTTTTTCTGCCTTGGCAACTACTGTACTTCTTAGCAGTTTGGTGAGTAAGAGAGAAGGAACCAAGTCCAGAAAGCCTGACTCTTGTCTAAGTCACATGGTGAGTTCTCCATTACTCTGACAAAATACCGGGGAAAACCATCTTGAAAGGAAGGAAGATTACTTTTGGCTTGTGGTTTCAGCCTATGGTGACTTAACCCTGTTGCTCTGGGGCTATGGTAGCACACTGCATGGTGGTGTGCTAGTGTGGCAGAAGAGGTCTTGAACAAGCCGGGCGCGGTGGCTCAAGCCTGTAATCCCAGCACTTAGGGAAGCTGAGACAGGAGAATCGCGAGTTCAAAGCCAGCCTCAGCAATGGCGAGGCGCTAAGCAACTCAGTGAGACCCTGTCTCTACATAAAACACAAAATAGGGCTGGGGATGTGGCTCAGTGGTCAAGTGCCCCTGAGTTCAATTCCCGGTACCCAAAAAAAAAAAAAAAAAAGAGGTCTTGAACAGTGAGATCTGAGAGGCAAAGAGAGAATGATGAAGGGGCCTGGGTTCCGATATCCCATTCAAGGCATGCCCCTGATCACCTAGCTTCCCCCCACTGGCTGGTGACCATGCCTTTGACATGTGGTCTTTGGGAGACACTTCAGAGCCAACTACAGCAGAGCTCAAGGCAAAGGCATGCTTCCAATCACCTTTTCTGAAATCAGATCTCACATGCTTATATACCGTTATCCTCTCCTCTCCAAAGAATACTACTATATAAGCAAGAACAGTCAATTTGGCTTTCTAGTGACCATAAATTCTAAAAATTAAAACTTGCAAAGCTACCCCTATTACCTTATCTAAAGTCTACCTCCTATTCCCACTGATCTATGTATTAGCCCTTTATTTCCTTTGTGCTACCTGCCTCAATTATGATTATTTTTTCTGATTACTTGGGTGTCTGTCCTTTACACCAGAACATAACCTCTCCGAGGGCAGAACAGTTTGTGTCTTGTTTATTGCACTTATTTTATCTAGTTTCTACCTTAGTGCTCAGCATGTAGTGAAGTTATAATAAATATCTGTTCAACATCTGCTCTTTATAATTTACACAAAAGAATCCAAAAAGAATTTCGTGTATTATCACTAAGAATCAAATCCTCTAAGCGCAAAAATTATTCAGTAGAAATAAAAACTGTAGAATTTTAGAGCTGCAGAAGGCTTTAGAAAACCATTTAGATTACATATTTTGTATAACCAATGATGAAGCAGTGAATCCCAGAGAGGTCACTCAGCTTACGCAAAGACACAAGCGTGTACAGAGTTGGAGTGAGAATTTAACTTTGTTTATATGTTTCTACCCTGCATTTACTGAAAAATGAATCTAGGGAAATTGGATAAGAATACTAATAGTGTTAAGACATGTTTTTTGGCTCGTGGTTTCAGCCTATGGTGACTTAACCACAGCACAATGAAAATTTTTCTTGCAGCTTGAAACACTTGATTCCACTTCCAAATAACATTAATTTACACAAGAAAATATGATTTGTTGTATATCACTGATAAGAACAGGCATTCTGTTTTATAATTTAAATAATTTAAATATCTCAATGTTTCAAGATAGAAAACATATTCTAACATATTTTAGTTCTCCCTCCCCCGCAAAATCCACCACTTCTGAAATAAAAGGATTTGGGAAGGCAAGATAGCTAGCTACAAATAAGGATTTATGTCTAACTTTCTGATTTCTTCATCAACTCAGAGTAATCCTTAGGCTCTCTGTTAATTCAATAAATGGTAGCAAAGTCTTCTCCCATTTGCCTCTTAAATATGCTATTTTGGTCAACAAATAATAGTTTGTGTCTTGGAATTCAGACTGCATATAAATATATATGAAGGATTGTTAATGTTATTTAAATTTACACTATCATATAACAAAAGGGAAAAAAAATGTCCACACTGAAATCATCTATGGTTCACACCATAGCAAGTAGTTATGACAGCCCATATGGCGTGAAGATCACCCACAGCCAAAAGTTCCATAAGAGTGTGGCAGGGTGACATCCAGGAGTGAAGTGCTATTTTGCTGTAGCAGCTCACTTCATAGGGGCATAGAACTCGCAATATGAAAAGGATGCATAGAAGCCGCCATGCTGACAAGGGTGGAAACTGGGGAATCAAACAAATGTTTGTGATTCAAAGTGGCTCTCCTAACAACCGGCTCCAAATGGGCTGCCGCTGCGGAGAGCAAGCTGTGCTCAGAGACTAATTGCTGCACTTGTTAGAGTGTGCAAGAAGGTGTTTATTTGTTTTACATGTGTTTGGTGCCAAGACATCCTGGGGATCTGGAGCTGAAGCGGAAACAGAATGACAGTATTTAGAAAACTAAACACAAAAACAAAAGGGAAGGAGAGTGTTTTTTTGTGAAAGTGACTTGAGCACTCAACATATGCAAAGCTTGAGGCTCTTATCCTAGGTGATTAATTCTTGCATCTCCTTCAGATCAACCTGGGGGGAGCCCGAGCTGGAATGTATTAAGGCTGGGATTCTTTGATGTTGTTACTTTTATTTAGATGGTGAATTATTCAAAACAAGGAGGATTGTCTAAGAGCTACCAATAGAAATAAAAGGGAATGAACTCCAGGAAAGGAAGGAAGTGAAGCACAAAAGGTGGGTGTTCCAACAGTTCCACCTGAGGGGCAAAGCCTAAAATATGCACCATAAGGAATTCGCCACACCTGGCCTGGCCAGCTTTGAACATAATAACTAGATTTCTACTAACGTTTTTAAAGATTTAATGATGAAAATGCTTCTACTAAACAAACATGTCTATCTTCGCTCCTACTTGATAGCTTCCATAGTCTCCTTTGGAGAGAAATTCGCTCCTCCAAATCTAAACCCAAATGCTTAAAAAGTAAGCTAATTCCTCCAAGCAATGTCCATGGTCAGCCTTAAAAACAGTCATTATTTCTCATGGTTTTTCTCTTGATAACAGAGAGATTTGAACATAAATAAACTTCTCGAAGACAAAGTTAAAATATTTACATTTTCTATGTGATTGACATGAATTATTTATCTAAACCTGAAAAATATGTGTAATATTCACTGTATTATATATCATATGAAACACCTGTTTTTCATAATCTATGTCACAGAAAAAAATCAAGTTTTTAATTAGGTCTTCTAAAAAGTTCCCTTTGTTACCCCAAATTTAAACAAAAAGAAATTTGTTTGCTTTCTCCCTCTGTTTTTCTATGTCTCTCTCTCACCTCTTTTTCCCTTCTACCTGTAAGGTATTTGAAAATTCCTTAAGCAGGAGGAAGTAGTAACCTTTATTTTTCACACAAGAACAATATGGAAATCTATACCCATACTAATTTTTTAAATCTCCATTTATGTCATTTACTTTCTATTCTTCATTGCTTCCTGCCACAAATAGTGTGAATTATTTCATTAATGAAGTGAAAAGCATATGCCAGACCGAGAATCATGCAAATTTTCAATCTTACACAAAAAGAAAATCTCATATTCAAGAAAAATATCTCAACTTCTCCCAGATTAACCCATTAAGTCCAAGTTTTCATTTCTGTGAATATTGCCGCAAAATCAACACAGGTGCATTAAAATAGGTTGAAAATCATGACCTAGAGCTTATATATCCATTGTATCTGTATACATATAGTAAAATATATTTTTAAATCCTCTAATCAGGGCTAGGGACATAGCCCAATTGGTAGAGTGCTTGCCTTGCATGCACAGAGGCCCTGGGTTCATCCCCAGCACTACAAAAAATAAATAAGTAAATAAACAAATCCTCTAATCATTTACCTGCTAGTCTTCTCAAAAGAATAGACCTCTAAAACAAAGATACCAAAAGTAACATGTTTATTGTTACCATGACCATTTATTTGTTGTTCAATTTAAGATTGTATTGATGTTACACATCTGAGACAACAGGACAAAATGGGTTAGATTTATTTTTAACTTTGATACTATACTAAGATAATCTTTGAAAAGTTGTCACGAAGTAGATTGTCATGAGTGGCTATGCTATTTACGTAGAACAGACCTGTTTGTGCCTTTCCTCAATGTCAAAAGTTGTTAAATAACAACAAATTTACAAGCTATATCAATTTTATCAGTTTTAATTTACCAAGTACTCATGGTTTACTTGGTAGCCATCAGTAGGACAATCACAAGTTGTTTTATTCAACTCCGATCTTAATTATTAATACTTAAAACATAAATCACACATCATACTTTGCACAATGATATATATACTGGTAACAGAATGGCTATGAAAGGATTAATAGTGGTCACAGGGTTTAAAGACAAAACTGAAAGCAAAGGCGAGAATCAAAGGCAGTGCAGTTCCAAGAGTTGTCATTGCAGATGATCAGATTACCTATAAAACTGTTACCAAAAGCTCAGACCTTGTCCCCAGTGCCAATTTAGAAAGGAAGACACTGTTTTGAGAAAAAGAAAAAAGAGGATTTATTGCTTTGCTACCAAAGGAGAAGCACAGGGAATCCCTGTCCTAGAGGCTGTGATTCTCCCCGTCAGGCCATAAAAAAGATCAAAAGCCTTTTTTTCCCTTTAATTTGTTCTTTTTAGATACACATGATAGTAGAGTGTATTTTGACTTATATTTTATACATACATGGAGTATAACATTCTAATTAGGATCCCATTCTTGTGGTTGTACATGATGTGGAGTTTCACTGGTGATGTATTCATAAATGAGCACAGGAAAAGTATGTCCGATTCATCCTACTCTCTACTCTCTTTCTTATTCCCATCCCTTCTTTCCTTTCATTCCTCTTGGTCTAATCTGCTGAATTTTGTTCTCCCTTTCCCCATCCCCTTGTTGTGTGTTAGTATCCAAAAAGCCCTTCAAAGGCTGCATTCCAGTACATTCCAGGTGTGCCCTGACTGGGGGTGAGGGGTGCACCCTGATGGTGTGTTGAAATTCACTTGTTAATTTGGGAGATAGTCACTTCCTAGATCTTCCCGTGACATCTTCTTTCTGAGGTGGGTTTGTATTCAAGGACAAGGATGAATAACTGGGCCTAAGATGAGAAAAGGAATCTTGTTCCCCCGCACCCAGGTTAGGGAGGGAGAGAGAGAGAAGAGGAAAAGAAAAACATGTCCCTTTTAAAATAAAAAGCCAGGGCAGTATTCAAAAGATAGAGTGGACCATCTGATAAAATGACACCAGGTGGTCTAATGAGAGGCACCACTTTAGATGCCTCTCCTTTTCTGTATTTCAGGTGAGGGGGTTGCATCATTTTTTGGTTTAATGTATTTGATAAGTTCATGGGCCTAGTTTCCCTTTTACAGGATGGATAAACCCATGCATCCGTGTGACTCTCATTTAATTTGGTAAGATCACGTGATAATTTTGTATTAGCATGATTAATTTACCAGTTTGTACCTTATTATTATGCTTTGCAGCTGTTAGTTTTCTTTTTGTTACAACTCTCTTATGTCCAAAAGCAGGTGCTTATCTACTTGCCCAGACAAGTTACCAAGTCATTCTGCCTTAGTTTTCACACTCAAAACGGATAGCTCAAGGCAAACCGCTGCTTTATAAAATGAAGTCGCTCAGGGCAGGGGCAGCCTAAAGGTGCTGTTCTAAATAACATGGAGTAACTCAGAGTAGGGCACAGACTGCTCTTCACAAAGACATAGTTTATACCTTCTTACAGTTACTAGCTTTGGCTTTTGTTAAATGTAAAATACATTGTCAGCCACTTATATGATTAGCCCAATTATTATAGCTACATAAGAGATCGAGTATCTCAGAAAAACAGAAGCCAGAAAGGGGAAAAAAACTATTCTGTATAGGGGTGTGTGTGTGTGAAATGTTTACTCTTGTAATTGTAACTATAATCCAACAGCACAGGATTCCTTCTTGATTTCCCATATTCTCTATTTTCATCTCTAAGCTACCTGCATCCCCTCCACCAGCACTCAGTTCAAAGAGCAGGGTGTTACTCAGAGAAATGCTTGTCACTGTCCCCATTGCCAGCTCCAGGGCCCTAGCCTAGAGATTTTGCCAAGAAAATGTAAGAGAGAGCTGCTACTCTATTCCCCAGGGAAGTTGCTTCATTTGCAATAGAATGTGAAGAAATTTAAACTGGAAGGCAACCTCAAGAACAGTGGAAGTTACAGTGGAAGGAGATTCATGGATCTTTTTCTTTTTTTCTTTTTTCTTTTGGTACTGGGGATTGAACTCAGGGGCACTCAACCACTGAGTCACATCCCCAGCCCCATTTTGTGTTTTATGTAGAGACAGAGTCTCACTGAGTTGCTTAGCGCCTCACTTTTGCTGAGGCTGGCTTTGAACTCGCGATTCTCTTGTCTCAGCCTCCCAAAGTGCTGGGATTACAGGCATGCCCCACTGTGCCCAGCTAAATTCATGGATCTTAAAAAGATACACCCTAGACTGTGGACCAGCTGTCACATAGAGGAGAACTGGGAAGCAAGAAAGTTGGGAGAAGTCATTCTGAGGTGAGAACACTGAGCTCAGAAACTATTCCACCCACTGAAGGAACTGAATTTAATTTTGTTAGTTTTTCTGAAAAATGTAGGCCCCCAAGGTATTGCTGAAAACAATAAAGCAATAAAATAGAAACTAGTAGAGCTGAATAGCTAGAAATGGTCAGGAAAACAATGGAAGAGAATTCTACTAGTATTATTGTCATTTCAAGGTAAATGTGGGCACATCCAAATTTGTGAATTTGAAGAGCAAATCAAAGGTTTAACACTAGGAGACAGGGAGAATAGATTTAACTAAAATAATCCAGCCACTTGATAAACAAATAACAATAGCAAGCTCCAAAAGAAAGGGAAGAGGATCCAGAACACTACAATATGTAATCTAAAATGTCTAGTTTCCAAAAATGTAATGAAGCATGCTAAGAATTCCCAATAAAATTAACATCTGAAAACTCAGCAGAGAATAACAAAGGCCAAAAGGCAATAGGATAACTTATTCTAAGTGTTCAAAATAAAAGAAAAACTGTCAGTCAGAAATCCTATATCCAGCAAAACTATCATTTTCAAATGAAGATAAAACCAAGACTTCCCCATATTAAAAATAAAAACAAAAAACAGATAACTTGTTGCTTGCAGGTCTGCCTTAAAATACATACTAGAGGGAGTTCTTCATACTAAAAGTAAGTGACTTTAAATGACAATTTAATTTGACAGATATAGAGAATTGGTAGGGGTAATTATTTAATTATAAAAGACATAACTATTTTTTCTTCTGCATTTTCTTTCTTATCTTAATGGATTATAACAATGGAAATGTATATGAGTAATATATTTGCTAACAACAAGAGAGAAGTTAGTGAGAGCAAAGCTGGAATGAGCTAAGAAATAATGAAAGATGATAAAGTAATCTTAACATAGTAGTTTAATATTATAACATTAATAGGTGTAGTGTGTATTATAATAATACAAAATAGGATAGGTATAGAGTTATGTAGGAATAATATTTTTAAATATTACTGAAAGTAAGCATAAACTGAAGCTACTTCTGGTAAGTTAAAATATATATGGTAAACTTTAAAGGCACCACTAAAATCTTAACTCAAAAAGTACAGTGAGAAAATCATTAATGAAGTTAAAAATACTACATTAGAAACATTCACTTAAAATAAAAGAAAACAGTAAGCCGGGCACAGTGTTGCACGCCTGTAATCCCAGCACTTTGGGAGGCTGAGGCAGGAGAATTTCAAGTTCAAAGCCAGCCTCAGCAATGGCAAGGCTTGCTAAGCAGCTCAGTGAAACCCTGTCTCTAAGTAAAACACAAAATAGGGCTGGGGATGTGCCTCAGTGGTCGAGTATCCCTGAGTTCAACCCCAGGTACCAAAAAGAAAGAAAGAAAGAAAGAAAACAGTGAAGGAAGACTAGAAAAATAAAAAATATATATGAGGCACATAGAAAGCAACATTAAATGGCAGACATGGATTCAACTACATCACTAATAGCACTGAACGTGAATGGAGTAACTAATCCATTCAGAAAGCAGAAACAATTGTCAGACTGGATTTAAAAACATCCAACTACATGTTCTCTAAAGTAGTAGCACTTTAGACTCAAAAACACAAATAGATTGAAAGAAAAGGATGAAAAAAGATAAAATATGCCAACAGCAATATTAAGAATATAGTATCAAAGCCAGGAGCAGTGGCTCAAGCCTGTAATCCCAGCACTTAGGGAGGGTGAGACAGGAGAACTGCGAGTTTAAAGCCAGCCTCAGCAAGGGCGAGGAGCTAAGCAACTCAGTGAGACCTTGTCTCTACATAAAACACAAAATAGGACTGGGGATGTGGCTCAGTGGTCAGGTGCCCCTGAGTTCAATCTCCAGTACCAAAAAAAAAAAAAAAAAAAAAAGAATATAGTATAAAAAAAACAGAATATAGTATCAGCTGGGCACTATGGCACACACCTATAATCCCAGCAGCTCGGGAGGCTGAGGCAGGAGAATCGTGAGTTCAAAGTCAGTTTCAGCAATTTAGGGAGGCCCTAAGCAAGTCAGCCAGACTCTGTTTTTAAATCAAATATTAAAAAGGGCTGAGGATGTGGCTAGGTGGTTAAGCACCCCTGGGTTCAAACCCTGGTATGGAAGAAAGGAAAAAAGAACATGGTATCAGACAAAATAGACCTAAAAAAAAAATTTACCAAAGCTAAGGAAATACTTTCATGATAAAAGTTTTAACCTAGAAGGAATGCATAACAATTACTAATGTATATGCACCTAATAATAGAGCACAAAATATATCAGGCAAAAACTGACAGAAATTAAAGGATTAGAAAATTCAGAAATAATAGTTGGGGAAGTACTGTGCAGAGATTGGAAGTATTAATGGCTTCCAGTGGGGTTATGGTGAGTGCTGCCGGCTTGGTAAACTAAGCTCCCAGTATTTTGGACAACATAGACTGGCTCCAGGGAGCCAGTCTTTGCCACCAATGGGAACAATTTCCGATTTCCGGAGGAACTTGATCCTAAACTTGGGACTGTTTGCTGTGGGAGTTTGGCAGTGGGCCAGGAACTTGAGTGACATTAACCTCAGCCAGGAATTTAGCCAAACAAATGAAATTCCTGTGCTGCACCCAACCTTCCAAAAACAGCCTACAATTTGTGACTGGCACAAGGTATGCCCTGATGGCAGCTGAAGTTGGATTTAGAGGACACCTTCACTTCCTGCTTGCCAGGCTGAATTCCACTCTCTGGTCAAAGTTCAGCCTCTGCCAAAGTGATATCTCTGTTCTGTAAAATTCTGTACATAGTTCCTAAGTTTCTGCAGGGAGAGATCATTGCTCATGTTCCAAGGAATAATGATGGTGTTATAACAAATATTTGAAATAAAGATCACACACAAAGATAGCAAGAAAGAAAAAAAGAAAGAATAGTTGGGAACTTCAATGAATCCATTTTCACTAATAGATAAAACAATTCGATAGAGATCAATAAGGAAACAGAAGATTTAAACACCAGTATAAATCAGCCAGATCATAACAATCATCTATAAAACACTGGACCCAACAACACAATGCACATTCTACTCAAGTGCAAATGAAAGATTATCCAGGATAGAATAAATGGTAGACCATAAAACAAACTTCAATAAATTAAAGGATAGAAATATTACTAAATATATCTCTGACCATGATTTTAAAAAAAGAAAAAGAAATCAATAATAAAAAGAAACTAGGGAAACTAACAAATATGAAATTAAACAACACCCTGTCAAACAACCAATAGGTCAAAAGAGAAATATTATAAAAGAAATCTAAAAATACTCTGAGATAAGTGAAAATGAAGACATAGAAACTTATAGGATACAACTAAGGCAATGTTTTGAAGAATTATAGCTGTAAATGCCCATAGTAAGATGGAACAAATATCTCAAATCAATAAAATCAATTTCTATCTTATGACAATGGGACAAAGAACAAAATAAACCCAAAGTACAAAGAAGAAAAGATAAAATTAAACTGACCGTTAATGGAATACAGAATAAAAAATAAGAGTTTTTGAAAATATCAACACAATTGGCACCTTTTTCTACTGTGAAAAAGAGACAAGACTGAAATTATTACAACCAGAAGTGAAAGAGTAGAAATTCTGATCCACCTTACATAGATAAAAAGAATTATGAAGAAGTACTGTGAAAAATTGCACACCAATGAGTTAGATAACTTTCAGGAAATGGGCAAATTCTTAGACACAAATTACTAAACCTGACGTAAAAAGCAACAATCAGACTAGACCTATTAGAAATAAAGGTGCTGGGGCTGGGATTGTAGCTCAGTGGTAGAGTTCTCGCCTCACATACGTGAGGCACTGGGTTCGATCCTCAGCACCACATAAAAAATAAATAAAATAAAGATATGTGTCCATCTACAACCAAAAAAAATTAAAAAGAAATAAAGATGCTGAGTTTATATTTAAAAATTGACCACTGCCGGGTGCGGTGGCACAAGCCTGTAATCCCAGCACTTAGGGAGTCTGAGACAGGGGAATCTTGAGTTCAAAGCCAGCCTCAGCAATGGTGAGGCGCTAAGCCAACTCAGTGAGAACTTGTCTCTACATAAAACACAAAATAGGGCTGGGGATGTGGCTCAGTGGTC
>CM053399.1:140920675-141055881 GCA_028644305.1 Xerus rutilus | reverse complement strand
TTTTTTTTGGTAGAAATTATCAAAATTCTAAAATTTATAAGAAAATGCAAGAAAAAATCTTAGACTAGCCAAAAACACTTTCAAAATTATTGCGAAGTTATAGTCATTAAAACAATGTAGTGCCAGCACAGCTCACACCTGTAATCCCAGTGCCTCGGGAGGCTGAGACAGGAGGATCCTGAGTTCAAAGCCAGCCTCAGCAAAAGCAAGACATTAAGCAACTCAATACCATCTCTAAATAGGGCTGGGGATGTGGCTCAGTGATGGAGTACCCCTGAGTTCAATCCCTGGTACCAAAAACAAACAAACAAACAAACAACAAAAAGCAGCATACTACTGGTTGAAAGATAGACAAATCAACCAATGTGGCAGAATAGAAAGTTTAGAAATAAACCCAAACATAAACATACAGATGATTTTAGGCAAATGTGCAAAGGCATTTCTGTAGAAAAAGGATAGATTTTTTTCCCCACAAATTTTGCTAGAAATATTGGACATCTATATAAAAATATTTTTTTTAACTTTGACCTATACATCACATCACAGAAAAGTTGGATCTGAATGAATCATAGACTTAAATGCAACTCCAAAAATGGATCATAGAATTAAATGCAATTCATAAAACAATAAAACAGTGTACTTTTTTGATGTTGACTTATGCAAAAGATTTCTTAGACACAACCCATATATAAAAGAACAAATTGATGAACTGTACTTCATTAAAATTAAATACTTCTTCAAAGACACTGTGATGAGAATGAAAAGACACGTCAGAGTGAGGTAACATAATATATATACCTGATAAAGAGCCTACACATAGGCTGTAAAAATTTTTCAACACTCAGTAGAAACGCTAGCAATCTGTTATTGTTTTAATGTGCAAAAGATTTCAATAAACACGTTGCCAGGGAAAATGTATGCATGGAAAATCAACAAAAGAGAAGATGCTGTACACCATTAGTCACTAGGGAAATAAAAATTAAACCTTCCTCCAAATATCACTATTACCTATTAAAATGACTAAAGTTGAAAGATTGACCATACCAAGTATTACCAAGAATTCAGAGTAGCTGTCATTCTCATACATTACCAGTAGAAATGGAAAACATTTTAAGTTGCTTTAAAAGTTTTTACCATATAATCCAGCCATTCATTCCTAGGTATTTCCCCAAGAAAAATAAAACAAACTTTCCTATAATTATAAACTAGAATCCGGGCACAGTGGCGCAAGCCTGTAATCCCAGCACTTAGGGAGGCTGAGACAGGAGAATCGCAAGTTCAAAGCCAGCCTCAGCAATGGCAAGGTGCTAAGCAACTCAGTGAGACCCTGTCTCTACATAACACACAAAATAGGACTGGGGATGTGGCTCAGAGGTTGAGTGTCCCTGAGTTTAATCTCCAGTACCAATAAATAAATAAATAAATAAACTAGAAAAATCCAAATGTCAATCAATAGATGAATAAACAAATTATGGTATATCTATATGATGAAATACTACTTACTAATAAAAAGTACTGCTGATACATATCACTACATAAATGATCCTAAAAATAATTATTCTGAGAGAAAGAAGACAAAAAGAAATATATATAGTATGATTTAATTTATATGAAATCATAGAAATATATAGTAGTAGAAAGTTTGCCATCAATGAATGGTTCCTTGGAACAAGTTGTGGAACAACATGGAAAGATGGGCAAGTCATGTATGCGTTCAACTTCATTTTCCCCATTAGCAAGTGAAAACATTGTCATCCCCAAGGATACTTTCAAGTCTGTGATTCATTTCATTTGTCAAGTCTAGTGTGAAGTTATTTTTCTCTGATGTTCTCAACTTCTAGAGAATCTCATTACTATCCCTTTAAGGCATCAGCCAAACATCTCTCATTATAGCTACCTGAACTTTAAGTTCAAATAGCAGTATCTTGATTTTTCTGGGAGAAATTGTCTCAACCTCACTTCCTTTTATCATAGATTAACGCCTGAGATAAGGGCCCATTTAAGATAAAACATCCTGTCTCCTCTTTTCTCTATTTACAATTTCTCTATAAGCTTTCTTGCTAATTTGTCAGAAGTTCTAAAAATAGTTATTCCTGTACAATCTATAATTGAATGTTAAAGAAATAGCCTTATGAAGCTTCTTTATTTGATTATTGTTCATCTTCCACATCACTTGCCAATTACTACTTTAATTTAGCAAAGATTTTAAGGCAAGGCATGGACAAAATTAGGAGGATGAAAATGGACCTAGACAGAAAGTAAGTCAACCTGTGATACAGAATTGAATACACAAAGCAGAATTCCACAGGAAATGAGCTCAGAACACACCTGACAGGAGCCTGGAAAAGAAAAATGGTAGAACACTCTTGGTTAACCTGTTGATAAAGGAAAGGCCAACTGTACAGGCTTAGTTTGGTGGAAGTTTTTGCAAGAGATTTTAGAATTTGGAAGGAAAGGCTCTATATTTCCCTTTTTTTCTTTTTTCTTTAAGCATCAACATGTACAGTTCACTCTATTACTTCAGAAAATAGGGGAGCATTCCTTATACAATCCATTTAGTCCAAGGCTTTCTAGGGCCAGACTGTATGCTAAGGTCACAATTTATCAGTTTGGGGAATTTTGGACTGCACTTCTACTTTTCTAGATTTTGACAAGATGCAATTGAGCACTATCATGATTGAGAGGACACACTTTGCAGTAAAATATAAACTTCAGCCCTTGGCCTGTGGCTTATCAAACAGCTAGGTCTTCCAGGTCTAAGAATAAATAAGCCATCTTTAGGATACAGCATTTCTGGGAGTATATGTTGGGGGAAAAGATGGACATGTTTTATAATACATGTATAATTGGCCAAGAAATGTCAGTCCTCAGAAACCAATTCCTATGAGTGAACACATGCTCCTGGTAATATCAACAGGCAGGGAAGAGATGATTTGTTACAGCAAACCTGCAACTAACCATAGTGTTGTGGATTTTAGGAAGCAGAACTTCCTTGTAGGACATCATCTCTGATCATTTGCTTAGAGAGACTATGGACATTATTCTCCCATTATCAGAAGGACACAAATATGAACTAGAACAGAGAGTGTTTAGTTGTTTGGCTTATTTGTTTGTTTATTCTACTTAGGTGTACATGATAAAGATTTAGTTTTATTGCCTTATAAGTTCTTTTCATTCAAGTTGAAGATCTTAACTGAAATCATAATCTCTAACAAATGCAGAGAATAGAGACATATTATTCTTTTGTATATTCATTTGTAACTGCCCAGTACATAGTAAATATTCAATATATTTTTTAAATTAAAAGATGGATACCATGGATATACTTATAAGTTGAACAAATAGGAGATAATATCATATAACTTTCCCTTTATGGCCTGAATACACACACACACACACACACACACACATACACACAGTTTGTTTTTGTTTTTGTTTGTTTTTTTTTAACAAGGAATTGAACCCAAGGGCACTCAACCACTGAGCCACATCCCCAATCTTTTTAATTTTTTTTTTTTTTTTTTTTGAGACAGGGTCTCAGTAATTTGTTGAGGCTGCCTTCAAACCTGTTATCTCCCTGATTTCAGCCTCCTGAGCTGCTAGGATTACAGGTGTGCACCACCACACCCAGGCTACAATCTGAGATTTTCAAGAAGTAATTTCCAATGCACTAAAAGTTCATCTTTTTTCTATTTTTTCTCTTGGAGTTTATATAAAATGGAGTGTGTTTTCTTTTTTAAGCATAGTCTCTTATTTACTTTATTCCATGTACTTCGCTTAATGTTAAAAGGTTTTTATGACAATATTTTTCTTAAAGAAGTTTTATGAAATTGTACAGTTATACTTTTCATGCTACTGCATCCCAGTATTTTCAAAATATTTAAGTTTAAGAACATATAATTGCTTATAAACATGATGGACTAATGTGCTAGTATATTTATTTCCACTTTGCTTTTTTTTTGTTTTGGGGGGGATTTTTTGGTACCAGGGTTTGAACATAAGGATGTTCAACCACTAAGCCATATCCCTACATCTCTAGCTCTTTTTATTTTTGTTTTGAGATAAGGTCTTGCTAGGTTGCTTAAAACCTTACTAAATTGCTAAGGATGGCCTCGAACTTGTAATCCTCATGCCTCAGCTTCCTGGGTTGCTGGGATTACAGGCATGCACTAGCATGCCCAGCTATTTCTACATTTTTTTCTACATATAAAAAAGTTAACTTCTTATTGCAACATTAATATGCCACAAACTAAAGGTTGCTGTTACAGATTGGATATAAAGTATTCCCCAAAAGCTCCTGTGTTAATGATATTGCTAAAATGACTAGATTATGAGAGCCAAAATCTAATAAATCCATCATATGAGTGGACTAACTTGTTGATAACTGTAGGCAGGTGGTCATGGCTGGAGGAAATAGGTTTCTGGTAATATCCCTTGTAGATTTATCTTGGCCCTTGGCTCCTCCTTTTTCTCTTTACCCTTCCTGGCTGGCTGGAGCTGAGATGCACTCCTCTACCACACCCTTCTGCCATGATGTTTTGCTTTACCTCATGCCTAGAACAATGGAGTTGGATGACCATGGACTGAACCTCTGGTGCTGTAAGCCAAAATAAACTTTCCCTCCTCTTAAGTTGTTTATGCCACACATTTTGGCCACAGTGATAAAAAGCTGACTAACACAATTGCAAAAGTTTTAAAGCTTGTCATTTGTGTTACCAACCTTTTACCTGAAGGAGTTGCATGAATTTAAATTCGAATATTCAATTCATGTCATTATCATCCCATGTATCCTTTTGATTTATTTCAAGTGGCAGTAGTTTTTTTGTTGTTGTTGTTAAGAAATTAATGCCACATTCTCCTGGGGAGGGGGAACAAGGTTAACTCAAAATTCCATTAGGAAAACAATTCCACAAGGATTTAGTTCTTAGAAAGGTAATCACCATTTTCCAAATCTCTAGTCAAGTATGATTTGGGGGGAATTGAAACAAAGCATAGCAAAAGCTTCAATCATTATAATACACCCTGATGGTTCTTGGAGGAAATTACACAAACTACTATAAACTTGCTGATTTAATTCTTTATAAAGGAATGTTGTTGTCTTATAGACTATTTCAATAACTTTGGTGACATTGTGGCTAATTACATAAAAGCTATGCTCTTTACTTGTTAAACTAAGTATACTGTGTAAATATCATTAAGAATTTATTAAACAATAATTTTTAAATTCAGACTATTCAAAGTAAATTCATACCCAGTATTAAGATAAGCTTTGTGATTTGTTTCACACTGAATAGGGTCCACTTTCATAAATCAGAGTATGTGGAAATATTTCTTTGGAATTCAGTCCATAAACAGATAGCAATACAGTTTCATTCCAAACATATGTAAAAATCCTTTATTTGGCTATTAAACTCATAACAGAATGAATAGCACATATCAAACACTGAAGTGTTTTAGTAGAAAGTTTAAAATTGCATGCTAGGTAAATTAATTAAAAAGAAAAAAATAATAATCATTTCATCAATAAACTTCTCTTATAAAATGTTACCTGACATGGGATCTCACTGTATTACCCAGGCGGGCTTTGAACTACTGGGCTCAAGCCATCCTCATTTCTCAGACTCCAGAATAGCGGTAGTACAAGCATGTGCCACCAGGTTCAGCTCTAGAACCTTTTGAGAATGGTTTACTGTGTACCCTGCCCTGTGCTTGGGACTTTGGATTATTATGTCATTTACTCCTTACAATCATCTTATTGAGGCTAATTATATCATCCTTCTTTTACAAATGAGAAAACAGATTTTCAAAAAGAAATAGTCATCAAAATAGTCAAATATTCAGACTTTTTTACTAAACTCACGTTTCTCACTAGAAATATGCTGAGCTCCATTGTATTATACATCTATAAAGCCTTTAGATTTGTTTATGGTACAGCTGCAAAGTAAAGATGCTAATTACCTTACCCACAAGTGACCTTGAAACTGCATCTATTCTTTAAGTTAACAACAGTCCCACTTAAAAAAGAAAAAAAGAAAATATGAAGATTAAAGAGTAAAAATAGTAATTCAAAAGTTCATATTTTGCATATCTTCTCTCAGTGAACTTCAAGTCATGATGTTATTATTCTGTTTCCTCTTTCTCCCCCCACACCCGATCCTATAAATAACAGTAAGATAGGAAACAAAGTAAAACCTTTTGCTGGTGTTTATACCATTAGAAATTTGAAACATGTTTTCCTTTTACCCTGAAAAGTTAGCAAAGTCAGATTACATACATTTTACTTCTTTGCTTATATTCAATTCAGAGGTAGTCTTGCCCTCTCAAAGTAACTACTGTGAGATCCTACTATTTGGCATTAGAAAAACAATTAAAGGCTTTCATAAAATAGAAATTCACAAAAAAGAAGTTCATATCTGCCCATTTTGGAAACCAGAATGGTTAACTATATATATATGTGCTCATATGTACATAACTATATATATATGCTCATTCCTACTGTATTCAACTGATTGAACACAAAAAGACATGTAAATCAATTCCTCAAATATACCCAAATACCTGTTTCTTCAAGAGGAATTGCTATGGGAACAAGAAGATATATCTCTGCTCATTTTTGTTATGATATATGTGAAACTGATTTTGAAAGATGTTACACATTTTTGCCCTTTTTTCTTCTATATTTTGCTCTGCCAGTCTGTCTCTTGGAGCTTTTCTTAGAAGAACCCCAATTAAAAAGCTGTGTGAGTGAAAAATGGCTTCTTTTCACAACAAGGATTCCACACAAGAGGTAAATTTGGTAAATCAGTTCCTCCCTGGCTCCTTGCCATTCACATCTTTTGGTTTTGAAATTCATTTCTTTGTAAGCATAAGGTGGTTGTTTTGAGGTGTTGTCAGGCCTCTGACAGGGTTATTGTGCTTGGTAGAAGGTGGTAGTTTTTGATCAATGTCTTCAAAGTCAAAGCTTGGAAAATAATAGCTGCACATCAAAACCTGGTGCCATAATGTGGTTAACATTGGACTCTTTCAGGTGGCCCCAGGGAATGACCTAATTCTCATGTGAGGCTTTACCGCAATTAGTCATTTATAATGGTATAGTAAGATTAATGTGAAGACATATAGCTTGAGATTCATTATCAAATGAGGTTCACAAAAATTATCACCAGAGGAGAAAATTGAGAAAACCTTTTTACTTTTTGATGTTTATCCTGCCTATTTTTTCTAGATTTCTAATTAATTACATTTCTGTTCTTAGGATATCTCTTATTGACTCACTGTACAAGAATGCTTACGTCTCATTTTTTTGAGCTATTTTATGATATCCTGCCTAATCGAAATTGTTCTTAAACCTTTCTGTTGTACTTTTTCCCTATATTCTTAGCACTTTTCCCAAAGGTGCCTTAAACATATTAAGTTGCTTGAAAATTAGAAATTTTTGCATGTATTGTTGTTGTTCTTAGTTTTTTTCTTCTAGAAGTCATTGATAGCATCTAAAGAGATAGAGGAATTTCATTTATATGTCCATGCAAATAGCATAATTGGCATACATACACTTATATGTACACACATACACACATATACATTACATACAAACACATAAGATTTCTTAAAGAAACTGTAAAATCACAGTTGGAAAATACACAATAAAAAGTCAAATAAATCCATACTTAAAAGTTAAATGTGCCATATGTTTCTCTAAAACTGAAGCACAATGGGGTGCATTAAGAAACTCATTAAATCAATGGAAATAGCAGCTGGGACCCATCAAGATGTCTATTTACTTCACTTCTGAAATAGAAAACAGAAAAATAGTAGACACATTCCATTTCTTCTCAGGTTTGACCTGATGATGATAGCATGGGCTCAGTACAATGAGAAACATAAATGTTTTCTCCTCTTGGCACCTAATTTGATAAATGACCTTTTAACATTCTTTGACTATTTGCCCACTAAAGGCACTTTTTCACTTTTTGAATTTTTCTCATAAAAAAGGAAAACTTTCCCAAAGTACCTAAATAGTCCAGTCAAGTCATACAGCGTACAAAGAGACCTGATAAGTGACTTCACAATGCAGAAAGCCTCAATGTGTCCAGTTTGGCTTTATGGACTTCAGAGTGAAATGAATGTCATAAAAATATAAAATCCCTCCATTGCACTTGTGTATTATCTGAAGAAAGGCCTTGGTTCTCAAGGTTTGGGTTAACTCTTCTATCAAATATAGTTTTAAATGTTCCTATTTATGTCAGACACTTTAAGAATCTGATGAAAGCTGTGAGAACATGTATGCACACATGAACAACATTTTATATAGCATTTTGAGCCCACTTACATTGAAAGCCATAAAATCAAAAGTTCCTCAAGTTTGTTCTTGCTTCAAAATTCTGGCCAGGCACAGTGGCGCACACCTGTAATTCCAGAGGCTCGGGAGCCTGAGGCAGGAGGATCACGAGTTCAAAGCCAGCCTCAGCAAAAGAGAGACACTTAGCAACTCAGTGAGACCTTGTTTCTAAATAAAATACAAAATAGGACTGGGGATGTGGCTTGGTGGTCAAATGCCTCTGAGTTCAATCCCTGGTACCCCCCAAAAAAAGAAACAACAACAAAAAAAATTCTGATTCTATATCAACATCTATACAAAACCTCCTAATTTATAAATCACATACACAAAACTGAAACTAAGTCTCTCAAGCCTCCTGTGGGAGGAATTCAATACAGCATCATGGAATGTTAGAATCTGAGGTGTGCTTACTATTGATTAGTTCTCTGTCGATAGGTTATATCCATGCTTTAACAACAACAACAAAAAAGGTATGCAATGAAATAAGAAAATAAGCCTGAAAAAAGTAACACTCTGCTGTTTTGGTGCAAGAACAAAAATGCATATTCTTTGTTTGGGAGGGTGTACTAGGGATTGAACTCAGGGGCACTCAACCACTCGATATCTCCAATACTATTTTGTATTTTATTTAGAGACAAGATCTCACTGAGTTGCTTCTCACTTTTGCTGAAGCTGGCTTTGAACTCACAATCCTCCTGCCTCAGCCTCCCTAGTTGCTGGGATTACAAGCATGCGCCACTGTGCCCGGCTATAATAATGCATATTCTTGAATATATATTCTTCCTGCAACAGCTTCAAAATTGTCCTTGAGAAAGGTCTAATAATTAAATGGAAGAACAAATATGTTTCCCTGCTTGGTACTTACCATACCGCAAATATGAAACTCTTCAGAGATCACTCAAGTTTTCAAGCATCACCAAGAAGTTCAAAAGTACCAAGTTTCATGTCTAAAGGTGAAATCCAAGTTATTATCCACACTGGTACAACTATGCTGTGGTTTGGATATGGTTTTAGTGTGTTCCTCAAAGGCTCATGAGCTGGAAGCTTGGTCCCCAGTGTGCAGAGCTGGGAGGCTGTGGAACCTCTGAGAGGTAGGACCTACAGAAAGGTGGCTAGGTCATTGGGGCATCACCCTTGGAAAAGATTAATGTAGATCTGAGATCCCAGTGAGTTTGCATAAGGGTGGTTTATTATATGAGAGCAAGGCTGGCCTCAAAATCAGCTTCCCATTTCACCATGTGATTTCTGTATGTTCTCCTTGCTGGTGTGATACCATCTGCCATGAAGGCCACACTGGAAGCCGCACAGATGGAGCTCCCTTACCTTGGACTTTCAGCTTCCAAAACTGGAAACTAAATAAACCTCTTTTCTTTATAAAGTTGCCAGCCTCAGGTATTTTTTATAGCAACAAAAAAGGGACTAATGCAAACCATCTGAAATCCTAAAACAGGTAGAGTGAAGTTCTGTTGTCTTTCAAATTCCAAGCTTCTCAAGGATTCCCTCTTAACATTTTTTGTATCTGTATAATTTTTAAAAAATTAGTTCAATGTTATGAATTTTTGGATGCTGATTACTCCAAATTTTTGATTTTGTGTATTTTTATAAAAATATGACCAATTCCATTTTATCTATGAGTGACTTCTGTCCTGTTCAAAAGGCCTTATGTCTCTTCACTGAAATGAAAATTCTAGCAGGTGTCATATGCTGGGCAGGTAAAGAGACATGTCTTTGTGTCGGTAGTTTCTGAGATTTTCAAGTTCTCAACAGAGATACAGACATTGGATATTTGACTTTAGGTGGAAAGCGGGGCCATCACTTCAGTCTCAGTGATCCCATGTCCCATGTCGTGGCCGCCAATGTGCTGTCTTGTGTCCGTGAGCTTGCAAATTCCTCCGTTGACTCACCTGATACACCATTCTTTCTCGTCTTTCTCATTTACAGCCAAATTTCAGAAAGAGTCATCTGATACTCCAGCTCTATTTCCTCATCCCATATTAATTCCTCACTCACTTCAAATTGCCCTCTATCCCCTCTGCCCACCAACGCACATAAGGTCAGCACTTAAGCACATAGAGTCAGACAGTTTTCTATCTTCTCCTTGCTTGACCTCTCAGCAGTATTCAGCACAGCTGCGTTCAGAGTGCTTAGAATTCTCTTCACTTCCATGACACCAATTTTCCTATTTTGTTTTTTTTTTCCTACTTCTCTAATTCATGGTCACATTTGTTGATGGTTCCTTTTTTCATCTAGAAATCTGTCATCATTTCATTGTGTGGTTGTTATTACTTAATGTCTAACTCCTCACATGAAGACAATAAACGGAGCTGCTCTGTTCCCCGCTGTGTTCTCAATGTCTTGATCTACAAATGGATATAAACATGTGCTAGTGAAATGAGTGGAGAAGGGCTAGAGGGAGGCAAGGTGTGACAGTTCTCATGGGCTTCTGGAATCATTTCAGGGGATTATAAAAAAACAGTTCATTTTACTTTAGAGTGTTTGAAGTGTGTGTCCTGGGGGAGAGGGGGTAATAACACTTTAATCCATTAATTTTGCACTCTGTAAAATATATACAAAGATATTGTCACAAATGTGGAAATTTTAATACAACATTATTTTGTAATAGTTCTGTGGAGACATGTTCAGCATTCTGTCTGCATTGATTCAGTCCTCTGGAAAGCAGACATCCAGACTATTAGAACAAGATGTTCTAGGGGTGGAGGACTATGAAGGATAAAGGGCAGTGGGAATAGTAGTAGGTAGGAAACCTCTGTCCATGGTGCAAATGGAAAGGGAAGCAGGATCAAGGACAGAGTCCAAGACTGTTGTGTAGCCTGAAAAAGACTCAGTTTGAAGTCTAAGGTCCTCATAGTAGGGTCCTCAAACGAACTCTTCCAGGAGTCCTGCCTAGGCAGAATTGGCCTGCCTCTAATCATTTGCCAGGAGATGCAGCAGAGAGTGAGACATCTGTGTGGGTGGCTTCCTTGCAGCAGTTTCTCTCCTGAAGGGGGAGCCGAGTGGTGAATTCTCAAGGCTGCCACAGTCTGAAGATTTTTGTAAGTCACCTCTAAAATATGTGCAATGGGGGGCTGGGTGGTGGCTCAGTGGTAGAGCTCTTGCCTTACATGCGTAAGGCACTGGGTTCGATCCTCAGCACCACATAAAAATAAATAAAGATATTGTGGGAGCCGGGCGCAGTGGCTCAAACCTGTAATCCCAGCACTTAGGGAGGCTGAGACAGGAGAATCGCGAGTTCAAAGCCAGCCTCAGCAACAGCGAGGTGCTAAGCAACTCAGTGAGACCCTGTCTCTACATAAAACACAAAATAGGGCTGGAGATGTGGCTCAGTGGTCAAGTGCCCCTGAATTCAATCTCCAGTACCAAAAATAAATAAATTAATTAATTAATTAAATAAATTTAAAAAACTAAAATATGCCCAATGGATTAGCTCCTAACATTATTCTATGGACAGGAAGGTCTAGTCAGAAATGACCCCATAATTATCTGTCAAAATAATTTATAAAATTTTTCCACAATAATGAATATGTAATAACTATTATTTATTATTTATTTTTCCTTTTGAACTCCTAAGAGTTTATTTAAAGGTTTGTGGAGCATGATGTGTCAAAAATTGCACTGAGACCCAAGATATAGGCATAATCTCTGCCTTATTTGGCTTGTCCCTTCTCAGAAAAAAATTCATACACTGGAATGAGATAGTGAGCTGCTTATTTTATGACCTTTGTGATAACTGCTTCAGGTACTTTTTCTCAAACTATGGTTTTGTTTTAGTCGGTTTTTCATCATTGTGACAAAAAGACCTGAAAAGAACAATTTTAAGGAGAAAAAGTTTATTTAAGGCTCACAGTTTCAGAGGCCTCAGTCCATAGATGGCCAACTTCATTGCTCTACGCCAGAGTTGAGGCAAAATATCATGGCAAAAAGGTATGGAGGAAGCCAGGCGCGGTGGCTCAAGCCTGTAATCCCAGCACTTAGGGAGGCTGAGACAGGAGAATCGCGGATTCAAAGCCAGCCTCAGCAATGGCGAGGCGCTAAGCAACTCAGTGAGACCCTGTCTCTACATAAAACACAAAATAGGGCTGGGGATGTGGCTCAGTGGTCAAGTGCCTCTGAGTTCAATCCCCAGTACCAAAAAAAAAAAAAAAAAAGGTATGGAGGAGGAAAGCAGCTCAGAACATGGCCACCTGGAAGCAGAGATACTCCCCTTACCTGGAACAAAATACCTACCCCAAAGGCAAACCCTAATAACTCACCTCCTCCAGCCACACCCTGCCTGCCTATGGTTCCCACCCAGTTAATCCCTATCAGGGGATTAATACACTGATTAGGTTAAAGTTCTCATAACCCAATAATTTCACTTCAAAACTCTCTTGTATTTTCTCACACATGAGCATTTGGGGGAGACCTCATATCTCAACCATAACATGTTGCTATTTAATTCTTTACTCCACTTATGTCTGCTTCTTGCTGAGACAAGATGGTTGCCCTACTTTTTACATAAATTTCTCATATATTTGTTAAAATAACAAACTTTTATCAAATGTGATATATGCCTAACCACATGTTGGATAATAGCTGGTTTGTAATATTTTATTTAATGGCCATATCATTCCTATGAGATACTTATGCCCACTATTTCAAAATAACAAAACAGATGTTGAAAGTTGATATATAAATTCAAATTTGCTTCATGTCAAAACTCATGTTCTTTCTACTGTAGCTGAATATGTGTTTAAGGTTATTATGGAAGGAGAGGAATTTGAGGTGGCCCTTGTATCAGCAAATGCAGAATTGAATATACTAGAAACGTACACTTTTTCCTAGCCCAGAGCCAAGAAAACCTCCAGAAATCAAAAGATGTTCCTTATTTCAAGTCACTTGGCTCTTGACCATCTGATCCCAAATATCCAAAGAATCTTTCTTAAAATCAAGTTTTCTGAACAGGGCTCTTATCTCATGAAAATGTCAACAAATTGTGACAAATGTTATGATAGAATTATTATTATCTACCTGAGTCTTTTGCTTTAGAACAATGAAATTCCGCCCTCGAAAAGTTCCAGAGGAATAATATTAACACCAAAATAAAACTAATAGCAGCAATCTTTCAACTATTACCAATTTGTAGATTTACTTAGAGTGGTTTTGGTTTAAGCTTTAATTTTATACTCCATTAATTTCAAAATGACACATTTTGAACAAGTTCTGAACAAGTTAAAATGAGATCTGTCTGCCAAACTATCAGCCTACATTTATATTTGTGTTTCATGATACCAGACATATCTGTAAAAATATTCCTTCTTCAACTAATGCATCTTATGTAATTTTAATTGAAAACTGATGTGTGGTTTCTGAAAGACTAAAGATCACATTCTCTTGTCTACTTTTCTTCTCAGGTATTTTTGACCTCCTTTGAGTAAAACAACTTCAGTCTACCATCTCTAGGAATTTATGGCAGATGGACAGAGCAGATAGAAGTACCAATTAAAAACAAAAATAGGAATGTATACTTCAATCATTGACGATAATAAACAGAGATAGAGTAGCTAATTAATTGGGGTTCAGTAAATGTAGGATTACATTTGTCTCAAGGTGCTCAGGCCAATAATTTTAGAGAAATAACTTTTACCACTTGATTTTAGTACCCACTGTAATTCCATATTCTAAAAAACCACAATAAAATTTAGGAATTTTCTAACAATCTTCTGTCTCTGTCTTTAGTAATCTTTCTTTTTTCCTTTCTTTTTTATTATTAGAGTTATATGTAATGATGGAATTCATTTTGACTTAATTATAAAAGCATGGAATATAATTTGCTTCAATTCAATTCCCCAGTAATTCCCCTTTTCCTCTCCTGCTTCCTTCCTCTGTTCCTTTTCCTCCACTGATCTTTCTACTATTTATTTATAGTTTTTTTTTGTTTGTTTGGTTTTTTTTTTTGGTACTGGGGATTGAACTCAGGGGTACTCGACCACTGAACCACATCCCCAGCCCTATTTTGTGTTTTATGTAGAGACAGGGTCTCACTGAGTTGCTCAGCGCCTCGCTGCTGCTGAGGCTGGCTTTGAACTTGCGATTCTCCTGTCTCAGCCTCCCTAAGTGCTGGGATTACAGGCTTGAGCCACCGTGCCCGGCTATAGTTTTTTTTTTAATTGATGCCTTGTGGATATCCATAAAGGTGAGATTCATATATCTATGTTCATATATCTATGTAGGAAAGTTTGGGCAGATTGATTCCACCATTCTTCCCTTTCCCATTCCTCTCTACTCCTCAATCCCTTTACTCAAACCCACTGATTGCTCTTCTATTTTCATTAAATTCACCCCCTCCCCATTTTTTCTCTCTTTTCTTTATGTTGATCTTGTTTCCACACATCAGAGAAAACATTTGACCTTGATTTTCTGGCTTGTTTCACTCAGCATGATGGCTTCCATTTCCATCCATTTACTGGTATATGCCATAATTTCCTTTTCCTTTATGACATAGTAATACTCTGTAATATATATATATCACATTTTCTTTATGCATTCACCTGTTGCTAGGCACGTAGGTTCATCCCGTAGATTGGTTATTATGAATTGTGCAGATATAAACATGGATGGTGGTTCCATTCCTAGTTCTTTATGAGTCTCCATACTGTTTTCCAGAATGGTTGCACTAATTTGTAGTCCCACCAACAAATGTATGTATCTTTTCCCCCACATCTTTGCCAACATTTATCATCATTTGTATTCTTGATAATTGTCATCCTGACTGGAGTGAGATAAAATATCAATGTAGTTTTATTTGCATTTCCCTGATTGACAGGGATATTGAACATTTTTTCATATATTGATTGTCCATTTCTATTTCTTCTTATAAGAAATATCTGTTTAGTTCTTCTTCCATTTATTTAAATGAGTTAATTGGATTTTTACTCTTTTGTTCATGGTTTTTGGTGTTAGGTTTTTTGAGTTCTTTATGTATCCTAGATATTAATGCCCTATCTGAAGAGCAAGGGGCAAAGATCTTCTCCCAGTATTTTGTTTTCACAGATACTTTTGATCTTCAGTTGGTTGAATCCACAGATATGGAACCCATGGATACTAAGGATCAACTTTATTGTCTTTTCTTGTTTTCTTTCATTTTTTTTTCTTTTTCTCTTTCTTTCTTTATTTTTTTTATGGTGCTGGAGATTGAACCAGGGCCTTGCGCATGTGAGGCAAGCAGTCTACCAACTGTGCTATATCCTCAGCCCTCTTCTCCCATTCTATAGGCGCTCTCTGTACACTTTAAATTGTTTCCTTTGCTGTGCAGAAGTTTTTTAATTTGATGCCATACCAGTAATAAATTATTGGTTTTATTTCTTGTGCATTAAGAATTTTGTTAAGGAAGTCAATGCCTGTGCCAATATGTTATATTGTTGAGTCTACATTTTCCTCTAACAATTGCAGAATTTCTGGTCTTGTTCCTAGGTCTTTGATCCACTTTGAGTTGACTTTTTTGCAGGGTGAATCAAGTTTCAATCTACTACATATGGATTTCTAATTTTCTCAGCAGCATTTGTTTTAAAAAGGCTGTCTTTTCTCAAATGTGTTTTTGGCATCTTTGCCAAGTATCAGATGATGGTATCTATGTGGGTTTGTATCTATGCCTTCCATTCCATTGGTCTTCATGTCTGTTTTGGTGCCAGTACCATGCTGTTTTTGCTACTGTATCTTTGTAGTACAATTTGAGGCTCAATATTGAGATGCCTTCAGCATTGCTCTTTTTTCTCAGGATTGCTTTGACTTTTCTGTTCTGTTATTCTTCCAATTTAATTTCAGAACTTTTTTTTCTAATTTTGTGAATAATGTCATTGGTATCTTAATTTGGATTGCATTGAACCTGTATAATGCTTTTGGTAGTATGACCATTTTTATAATATTAATTCTGCCTATCCAAGAACGTCGGAAATACTTCCATCTTCTAAGGTCTTTTTCAATTTCCTTCTTCATTGTTCTATGATTTTCATTATAGAGGTCTTTTACATCCTTCATTAGATTAATTCTCAGGTTTGGTTTGGTTTGGTTTAATTTTAGGTTATTGTGAATGAAATATGTGTCCTAATTTATTTTTCAACAGATTCATTATTGGAGTATTAGAAAACCAATTGATTTATTTATGTATGTTACTCTTACGTTTTTCTATTAGGATACATTTGTTGAGCCACTCTAGAGGTCTTCTGGTAGAGTTTTTTGGGTCTTCTAAATATAAAATCATACCATCAGCAGAAATAATTTGACTTCTTTTCCTGGTTAAATCCCTTTAATTTCCATCTCCTGTCTGATTGTTCTGGGTAGAGTTTCAAGGACTATGTTGAATTTGAGTGCTGAGAGTGGACATCCTGGTCTTGTTCCTATTTTTAAAGGACATGCTTTCAGTTTTTCTCTGTTCAATATGATGTTGCCTGATTTGAATAATTTCCTGTATTCTACTGATTTTGGAATTTGTTTTTATTTTCCAGGGACCTTGAGGTATAGTTAGATTATTTATTTGAAAAACCAAGTTCAAACCCAACTCTGTTATCCTAAAAATAACATAAACTTGGCAAGATTGTTAACTTCCCTCAAACTATACCCTTTTTATGTAATAACAAAAACTGAGCATGAGGATTACACAGATGATAATATATGTCCAAATATCTTGAGAAGTGTCTGATGTGTTTAGACATTCAGCAATTTTGAGTTGGCTTAATCCTATCAACAGTGCTAAGCATGCTGTTGCTTCTGCAATACTTTTCAAAAGACAGGGAATTCTTTGCCATGTTCTCTATGATATTAAAATCTGTAAAACTAGAAACATCTACACCAACAGCATTAAATGTGAATAAATATTAAGTACTTTTGGAGTCTTACAGTTTCTACTCCAACATGTAAGGAGCTTGAAGTCATTATTTTCCTTAGTAACAAACAAAAGTTAAACCAACAACTCTTTAGGCACAATTGAGAAGTAAAATTGAAGGGCACATTGCTACCCCCAAAATTGAAGACAGGTAGATACAGAGAATCATACTCACTGGATAGAAACCCAGGTTCCTCTACCAGAACCAGTGCCAAAATAGGAAAACCTAAACTGCAGTTGATGATTTGCTGGAGTATCACTATGCACAAGTCTAAAAGTTAAAAACTCCAGAGGGACCCAACACTTCTGTGAGTTTCACCTCCAGGAGATGTTTTTATTTAGAAGGCTTACCTTCAATACAAACTATTTTAACCCATGCTAACTAGCTGAAGTTTTATCAAAGTGCAACCAAGCTGGAGGAAAGGAAATACATAACTCCAGTCCTCTGCAGCCATACTGTTCTGCCTAATGTGTGTGTGGGGGCGGGGGCTGAGAAACACTAGTGAAATTCACAAACCAGGGATGCACGCTCACCATGAAACTGGACCTACTCATAAGATTATAGAATACTTCCCTTTCTTCACTCCTCACTGCCACATTAATAAAGCTTCCATATCAATGTTCTTTTTACCTAACACATCATATCTAACTTTCAATGAAAACTTGTGAGTTCCAATGAATCCAGAACCATATGCAAATATGGCAGAGATGCTAGATTTATGAGACTGAAAATTTAAAACAACTCTAATCAATATATGCTCACAGAGCAAATGGAAAAAATAGACAACATGCAATAGGAAGTGGTTAAAGTACAGAAGTGAGAATTCTAAGAAAAGAAAATAAGGAATCACAAACACTATACAGAATTGAAGAATGCCCCTGATAGACTCATTAGTAGATTGGACAAGATTGATAAAAGAATCTCTGATTTTTAGGATATATCAATAGAAACTTCAAATACTGAAAAGTAAAGAGAAAAAGACAAAACAAAACAAAAATTTTAAAAGCATAAAGCAAAAAGTCCAGGATATCCAAGTGTAGTGGAAAATCTTCAAAAAGATGTAACACCACAGATAATAAGAATATGAGAGAAGGTGAGAAAGAGGAGAAATACTTGAAACAATAACTAAGAATTTCTTCAAATTAACATCAGAGTCAGACACCACCAAACCACAGATCCAGGAAGCTCAGAAACACAAAGTAGGATAGATGTGAAAACAAAACAAAACAAAACAAAAATACCACACCTAGAGATGTCTTCTAAAATTGCAAAAACAATGTAAAAATCTTCAAAGGAAAAGTACCACCTTACCTAGAAGGGCAAAATAAAAATGACATCTCATTTTTAAGAAACCATACAATCAGAAGAGAGTGGAGTAAAATAGTCAGTGTTAAGAGGAAAAAAAATTTAAAAACACCATCTTAGAATTCTTAGTCTTGTGAAATTGGCCTTCAAAAGTGAAGAAGAAATAAAAACTTGCTCAGACAACAAAAATTAAAGGAATTTGTTTCCAGTAAAATTGTCTTCAATAAAATGTTAAAGGAAGTTTTTCAAAGACAAAAACAGTGATATAAATCATAAACTAAGATCTACATAAAGTCATAGCATTAGAGAAAGTATGAGCAAAAGCAAAATAAAAACTTTTATTTTTCTTATTACTTGACCTAAGTGGTAATAGTTCAAAGTAATAATAGCAGCAATGTGTGGTTATAATTTAACTATACATAAAATGAATGATATCAACCCCACAAAGGATAGAAAGGAGAAATTAGGAACATTTTGTTATTTACAGTGCATGTGAAATAGTACTTGTTAATAGACTTGGATTAGTTGTAAATATATATTGCTAACTCTAGGGAAACCACAAAATAAATAGAAAAATGTAGAGTTAATGTGCTAAGGAAAGAGAGAAAATGTAATTTAAAAAATGCTCAAACCACACAAAGGCAGAAAAAGAGTGGAAGGCAAAAACAGGAACCAAGGACCAGGGAAATTAACAAAAAACAGTAGCTAATGTGGGAGATATTGATCCAGTTATATAAAAAAACTAAATGTTAATGGTCTACCTATAACAGTAAATAGAGATCGATCATCAGAGTGGATCAAAAAAACAATATTCAACTATATTACCTACAAGAAAGCCACTTTAAAAAAAAAAAGTAAAGGGATAGAAAAAGATATAACAGGGTAGTACTAATGAAAGAAAGTGTACTGTTCATTGAAAGTGCATATAAAGATGTTTAATATGAAGAATGTAATCTGCTTATAATTTTGTGCAAAGTTAGAAAAATTATGATTGTAACAATTTTTTTTCTATTTGCCTCAACAAATGTTTTCAGTGAATAGTGTGTACAGCTTCTGAAAATTAGTTTTTTTTCTGTATGTTTGATAACATGTATTAAAATGCAACTTTTGAGGAAAAAAAATAAAGTATAAAAAAAAAAAAAAAGAAAGTGAAAGAAGCTAAAATAACCAGTTGGTTCATACTGAGTGCTCCTCCAATTCCAAGCTAATTGTTTTTGATAACTTTGAACAAATACTCAGAATTATGCTACCCACCTTGATAGAGTGACAAGGACTGGATTCACCCTTCTCCCCACACGATTTAAAAAGCAGACAAAAATATATCAAACATTGTTTTTCAGATATTGAACAATAGGAAAGGAGATCAGAAGGTAATACAAAAATGAAGGAAGTGAAAGTTCATTAGGGCCAAGGAAAAATTATTTGAGAAAGGACATGGCTGGCAATATCAAAACTTTGATTTTCACTTTGAATGCCTCATTGCTGGTCAAGCAAGTTAAGAACTAAATGGGCTCATTGATTGTAGTTTAAAAAAATGGGAGGGAGGCGTTACTGAAAAGACAGGGATATTTTAGGCAAAAGGCCATGTGTACTTTTCCTTCATAGTTTCAATCCTGACCACAAATACTACAATATCATGAGGTCAAAGAAAAGGAAGAGAAAGAAAAAACAGAAGTAGTCATTCATTGGAATATTGTAGAAGTATAGTCTGAGACATTAGTAGATTAGACCTCAGCAATGTGGCAACATCACATAATTTTGTAACATAACCAGGTTTCATCAGAAGTGCAAAAGCAACTAAGCACCTTCCATTCTGTGGTCACACATCATTCTATAATGTTATGGAGAAAAATGTATTCTTATTTATGGACTATTTTCCTATAATTGGGAGAAATGATAAATTCTTTTAAGGTTCTTCTCTATTTCATTTTAAAATTATTTATGACATTGAATGCAAGTCCTGATATGTACTATGTACTCATCAAATGTTTGCTGAATAAACAAATATGTAAGTAAAAGAATAACTAGATATCATTGATACTAAAAATATTCATTAAAATGTTCATATATGCTTTAGTTCCAAGTCTGCAGATATATTACTCTTCTCACATTTAATAATACTTTAAAGCATTCCTTTGAATCAGTAGTTTCATTCCATAAAAAATACACTACTGTTTATGAAAGATGCCCATGTCCCTTGTAATATACCAATCACAAAAGATAATAATCTTTTATTCTATAATAGAACATATGACACTTCATTACGTGTGTGTATTTTGTTTTCTGATGCCAATTATTCCCACAAATATCAGAGTACATGACTACCCAACCCAAATGAAAGGTGAGAATGACCTGCATAATATATTGCAGCTACCAGTATGAATGTTGAAATGTACTTTAACAAAACAACGTTAGAGTAGCTTAAAATAAAGTTATACTCCATTGAAATCCATGAAAGGAATTAAAAAGAATAAATATAATGTCTGTGGTGGAAGGTAAGAATGGCTATGAACATGGACATAAAGCAGAGTCATGATTCTACTTTAGTAGAAGGTATTCTACTATTTAGTCTAGGTATTCTATTTTGGGTTTGTTTTTTTGTTTTTGTTTTGGTACTGAAGATTGAACTCAGGGGCACTCGACCACTGAGCCACATCCTCAGCCCTATTTTGTGTTTTATGCAGAGACAGGGTCTCACTGAGTTGCTTAGTGCCTTGCCATTGCTGAGGCTGGCTTTGAACTCGCAATTCTCCTGTCTCAGCCTCCCTAAGTGCTGAAATTACAGGCTTGCGCCACCGCGCCTGGCTGATAGTCTACTTTGAATACCTCATTGCTATCCAGCTTTATTACTTTTATTGCTTTCTTGCAGCAGTAACAATTTATCCATTGACGAATACAATATTTAGTAACAGCATTATTAATATTAATCATCAGTGTGACTACACTATGTCCCCCTCCATTTACACAGTTTGAAGCTCTGTTCTCCCTTCTTTGTCAATATAGACTGAGGCAACTAAGGGTGGCTTCTTGCTCTGCATTGATGATAGGACTTCTGTTACATTGACTAATCTATTCAATTATTGATTTCTTCAGCTTTAAAGTAAGCATGAAACAGTATTTTCTTCATTAGGTGTTTAAAAACTATCTCATTAGTTAAAAAAGAAAATGTATGTAAACCACCTTGAATTTAATATATGTCTTCTATTACTATTTCCTAAGGCAAAAAAACCTACACTGGTTAACTGAATTTACAAAAAAAATTCTCAAAATCAAAATGCAAGAATTACTTTTTTTGCTTCTTCCAGACTAATGAAGTGGCATAAAATTTGTCTTGTAGAAATTGCTGTGAGTCAGTCTTTATCTCATCAGTCTTCAAGCTATTTTTATATCTACTGTGCCAGATTTCTTCATAATGTCCCACAAAACTCCGTAGAGGCCTTACAGCCAGCTAACTCTCTTTTGCCCTTTTATGACTCATCTCCCCAGTACCTGAAAACTGATCACAATTCAATTTAAAAATTTTAGAAATCAAAAAAGAACTAAATAGAAAGGAAATCTAAAAACATACTAGATTGAAACCATAGGGAATATTTCTGGCTTAAGTTGTATAACTTGTTTATAGCTACTGACTTTCTGATGATAGTCGTTCAATGAGTATAAATAGATCCAGTTGAAGGAAAACATCTGTCCATTAAACATTAGACATCTAAAAGTTATTGAAGTCATGTTTGTATATCTTATTTCATTCTGTAACATAAAGCAAGGCTTTAAAAAAAAAAACATAAAGCAAGGCTTTTTATGACCAGAAAACTTGTTGAAATTACTGACTATGAAAATGTGTCTCAGAAATAAGCACATATAACATTTTTCATGCAGTTTCTATGAGAATAAAGGACCCTCTGAAGCCCATATGGATTCTGTTAAGACTACATTAATAGAAGATTTTAAAATCTCTATTTTGAATCTGACAATATGCTAGCAAGTTGTCCTATTACTCTGTTTTAGTTTGATATTTTTCCATAGGCATGCAATTAGTTTGCATAGATACATGCACATAGAAAATTGTAGCTCCCTCCCCATGCACATATAATATTCAACTTATAAAACATTAATGCATGCACACACAGGAGTCTGTACTGAGCATCCTCTGGAAAATGGACTGAGAGCCAGCCCATCTGCATTGCTTAGATATCCCTAAATGCAACTATCCCTTGGTATACATTTCACTGGTGCTGTGGTTTATCTCTTGCACCAAAGACTTTCTTTCTTTTTTTTTTTTTTTTTTAATTTTTTTAGTTGTGGATGGACACAATATCTTTATTTATTTATTTTTATGTGGTGCTGAGGATCGAACCCAGTGCCTCACACATGCAAGGCAAGCGCTTTACCACTGAGCCACAATCCCAGCCCCAAGACTTTCTTATACATTAGGTTGAGTTCATTCTCAAGATTCTATGTTTCTATTCAATTCCCAAAAAGAGTTTTTCTTTTGGAGTCCTGCGCTCCCACACTAAACCCAAGATAGGTCATCTGTAACAAACTCAATTACCAAAAGAACACACCAACAAAATTAGTGGTGGCCTTATTTGTCAGGCATTTTGCTTACGTAGTTTCCAGATCTTAGCTCTTCTATATGTCTTGTCTTGTCACCATTTTACAAACAGTAAAAATCAGTCTTCAAGTTGTGCTCCATTTGTGTACAATGTGTCAAAATGCATTCTACTGTCAACTAATTAGAACAAATTTAAAAATTTTAAAAATTAGCCTGGCGCAGTGGCGCAAGCCTGTAATCCCAGCACTTAGGGAGGCCGAGACAGGAGAATCGCGGATTCAAAGCCAGCCTCAGCAAGGGCGCGGAGCTAAGCAACTCAGTGAGACCCTGTCTCTACATAAAACACAAAATAGGGCTAGGAATGTGGCTCAGTGGGAGAGTGCCCCTGAGTTCAATCTCCAGTACCAAAAAAAAAAAAAATTTAAAAATTAAAACAAAGTCATAAAAAAAAATCAGTCTTCAGAAAAACTTGAGTGATTCTCCCCAAACCAAATACCAAATATGTAATTTCTATTATAACACAAACCAACTCCTGGGTTGTTTGGAGCATTATTCTCTGGATATCTACAACAACTTTACATACCCAAGCTAAATGTCCTTAGTGCTCACCAAAGTGATATGTATGAAAAAGTGTAAAATATGTTCTCTCTTATGTGTTAGGTTGAGTAAGTTCCAGGAGGTTAACTAGCACTGACTCAGTCTTTTTCCCTAGATGTCTTTCAAAATCAGTAAGTTACAGATATTTTTTCAGGCTTGCAACAGTGATCTAGGCCACCACACAGTTATTTTAAGTCATTGCTCCTATTTCTGTAAACCAGTTGCTCACATACTCAGATCTAGAAAGCTCTGCCTCCCCTCCCTCTTCTTTCTCCCCAACGCCAACTGTATCTCCACTTCTTCACTACATGACAGACTGACAGACATGGCTAAGTGTACCTTGTTTAAACATCTGCTTTATTACTGATGAGTGACTGCCCTATGGGTAGGCAGATTTTTTTCTTATCTTTCACTCAGGAATTCAGATAGTCTGATTAGAAAGCTGAACTGCTTGGAGGATCCTGACAGATGCCTCTTACTTTCTTTTAAGACCACCATGAATGCCCAGGCATTCCACACAGACAATCTTCAGTGGAGAAACAACCATCTGTTTAGGTACTTGGCTACATCAAACATGCATTTAGCTGAGGAATCCCACTTCCACACCCAAGGATTAGTTTGCTCCTGGGAAATAATTAGAGCAAGAACCATTTATCTTTTGAGTGTTGTGAGTGTGTTAAGGGTCAGTTGTTGTAATTGTATAATGGAGTGACTGCTGAGAGGAGTGACTATTGGCAGAACTAAAATATAACCTGGAGAAAATTAAAAACTGAAAAAAGGAAGAAAGCAAGCCCAAAATTTTATGTATAAATAGAAAGAACAAGAAAGAACATAGATATTTTTATAACTTGTAACTGTGTTAGAGCTTCTTTGTAGAAATAATCTAAAACAAAGGATATTCTGGGATCAAGAACCAGGGATAATAATTTTGGATTTAATGATACATATGAAAATAAGTAAAGGATTCAAAGTACACATTATTATACGCTAGTAAAAATCTTCCAGAAAAGAAAAATATGACTCACTCTAACTTCATGGGCAAGGTTAAATTCTGAAAAATCAGTTACATCAAAGAATTCTAAACATTATATGAAGAAATTGAGGCTCAGAAGAAAGAAGTCTGTTGTGGGAGATGTTAAAAATAAGTGCAAGAGGAGGGCAGAAAAGGAAAGTAGCAGTGTTGCTACCAATTGCTCGAGGGGTTGTCCTTTATCTCTTTCCTCAGCTAACCGCCCACTGCTCACACTTCTCACTATGGTAAGTTCCTGGGCTTTGATGGGATATTTTCTCCACCAGTGTCACTCTTCCTCCAGATAGTCTCTTATGTGTTTTCTCCATGTGTGGTTACTCTGATGCCTCTTAGAGAGGGCTTCCCTAACCGTGCAACTTAAAGAGCTTCCCAGAAACTATCACGTTACTGTTGTATTTTTACCACTTGACATATTCTTGACTGTTTTTAAGTTTTAAATCTGTTTCAGAAACCCTGTCTCATTTACCACTGCATTTTCAGCACTTAGCACATTTCAGACACTCAATAACTATTGAACAAATCAAGTAAACACAAAAGTATTTATCTTATTTATTATAGAACAATTTCTTCCAAAACACAAGACCCATGGGAGACTCTTTTGGTGAATATATACTCACTTTTTTTTTTTTTTTTGGTACCAAGGATTGAACTCAGGGGCATTCAACCACTGAGCCACATCCGTAGCCCTATCTTGTGTTTTATGTAGAGACAGGGTCTCACTGAGTTGCTTAGCACCTCGCCATTGCTGAGGCTGGCTTTGAACTCCCAATTCTCCTGTCTCAGCCTCCCTAAGTGCTGGGATTACAGGCTTGAGCCACCACGGCGCCCGGCTATATCCTCACTTCTTAAAGAGAATGAGGCTGGGGGCTGGGACTGTAGCTCAGCGGTAAAGCGCTTGCCTCGCATGCGTGAGGCCCTGGGTTCGATCCTCAGCACCACATACAAAACAATAAAATAAAGACATTGTGTCCATCTACAACTAAAAAATATTAAAAAAATTAAAAAAAAAAAGAGAATTAGGCTGTAGGACAAATACAGGCTCACATACTTCTCCAGTTCCTAAAAGAGGTTCTGGGAAATGGTACACTTCCCATCCAGTGGACTTGGCTCTGGAAGACTTACAGTGCAGCTGGTTGAAGCAGAAGTGCCTCCTTCACCCAGTGCAATAAGATCTAATAAAGCCAGATGTTTCTGTAGAGATTAAGCCCCTCCCCACACTGCCTTTCCATGGCTTGACTCTACCTGCTAGAATACATTGCTCAGTAGATATCAGGGTCTCTCAGTTTAACAACAGCAGTGACTCTTGTTCCTAACTCAAAGAAAAGCCTCAATAAAAGGATAGATATTTTGAAAGTGTGCATTCTGGTACAGCCAACTGTGGAGACTGGATTAGAATGTGAAGACAAGGAATAAGACTCTTCACTAATGAATACTGGCATCTAGTATGTGCTCCATAAATCATGGGTAAGTAGTATTTTGTCAAAAAAATAGAATAGGGAACAGGATGAAAAAATGCAAAGGAAAAAATGTCTATGGCCTCTGTTCCCTTATCTGAACAAACAAGAAAACAAAAGAAGGGCAAAATAAGAACTTGTCACATACTAATCACATCTACACAGAATACTTTAGTCCTGACAATTTCCTTTCAAGCATATGACTAACTGTAAGCTTTTTGAGAATAGGGACAGTCTTTCATCTTTTGAATCCCATCCCTTTATTCTCCATTGTCTGGAACATTATAAGGGCTTAATAAGCAATTGTAAATTGGACTGATTATATCTGAGAGTATGATGATCAAGACTTTCTTGGGACCTATTGAGTTTCTTCAGAGAGCTAGAAAATAGATCAGAAGAATTCAGTATCACTTGGGGGACATTTGCAAAATGGGAAATTTATCACAGCGTATGGAAACATTCTCTAACAATTCAGGCTAATGACAAACACAATGGGTTGCTTGTTTATGGTGTTTGGCAGTGTGTGTACTTGTAAGCATGACTGGAAGTGAACCTGTGCTGGGGCAAAGCTAGTTCTTCTCACCCTAGATGCCTTGGGAAAAGAATGAACATTTTCTTTCTGAAGCCCAGGAAAGAAAAACCCTCAGATATAGTGCCTCCCTTGCTCCAGGACACAGGGTGTTGGACACAGGGTGTCGCGATTCTCCTGTCTCAGCCTCCCTAAGTGCTGGGATTACAAGATTATATTTTGTCTTCTAAATTAAATATAGGGTTGTTTTTTGTTTGTTTGTTTTTGTTTTTTTTGGGTTTTTTTGGTAATCTTGTTTCTTTTTTGTTTTTTGCATAATAGTGAGATGGTTTAGGGTTAAAAATTAATACAGCCCTTATCACATATTAATTTTCAGTAAAAGAAATAAGAAAGAGGTCTTTGTGTAAAATATAGCTACTTATAACATTTTTAATTCAAATGCCATGTTGAAAAAGAGATCTTAATAAAAACATTATTTCTTTTTTTGGGGGGGGGGGTTCCCAGGGATTGAACTCAGGGGCACTTGACCGCTGAGCCACATCCCCAGCCCTATTTTGTATTTTATTTAGAGACAGGATCTCACTGAGTTGCTTAGTGCCTCACTTTTGCTGAGGCTGGTTTTGAACTTGCAATCCTCCTGCCCTATCCTCCAGAGCCGCTGGGATTACAGGTGTGCTCCACCATGCCCAGCTTGAAATTATTTTTTCTTAATCTAAATTTGTTAGAATCTACTGATATCCAACTACACAGCATAATTATGTGTGTAATAAGTAATAAAACAAAACAAAAATAAATTCAGTCCTTTGGTTCATGTGGACTAGTAGATTTGATCTTTGCATTTGTCATTTCATTATTCCATTCATACATGTGTTAAAAAAACATGTGCCTAACCTTGTGTACTAGGAATAAAAACATCTCCAACTTCAAGGACCTTGTAAGTTAGGGAGAGATACAGATAAGCAGACTAACCATTGCCAAAAATACAAAGGTATTTCTAAGATAGAAATAGCCTTGAAATTCTAAGAGGACACAAAAATACATACTAATGAGCCTAGAAAAGGTTAAAACAGGCTTAGTATGAGTGGTGACACTAAAGAGGAACATTGAAATTTGCAGTAATCTGTGGAAGAGCGCTTCTCCCCTGTGGAGTTTGGAGTATGTGTGGGGTTTGCAGTTGTACCAAAGGTTGGGCAGAGAGCTACTACAATACATTTGATGCAAAAAGGCCAGGGGTACAAGACATCTTGCCATGAGAGGGGATTCTTGCACAACTAGAAACTGTTCTGCAATTCACACATTTTTTCTAAAATTTGAATATTTAAATTCCACACAGTTTTATATATAACCACAAAATATCCTTTATACAGTTATGCACTAAATTTTGCAGAATGAAAACCACTTGTAAGTTAAGGAAAAATTTAGACTTTTTAACTTTTCCAAGAGTACTACATCATCCCAACAACAAAAACACTACTCATGATACTAATGAACCCAACACAACACTTTGTATCTGTCTGCATTTGCAACTTTTCTATTCTAAGCACATGTGTATGTGTGTAATTTCAAGATATGATATATTACTTTAACAATACTCAATTTCAAATTGAAAATCAAATTTATTAGTAATAGATGCAAGTATCTGACTACTTTATTATGTCTTCAAGTATTTATGAGTCCAAACATTTATATATTGAAATATATATCATCTTAAATCTTTTCATTTTTCCTGTTACTGTTAATTTTATGTTGACTTTATTTTTATTTTTTATTTTTTGGTACCGGAGATTGACCTCAGGGTTACTCAACTGCTGAGCCACAATCCCAGCCCTATTTTGTGTTTTATTTAGAGACAGCGTCTCACTGAGTTGCTTAGCACCTCACTATTGCTGAGGCTGGCTTTGAACTCATGATTCTCCTGTCTCAGCCTCCCAAAGTGCTGAGGTGCGTGCCACCATGCTCAACTTAGGTGCACATTTTGATAAGCTTTGGTAAACACAGACACACTCACATTCAATACACATCAAGATGTAGGATATTTGTGACTCTATTTACCTCCTGCCTCTTTATTATCCATTTCTCTCTTCTCTACCCCACAAAGGTAATCAGTGTTCTGATTTCTAATTCCACTGATCAGTTTTGTCTGCTCTTGAATTGTTACAGAAACGAAATCACCAATAATGTATCTTTTGTGTTCAAATTTACTCAACATAGCGCTTCTGAGATTTATTCTTATTACTGTGTTCCTTTCTATTACTAAATAACATTTCATAGTTTGAATTTTAAAGCTTTGCATATAGGTAGGTGACATTGCCCATACATTTTATTTAAGAATAGCAAAGGGGCCTTGGTATATTTGTCATAAAGTGGTTGGAATATTGGGTCTGATAGACTAAGAACCACTGTTAAAGAGGTTAATAGCATAAAAGATAAAAGAAAGACCCAAGGGTGTAATGCAGTTTCCTTTTACTTGCTCTATGACGGTGAGTGACATAACCTCTGTGAGCTTTGGTTTACTCACCTTGTGAACTAGGAATCACAATAATCCCTATTTCATTGAATTTATCAAAGGATTAATTCAAATAACTCAAGTAATGTATATATGCCTGTGTGTTGGTCAACTTGATGTTACTATATCAGACACTTGAAATAATTTGTAAAGAGGAAAAGATTAACTCAGCTCATAGTTTTTAATTTTAGTCCATGATCATCTGGCCCTGGTTTTTTTAGGGGAGGAGGGGCCTTGGGGAGAGTGCAAGATGGCAATGGCAGGGAGGATGTGGTGGAGCAAAACTGCTCACCTCATGGCCAACAGTGAGGAAGAGACTGGGATTCCACAATCCCTTTAAGGGATGCCCACAATGACCTAAAGACCTTTCACTAGGCCTCACCTCCTAAAGTCTCTACTACCTCCCATTACTACCACTGTAGGGACCAAGCCTTCAATTCGTGGACCTTTGGGTGACACTTTATATCCAAACTATAGCAGCCTGACATACATTTCTCACTGAATTCTTTGATTATATATTATAGTAGAAAATTTGGGATCATTGGGATGACTTTTTGGCTCTGATTGTCTCTGTGAATATAGCCATCTCCAACTAAATATGCTCACTAACTAGACTCTGCCTACACTGGCCACTGATAGGATTTGGCCTCATTCCCAGAAGGAAATGTAACCCTTTATCAGATGGTGTTATGATTTGGATCTGGAATGTGCCCTCCAAAGCTCATGTGTTAGGCAATGCATCAATGCTCAGGGGTGAAAAGATTAGATTATAAGAGCTATAGCCTTATCAGTTTATTTAATCCATTTGAGGAATTAATAATTTAAATGGACTACTGGGTGATAATAGTAGGCAGGTGGGGCCTGGCTGGAGAAAGTAGAACACTGGAGGTGTGCCTTTGGGGACTTATCTTGTCCCTGGATCCTTACTGTCTCCTTCTATTTCCCTGGCTGCCATGAGCTAAGTTTTTTCTCCACCAGGCCATTCAGCTACAATTTTTCTGCCTTGGAGCCAGTCAACCATTGACTGAATGTCCAAAACCATGAGCCAAAATAAACTTCTCCTCTAAGTTGTTCTTATCAGACATTTTGGTCACAGTGATCCAAAGCTGACTAACACAGATAGATGGTTACCTCATACCAGTATCACGTGGTAGATACTGCTCAGATTTCATTTCTGAAAGAAAATGTTTCTCCCCTTATGAGTTGAACTGAAAGCCAGGGTGAACACTCTCAGAGACCAGGAGATAAGCCTAAGCTAGAAGTGACAAAGGGATCCTGGAGCTCATGTGTGTCATAGCCTGGTTCAGCTAGGCACATGATTATATAGGATTTAGGACTAAAGGCCAGCTGGGCCTGAAATATTCCTTTGTTTAGAGTGACCTCCTCCCCTTAATACATATCCACCAGGGGTCAAAGTCAGGACTGATTCTAGTGCCAGAATATGATAAATACTTTTGTGTCTATTTTGATGAGTGGCTTTTACATAAATGCAGAACATGTGCAAAAACAGGAAACTGAAAGCCACTGAGCATTACCTCAGGTTGTTAGGAAACAAAGTTAATCCCATTGAAAGGGAAATTTAAGATGACAGTTTGTTTTTTATCATTCCAGGCATATTACCTTACGATCTGTGAGTAAGTAGAAAAGGAACAGCACTTTTGTCCCAAGAGCTTTGGCTCTCAGAAATCTGAATCTTTTCTTATCAGGGCGAAGAATAGTTCAAACTTGCATTATGGGACCAAGAAGGTAGAGTAGGTATAGTCACACGAGTACATGAGCTATCCTTTCATAATATTACAGAAAGAGACCATCAGATTCCCTTTCCAGCTAATCTCTTTTAGAGAGAGGTAGGGTAGCCTGGGTCCAAGAAGCCTAATCACATATATAGCATGACCACTGTGTAGAGATTGAACTGGCCAAGATGACCAGAGAGTCAGAAGCTGAGACCCCCAGGGAAAAAATAATGCATATATCCCTTTAAAATATGTGTTTAATAGGTAATGGCCTATGTAGATATGGTGCTTAAATTTATAGAATTGTGAATAAATTCAAACAACTATAGTATGGTTGGATTTCGTTGTCTTACTGCAAAGGCCTACAGGAGGTTATTACTTTAGAATGGTGACTTGTCACTCTAGCATACACTGGGATTACCTGAATGGCTGGTTAAAGCAGGAATTGCTGAACTCCTCCCCCAGATTTTATGATTCAATAGTTCCTGGGTAAAGCCAGAGAATTTACATTTTTAACAACCTTTCAGTTAATGTTGATGCTGCTGATCTGGGGAAGAACACATTGAGAATTATTTCTTAAAGGGATCTTTGTGGCCAAAGAAAGTCTTATTACAACATGAATTTCATGGATACTTCCAGGACCTGGGAGGAGGGAATTTCTTACCATATTTTGATCTCATAGGGGAGAATGGATGTTCACATTTTGGCTAAGTTTCAGCTATAAATAAGACCTACTTAATTCTGAGTGCTTGTGATATTAAGTACCTTTCTCCTGACTTCATGTAGTCCAGGACTCCTACTTCAACTAAATGCCAGGGCTCCAGACAACAACCAAATTTTGTGCCTGTTTCTCTTCACTAAGTTATGAGTTGGGCCTGGGTCTATATAATTTGGTCTCAATATTCCCCCACCACTCCTGGAAGCCCTTATTTAAACCAAGGACAGTCAGTGAGAAGACAATACTATTCCATGGATAAAGCTTAACCTGAATTAGCTAAACACAGAAAATTACAAGAGTTGCGAGTGACCAATCTTTATAGTGATGAGCAAAAGTGATGTACATACTCTGTGAAACAGTTTTTTGTCCTTGAATTAACCAACTTAGAAAAATCATATAGTTTTCATTGTTCTTTCTTTTTCAGGGTGACACAAAAATATCTTCTTCTGTTTTATAAAACCTCTAATTTTATATAAAATATATCAAAATAGTGAGTTTCTTTGGCATAAACAGTACATATTCATAGATTTTTTTATTTTGAAAGACACAATTAATCAAAACCGAAGATGTTATTATAGCATTTTTTTTCTTTCTACACAAGGCTTTTATCATCTATACCCGGAATTGCTTGAATTACTTGTGCCAACACCTACACATGTGAAAATCTGTGTTCAAGAACAAATTACATTGGCTTTGGGACAAAATGAAACAATCAGTAATTCTTAGAACTTGCTCAGTCTTCTCTGCCCTTCTTGTCTTGGAAGACATTTCAGGATAATGTTGATCTTTCTTTTGTTATTACCTGGAACTTACTTTCCTCCTTTGAGGTTGGAAGCTGCATTTGCCAAGAATAAAATTCACTTGGTCTTTAGGCCTTTTGTAATGTTGGCAAAAGTAACTTCCTGATTCATACCAATAAAAGCCAACAAGACTACTGAGGCAGATACATATGGGTTGAATTTCCTTTCAAAAATAAATATTGGTTTAAATCTTAAATGAGAAAGAACTGGGCCAAATGTATTCTGTGGGACTTCTGTGACATCTGACAAAACCACCCAACATTTCCCTGTTCCCTTTTTACACTCCCACCTGACAGGTCCCCTCCTGAACAAAGAGAGATATGTTTGATTCTTTCACAAAGAATCTAGACTATGTCATCATTCTTTTAATCAGAATGAGTTCTTTTATGGCCCAAAGAGTCCACTGAGGACATAATGGATAGATTTAAATATGATCAGCCGGGTACGGTGGCACAAGCCTGTAATCCCAGCATTTAGGGAGGCTGAGACAGGAGAATCACGAGTTCAAAGCCAGCCTCAGCAAGGGCGAGGTGCTAAGTAACTCAGTGAGACCCTGTCCCTACATAAAACACAAAATAGGGCTGGGGATGTGGCTCAGTGGTTGAGTGGCCCTGAGTTCAACCCTGGGCACCAAAAAAAAAAAAAGAAAAAAAGAAAACCTCATATCATCATTTTACCCTTAAATTTTGTATTCTCAGTCCACACTACCCACTCACTCTCTCAGCACAGTTTGGATATGGCTCAGTGGTTGAGTACCCCTGAGTTCAATCCCTGGTACCAAAAAATAGAGAGAGAGGAAGAGTTCACAGAGAGACACAGAAAGCCTTTTGGCCAGGCATGGTGACTCACGCCTGTAATCCCAGCACTTTGAGAGGCTAAGACAGGAGAACTGCTAGTTCAAACCAGCCAGCGAGACACTAAACAACACAGTGAGATCCTGCCTCTAAATAAAAACACAAACTAGGAGCTGGAGATGTGGCTCAGTGGTCGAGTACCCGAGTTCAATCCCTGGTGCCAAAAAAAAAAAGCCTTTTGATCTTCCTCTCCTTGTGCCCTAGATAGTTTGCCTCATCCTGCTGAAGTGCAGGACAAAAAAAAAGGCAAGATTCAGAACTGAGGGGACCATATTCAGGCCCCAGCTCTGCTAGACAAGTCCACGTCAATATGTTGGAAAAAAACACGCAAAACAGTGTCTTCATACTGTACTTATACATACTGTACTTATAGAGCCGGGCACGTGTGTGTAAGCCGGGCACGGTGGCGCACACCTGTAATCCCAGCACTTTGGGAGGCTGAGATAGGAGAATCGCAAGTTCAAAGCCAGCCTCAGCAGCGGCGAGGCGCTAAGCAACTCAGTGAGACCCTGTCTCTACATAAAACACAAAATAGGGCTGGGGATGTGGCTCAGTGGTTGAGTGCCCCTGAATTCAATCCCCAGTACCAAAAAAAAAAAAAAAAATGGTGTGTGTGTGTGTGTGTGTGTGTGTGTGTGTGTATTATCTAGCTCTCTCCTTGAGAAGACTATATGTCTCACAGTAGTCATGGCATAAAAACTGCATCTGTAGTCTTTTGAGCAGTTGCAAAGAAAGAATCAGAGCTGGGCGTGGTGGCGTAAGCCTATAATCCCATCACTCAGGGAGGCTGAGACAGGAGAATCGCGAGTTCAAAGCCAGCCTCAGCAATGGCGAGGTGCTAAGCAACTCAGTGAGACTCTGTCTCTACATAAAACACAAAATAGGGCTGGGGATGTGGCTCAGTGGTCGAATGCCCCTGAGTTCAATCTCCAGTACTCCCCCCCCCAAAAAAGAAAGAAAGAATCATAGAAAGTTACAACTGATATCATTTGTTTTTCCTGGTGAGGAAGCTGGAGACATGGAGATGTTAAACCACTTACCAAGTCACCTGACTAGAACCAGAACCTTTAGGTCTCCTCCTAAACTTTGCCGCCCCCCAACCCTGCCGCCTCTCTCTCTCCCCCACAACCTGGTTTTATGCAAGAAAGATAAAAAGTAGAGAAAGAAGTGACTTTACAGGACAAGAAAGACATAATGTGGAAAGAGTGTAGATAATAGAGCATATCCAAACACCCAGGGCTCCTAGGTAGTCCTGGGCTAATAAATAGCAAGAAGAGTTGAACAAATTGTGGTGGGAGTGAGGAGAGATGGTTACTTTTGGAATGTAAAGGACTGATAAAGAAGTGGAAATGGAATGTGATCTACAAGTTGTAAATCCCATCTACAGGATGGGAACAATAACAACCCTTTGTAGGGTATTCAGTGAGATCACACTGCCAAGCAGAACACCTGGATGTTGCAGAGTTGCCTGCTGTGCCTTAGCAATGTGAAGTAGTTTTTCAAGCTGAAGGAGAAAAAAACATAACAAAAAGGTCTTAGCAAAGGGAAAAAACAAATCGGAGCTCCTATTTCCAGGCTTTTAATCGAAAACTTTCTTAGCTGTGTTTCAGTCGACTGTAAAGAAATTTAAAACCACGGCCAATTTTTAACATAATTTGTTGTCTCTAATGCAACACTGTGTCAAGCACTTTTAATTTTATCTCCTTTCATCCTTACCACAAACTTGTGAGGTTGTTGTTATTGTCCCTCATTGAGGTGAGGAAACAGACTCAAAGTCTAGGAAATACTAAGCTACAAGGTGAAGTTGGGATTCCAACTCTAGTCTGAACAAAGAAGCCACTTCAGTATTTTCTTGTCTTGGCCTCCTTTTTAATATCTAACTGGATATAGTGTTACATGGATGGTGTATAAAACTTTTCTTTGATGGAACAGGATGTTAAAGTTTTAATTATACTTTTATACACTTTCAGTCTTCATTCAAAAACCAGTTTCAATTATTTTCTCTGATTCAGCTGCTCGCATCTGGCCTTGGCAAGGGAAACCCTGCAACTGAATTTTAGTTTCCTTCACTTTCAGCTAGATTTTCCTCCCTGGATTGACGCGGGATCATTATGAAGCAATCAATGCCAAAGATTGTTGTTAATTTTCCACTGCCTTGGCTTAAATAAACACTTCATGTAAAAAGAGCTCCCCCCCCTCCCCGTAGGGGGCACACTTACTCACACAGACACACAACTCCACAAAGACACACTTTGTCATGGTTCACTTGGAAAAATCCAAGTGAAAAAGGAGGAGGTGGATGAATAATAAAGCAAAGGAGAAAAGGGAACTAATTTAGAGATAATGAGTGTAAGACTGCCTCAATAAAGAAGAACAACTGTGTGTCATTAGGTGGCAAGCTTAGCCTTTGGGCAAGATTACACTGTGAAGCCCTGCTCCAATTACCTGTTCTTAAGCATAAGTGAAGGGAAAATATAAAGGAGCAGGAAAAATACGTATTCTCCTCAACTGTAGTAACATTCAGAGAGAATTAGCTATTGCTCTTGCAAAGAGATTCTTTTTGCAATTATAATTGTGTAAGGTAGGAATCCACCGTGTCCATAGGAAGCCATGTGTTTGGTCATGCGACAGAACCCCATTTTTTTCCAATGGTCAAGAAATGAACAGAGGAGCACTGAAAGCTTTTCCCCATATTTGCATCTTGCCTCAACATCTGGGAATCTCAGAAGCCTCCAAATAAAGCAGCAAGCCTCCATCTGAGGTGACCTGCTCTCAGCATGGGTCAGTTCCTGAGAATGGGGCTCTTTTGCCACTAGGCCTAATGACAGGGCAGGGAAGCCTGCTGATGAGAAAGCCTGTGGGCCAGGGACAATGAATACAAAAGCCTGGTTAAGGAGCACTTCCAAAGTCACTCCTTCCTTACCCCACCACCACGCATAAAGGTAGGGGTGAGGTGGAAGGATAAAGATGATCAAGGAAAAGGAACCACAATAAGAGGTTTATCTCTGAATGACTCAAACTTCCCCCTTCCCAGATATCAACTCTATTACAACTGATTGCCTTATCTAATCCCAACCCAATTTGGGAGTTATTGTTGTTTTTTACAAAGGTAAGCAGGAGATATTCCTTTCACAGTTGCCTGCTTTTCAGAAGTGTCTAGCTTCCTAAAATCCCCTCTAATAAGGATTACTCACACGTAAGTCAGCTTCCTTTTCTGATGCCACAACAACAGTGTCCCTTGTAATCTGGCCAAGTACAGACTATTTTTGAAAACCATGTAGCTAACAGGTGTGTACTTCCTGCCTGCAGGTGAAATTGGCAGCTGCTCCTCAGATTCCAAAATATGTGCTAAGTTTTGCCTCCATGAAAGGTCAGAAGTTTTCCCTTACCCTGTTTCCCACAGGGAAAACCAAGTTTGAGAAGAAAAGTTTTTCAGATGTCCCAGATAAATTCATCCTCCCACTCTGGAAAAGGGGGAAGATGGAGTCATTTTAGGAAAATTTCATCATGGGGATATATTTATCAACTTTCAATAGTTATAAAACATTTGAATAATTACAAATAATTTTAAAACATTTTAAAATTCAAGTTTCAAACTAAACAGCATATCCTTCTAAGTTAAAACAAGGCTATGTAACTGTTTTGTTATAGTTATTGCTTAGCTTTGAGATAGAAACCACAGTATATGGTTCAGGCTAGTTTTTCTTGAACCATGGAGTCTAACAAAAATTTCTTTAGAACTTGGTTAAAAAAATAAACAACAGCAACAAGAACAAAGCAGAAGCTCAGGCCTTACATACAGGGTTTCTATTCTTTATTACCTTTCCAGGGGTACACACCAAAGTTTTAGAATCTCTGTCTTGGAAAATCTAGGTTGACTTCTACCCACATCTCTTAATGGTGCAGCTTTCTAGACATCCTGGCTCTGTTCATCTTTTTTTTTTCGTACCGGGAATTGAACTCAGGGGTACTTGACCACTGAGCCACATCCTCAGCCCTATTTTGTGTTTTATTTAGAGACAGGGTCTCACTGAGTTGCTTAGCACCTCGTCATTGCTGAGGCTGGCTTTGAACTCGCGATTCTTCTGTCTCAGCCTCCCAAAGTGCTGAGACTGCAGGTATGCGCCACTGCACCCAACTTCTGTTCATCTTATTCAGAGCTGAATCTGCCTAATGTTAAATCAGACCTCTTCTGATTAACATCCCCACAGACTAAGAATGGGGAAAACAGTCCGATTAGGAGCCAAGATTGAAAGCATCTTGTTTCTGATGTTAATGATGTTTTCAAGCTTCTATCTATAGTCCCCCTACCTGCATCTCTTCCGCTCTCCCCTTCTCCCCTCCCCCCTATCCCTGGAAATTAGGTCCCAGATATTTGATTCCACTTGGGTGTGTGACAGATACCTCAACTCTCATCTCAAGAGCATGCTCTTCCACCCTGTATTCCCTATTTTGGAATATGAAAGGGGACTGAGCTGCACATGGTGGCACATTCCTATAATCCCAGCAGTTTGGGAGGCTGAGGCAGGAGGATCACAGGTTTCAAGCCAGCCTCAGCAATTTAACAAGGCTGTAAGCAACCTTGTAAGACCCTGTCTCAAAATAAAAAATAAAAAGGGTTGGGATGTGGTTTAGTGGTTAAATGCCCTTGGATTCAATCCCTAATGCCAAACAAAAAAGGGGACTGAGTCATTTATTATCTTCTCATAGTGTTTGAACCATAAAAATAGTGATTTAAAGCCAGGCGCGGTAGCGCAAGCCTTTAATCCCAGCACTTAGGGAGGCTGAGACAGGAGAATCGCAAGTTCAAAGCCAGCCTCAGCAATGGCGAGGTGCTAAGCAACTCAGTGAGACCTTGTCTCTTTATAAAACACAAAATAGGGCTGGGGATGTGGCTCAGTGGTCGAGCACCCCTGAGTTCAATCTCCAGTGCCAAAAAAAATTAGTGATTTAAGAACTTAAGCAACTCAATGTAAAGCCCTAGTAGCCTACTGCCTTGGAAAGAATTTATATTTACATGTAGTCAGACCCAGGTGATAATTTCAACTTTCTTACTTGTGAGTTTGTAATGTAGGATAATTTATAAAGACTCTGCACCTCCTTTTCCTCAGTTCTGAAATAAGGACAATCAAGCCTACATACCAATTAAATTAATCAATTAAATGAAGTAATTTCTATAAAACACATAAACGGACATAGTAGTCTTGACACAATTTTTTTTTTCATTTAAACAGAAACAAAATTTAGGTTAAAATAGTTCAGCTAATTAACTGAATTCTTCTCAGAGAGATAAAGTTATGGCCCAAGATACACAGGCAAAGAGTCAGCTCCTATCTCCACAGCCTAGGGAAGGGAAATGGCATGGAGAGTATTCCACCATTGCAGAAAATGGGTATTGCTACTTTTTATTCAAGACCATATCTAAAAAGAATAAAAAAGAGCCTAGAAACATATTCCTTAACTAAAAATTTGAATGACAAAGTAGCAATGTAAGCACTGCACTCTATCCTATTACACTAAATAAACTACTGCAAATGCAGTAGGTCATGTTTCATCCATCCTAAAATATAAGCATTCTTCTATTAAAAAAACAAAAGAACCAGGAAAAATTGCTAGGTTATAATGCTTAGCATTTTTTTCACTTTGGATATATTATTCTATAAGACTATATTTAATCACTAATAACATCCTGATATAATTGCTATAAATGCACTGCTTATTTTTAAAATTTTAAATGCTTTGCTTCATTGCCAGCATCTTCCCTCCCAGACTATTTTTAAAATTTCAACTTAACTACTCTCAGTAGGAAAAAACTTCTCAGGAATATATTGTAGCATATTTTATAGCTCACAAAATTTACAAAACAGGCACTGATAGCAACTAATGATACCCCTAAAACAAATAAGTTGTCACACAGTGTTCTCAGTCTTCAAAAGAACAAAATGATGGCTGTGTGCCCGCAAAATGAACTGATGAGATCAGCTGAATATGCATGGAGATTTAGACAATGTGTCATAAGACACACATTGGATCTAAAAATCCTTTTGTAAACCTGGATATCAAGTCTAAATGCATTTTTAAAACTCGGATCTACTCTCCTTGGGACCTACATCACTGACTGGTAGTTGGTTGGGCACTATGCAATCATATTCTGGTTTTTTTTTGTTTTTGGTGGAGGGAGGTACCAAGGATTGAACTCAGCAGTACTCAAACACTGAGCCACATCCCCAGCCCTATTTTGTGTTTTATTTATACACAGGGTCTCACTGAGTTGCTTAACACCTCGCTGTTGCTGAGGCTGGATTTGAACTTGCGATTCTCCTGTCTCAGCCTCCCAAAGTGCTGGGATTACAGGTGTGTGCTACCACACCTGATGTATTCTGGTCTTTTAAATACCTAAGTACCCAGAGGTATTCTGATGGATCAGCAATGCTATTTATTCTGAGAGGAAAGGAAAATAGGCATTTATCAAATGTCAGCTATGCACCATATGCTTTTATTTACTTATCTCATTGGTCCTTATAATGGCTCTGTTACGAGAACGTTATTAATTCCAGTTTGACAGATGGAGAAACCAAGTCTCAATGACTTGTCCAAAGTTACACAGTGTTGATAACAAAGCTAAGATGCAAACTCATGTTTGCCTGACTCCAAAGTTCATGGCTCTATCACACAATTCCAATGAGTTGCAATTTTTTATTTACTTATTTTTCACATTTAGTTTTGTTCTATTTTCTTACCTCTACTAATATATTCTGAATCTTCTCATCCAGACATCATTTCCATTCAAAATTAACAACACAGCAAGAAATTTACACTGTAATTAATAATAGCTTATATCATTTTAAAAAGTCCTGTGTTACCAGATCTTTTGCTACATAATACCGTGTTTTTATTTCACTACAAAAAGAAAAGTTTAAGGGATGAAAAGTATCTTTAGAATAGCAGAAAAATTATGTAGGAAATGGCATCAATGTGCTGATCACTTTGCAAGTATGCATTTTCATTTTCCCAGTAACTTGCAAGTAGTAATCAGTGTTATCTATTTTATAGATAAGGAATACAAGGCTCAGGCTGACCTGACAGTCAAGTGACTGACAGTGTCAGGATTTGAATTCACATTTGTCTTTCTTCAGAACACTTCTATTTCTCTTACGGCATGCCACTTTGCCTTCAAGCCACATTCAACCCAACAAAAAGACAGACAGAGGGGGCTGGGGCAGTGGCTCAGTGGTAGAGCGCTTGCCTTGCATGCATAAGTCACTGGGTTCGATCCTCAGCACCACATAAAAATAAATAAATAAAGATATTGCATCCATCTACAACTAAAAAAAATTAAAAAAAAAAAAAAAAGACAGACAGACACACATACACACACAGTATTTTGGAAATACTGACTTTTTAGGTTAACCTCAAAGATGCCTCCCCTCTCAAAACTTCCCTGATTCTTCTTCTTAGCCACTCCTAACTTGATGATTATATCCCATACACTTTTTCCATGCTGTAGGAATAAGTAGCCCATTGTCCCTCCCTGCAAGAAGCTTACAATCCAGAAAGGAGGGAAAAGACTAGCATTGAATTGACTCTAATATCTCAGGGCAGACATGCAAATAAATGCCAAATGAATTAAAATATTAAAAGCAAAATAAAATATAAACTAGAAAAAATATGATTAATTTTGAAATAAGGAATGATTTTACAAGCATGAGAAAAGGAAGACAGGAGCTGAGGATATAGCTCAGTTGGGTAGAGTGCTTGTGTCGCATGCAAAAGGCCATGGGTTCAATCCCAGTACCACAGGAAAGAAGAAGAAGAACAACAACAACAATAAAAACAAAAGAAAAAGGGAAACACAATAGATCTGATGACTTTCTTTTTTTTTTTTTTAATATTTTTTAGTTGTAGGTGGACACAATATCTTTATTGATTTATTTTTATGTGGTGCTGAGGATCGAACCCAGTACCTCACTCATGCGAGGCAAGCGCTCTACCACTGAGCCACAATCCCAGCCCCTGATGACTTTCTTTTAATGGAATAGGTTCTTATAGTCATTTATAGATTCCCCTTACAAAATGGTTGTCATTTTTTTTTCTATTGGAGTGATGTTTTCCCTGACAATTATTCACAACTATTGCATGAAATATACTTTCCCAGTTGATATGAATTGCCATCAGCATTTTACATCCAAACTCAATTTAGTAAAATTTCTTAGCTATCTATTCTGTTCCACTGGCAACCTTTTCCTTCAGCTCCTCTTTTTCTTTCCCTTCTTCCTTCATGTTCTCCATATCCTCTCAATTAGTCTGGTCTTCAGAATAATTTATGAAGGGGCAGCATGTAGTTTGTAACAGGAAAGAAAAAATTAACATTCTGACTTCAGGTAGAGACAGTAAAATAGGAAGGAAGGAAACAGACATGAGATGCTGTAGAAAAGAGTAATCATCCAGGAATTGGACATAACATCAAATGCAGCTGATCAGAGGGTTGTTAGTATTAATAAGAAATAGCAGGGCTGTGAAGAAGACAACAGGGAGGAAGAAGAGAGAGGTAATAAGATTTGGAAGGAACCCATTGGCTGGTACATTACAATCCTACACGGATAAATCCTAACTAGTGCTTGTGACTTTGAGAATGGCTCCGCGTCAACAGATAAAGTAGCATTGAAGACGCAAAAGAAAAGCTTGTTATGCTTGTGACACAACAGACCAACCCTTAAATAGCAAGGGGGAAAAAAATTAAATAGTCTACACACTCAGAAAATCCCAGTATTATTTCATTCCTCTAGCAGAATGGAAAAAGACACAAGCAAACAAAATGAATACTGCAGATCATGCTGTTACAATTTTTTTTTTTCGTACTAGGGATTGAACTCAAGGGCACTTGACCACTGAGCCACATCCCCAGCCCTATTTTGTGTTTTATGTAGAGACAGGGTCTCACTGAGTTGCTTAGCGCCTCGCCCTTGCTGAGGCTGGCTTTGAACTTGCGATTCTCCTGTCTCAGCCTCCCTAAGTGCTGGGATTACAGGCTTGCGCCACCGCACCCAGCTCATGCTATTACAATTTAGTCTTAGTTTTTCCTTCTTTCCAGGAATCATAAGATACAGTTATTTCTCTTGGAAGGTTTTTGAAGCTGCTACGATTATCAAGAGTCCACAGGGAAAGAGCAGCTGGACTCCAGTCTTTCAAACCATTCCCTTCCACCAGGGCTCTGTGCTTCCCGGGTCTCTCACATGCCACCAATTTCAACACTCCTCAGCAAGGTCCCTCTTCACTGAGCAGCTGCAAAGCAAGAGGAAGGATAAAGTGGGATCAGCAGACAACAGGGAAGGATAAAGAGCTGACCGACTCAGGCTTTGGGTCGGATGAAACTGTTATCTCTATTTGGTGAACCAGACATTAACATTCCATGCTCATTCAGATCAAGTTCTTTGATTGATTTGACAAAGGTTTTGAGGAATGTAATTCATTAGTATGAGGACTCTGTCACGGTTCAGTAACCACTAAGCTCTCTTCATTGGACAATGCTGGGTACACCTATGCAAGTCCATGGTTTACTACACTAACATTGCTTCGTGTCTAAAAGAAAATTCTTCATTTATACATAGGCTCATGGATGAAAGGATGAGTCTTAATTTTTTTCCCCTTCATCTCTCTTCCCTGATATTGACAGAGTACTTTTGTATGGCTTCCCTTATTTTCTTCTTCCTTGTCTACAATCCTCATTCATTGTATGTGTGTAATTTCTGTTTGATTTCCCCTTCCACTTACTACCTAATTTCTACTCTGAGTTCTTTCCCCAAGAATTATGACAAAGAAATTTAAAAACCACAGTCAGACCTGGGCCCTGGGACCTAATAGAGCTCTGTTCCTAATTGATCATGTGACTTTGAACCAGTGCTTTCACTTTTCCATAGGTGTTTAATTGAGATGATGAGACTTTGCCCCTCCCATCTAGACCTCTGTAGTTATAATTCAAGTATATTTAAAAGGTACAATCAAATCAACAAATGTACCTTAATTTTTATTCACTAGCTGGGAATCAACAAAGGAATGAAACTTACTTAGTTCAATATAGAAGTCACTAGCCACATATGTCTATTTAAATTAAATGTGAAGTAATTAAAATGAAACGAGTTTAAAAATTAAATTCCTCAGTTGCACTAGTCACATATCAGGTGCTCAAAAGTTGCACATGGAATCGGGTGCGGTGGCACATGCCTGTAATCCCAGCACTTTGGGAGGCTGAGACAGGAGAATCGTGAGTTCAAAGTTAGCCTCAGCAACTCAGTGAGACCCTGTCTACATAAAACACAAAATAGGGCTGGGGATGTGGTTCAGTGGTCGAGTGCCTCTGAGTTCAAGCCCTAGTACCAAAAAAAAAAGTTGCACATGGTTAGTAGTTTTCATACTGTACAATGCTGATTATAGAATAGTCACTCTATTATATAAAGTTCTATTTTACAGTACTTAGAACAACCTAGTACATATAAGCCACTATGGAAAATACAGACATGAAAATGATAATCCTTGCCCTCCGGAAACTTGGAGTTGGGAGAAATAATACAGTCATACTTGCAGTGGTAAAAACAAAACCATTCAAAATGATACTAAAAAGGAGGTTGAAATATAGAGCTGTGGCCTGCTTTCTTACCTCCCTTCTCCTTTCTTACCTCCCTTCTCATCTGTAAAGTGAGGAGATGGTACTAGAAGAACTCTACATGCTCTTCTGCTTTTAACTAAGATTTTTATGATTCTACTGGCTTTCTATATTTACATGATTATCTTCAGTATAAGGAAGTGATAAGATTTAAACTGGACCTTAAGTTATGTTTAAGGTTGGGATGAGCAAAGAAATGAGAGGAAGGCAGATGTGGAAGATGGTGAATCAAATACAGAAAATCTCAAAATAAGTTTAAGGTAACCAATACGGTCTCCCAACACTGATAACTTCTAAGGGAGAATTAAATGATCTTAAGTCAGTAATAGGGATCCTTCTTAGACTAGGTCTGTTCACCTCTAAATCTGTCCCATTGTGAGAGTATAAATGCATGTAAATAGATGTGATGAAAGTTGAATAAATATGAAAAGAAAATGGGACAGAAATCATTGGTTACTTACACTATAGAAATTAATAGAAAGTTAGCTTGTATTTTTTTCCAACTGGGAAGGAAGGTAAGGCAGAAGGAACCATGGAGAAATACTATTAGAGAAATCTCAAAAATAAGAAGTTATTAAGTTATCTCTACCCTGTTAACGAATTATTAAGAAATAAAAGTATAATGATTTGGGCTATCTGGAATTATTTCAACTTCCCTTAGATAAACCTGAGCTTTCTTTCAGGCTAGATTCGTTCAGAACTTCCCACAGCAAAGCTCTGATCTCAAGGTTGAAAAGATGATCAAGTCATTCCAGAGGGCAAAATAGTGTCCTTTCCCAAGGACAAAGAATGTGTTCGTTGCCTACATAGAAGGATGTCCTTTCAATGTCTACCTTCCTGGTGGGAACAAGCTTCAAAAGTCTGTAATCTCATCAAAGGAAGCCAAGTGGCAGAGACTTTCTCCACAGGGGGAGCTAATCAGCATGGCTTCCTTTCTTTTCTTTCAGTCTCCATTCATTGTTTTCTTGGGGACCAGCTTCCCAGCTATTGAAATTTCCCTTGATCCCTCTCAACCTTCAATCAGATTTGAGGAAGTGATGATTTCTCTTGGTTTCTTTCTTTTAAACTCACTCTTTTGAATTAAAGGGTTTAGTTAGGTCTTAGCACAATACATGGTCGGCTTGGCATTTGGCATTTTGCAGTCTAGGATACTAGTCTGGATACAGAGAGTCTTCGAACGAGTTAGCTTCATTCAGCAAATCTTCCTTCAGGTCCTGGCAAATAGTTCTGAACATAATGTAATCTGAGGTCCTCAGCATGTATCTTTCAAGACTCTTGAAGACTGAAAGCCGTATAAAGTAAGCTGTACCCCAGCTACATGATTCAAAGCTGAAACTCCTTTTCAAAAGAAGGGGCACAGTGGCACACACCTCGGGAATTTAAGCAAGTTTATTAGAAAGACAATTGAGTCTCTATACTTTTATTCCACAAATCCATTATTCCTAAGAATCCTTTTTCTTTTAATGCTTAAAACAATGTGGCAATCCTAAAATTCTTCATTATTCCTTATCTTTCCGAATAACCAGAGGGGCATAGAAATAGTCCTCTCCAAAGGAAAAGTAGAGCAGTGGGTTCTTAGCATGCCCAGTAGGTGAGTCATGGTTTCCCTACCCCCACTCTCTTGTCTGTAGTCTTTGGCTCAGCATTCACACACACATTGGAGAACCAGGCTAGATGTTATTGTCAGGAGTCATGAGATAGGCTGCTGGGAACTATGTGAAGGAAAAGAAGAACATCTGAGCTTATCCTTTTGAATTAAAAGGTTCAGGCTTTTATATATTACTCTGATAAACTGGTGCAGCATGGGAATCCTTTTGATATTGCTATCAGGTCAGCAGTTGATTCAGCCATCACTTTGTCACTTTCTCTTAGTCAATGAGGAAGTTGTTTCTCAGTAGTGCACATTCTGTTCCCTGCTATAAATGAAATGTGGAATTGTACTCTTGCTGACATGCATTATCCTGCTACCTGCTAGAATGTTAGTTATATTACAATACAGTTAGCCAAGACAGGCCAGACATTGTGTGGCTTCAAAGGTTTCTTATGTTATGTGGCTTCTTATGTTGCTTTTCCAACACCCACTTAGGGAAGGCAGTGCCTGAAATATGAGAAGGAGAAATGCTTCTGAGTTGGTCAGAAGCCTCCAGAGACCGCCCACTTAATTATAATCTTTATAACCAGCACTGAGGGAATGTAACACTATCCCAGTCACACAATAAACCTTAGCAGTCTTCAAATGATAGTTTCCTTTCTTTTTTCCTATAGGTTTCTCAATGCTAGAAAAGCATTCTGTGTCATGTACATTTGAAGACATATTTAAATATTTCTTTCTCTTTTTTTTTTTTTTGGTACTAGAGATTGAACTCAGGGGCCACCACTGAGCCACATCCCCAGCCCTATTTTGTGTTTTATGTAGAGAGGGTCTCACTGAGTTGCTTAGTGCCTCACCCTTGCTGAGACTGGCTTTGAACTCATGATTCTCCTGTCTCAGCCTCCCTAAGTGCTGGGATTACAGGCTTGAGTCACTGTGCCCAGCTATATTTAAATATTTCTATCTATAAGCACCAGAAAACAGCTATTGAGCTCCGAGTTATAGATCTTGGAGGGTGCCAGGGAAACAAACATTGAACCACATAATGATTCTCATAAATAGTTGAATTTATCTCTCGGCAACTTTTCACAACACCTTCAGCAAACAGGGCACCCATGCATGAAAGAGAAATAATTAGGCACATGTGCTTAAGTGACAGGGTTAGCATATACAAGAAAGGCAGCCTTTGTATTCTTCGACACTCTGCTGCCTACCAACTCTCCTCTACCAATGCCATTTGAGAAATCAATCAGCATACAAACTTTACTCCTTCCAGAAATGTGTTTTGTACCTCAGTATGGAGTTTTCTCCTGGTGAACCTCTGAAGATTCACTACAAATGCACTAAGGCAGAAAAAAAAAATCATGTCATTCTCTTACAAAAAAGGAGAGAGCAAGAGATGTTGTCCTCCAGGAGTCCTTTACAGCACTGCATAAGGGTAGCCAACACTACCATCTGGATTGAATAATGTCTTGAAACCCTGTGCATGTTAGTAGATACTGTATGGAGTTTCTGTGGTTGCTGGTAAGTTCTGAGCTCCAGATGGTAACCTTGCTTCTTGGAAACACCCAATTTCAAACTGGAGGGGTAGCTCCCCAATCATTCTAATTTCTGAATTATATATAGAAGAATTTAAACAATTTGCAGAAGAGTTCTTCCTCTTATGTGGAACTAACCATACTGGAAGTAGCAAATGACACCAAAATTTTAGACAAGTGCTAAGGCATGAAATATCAGATTTTCTTTCTTTTTTTTTTTGGTACTGGAGATTGAACTCAGGGGCACTCGACCATTGAGCCACATCCCCAGCCCTATTTTGTGTTTTATGTAGAGACAGGTCTCACTGGTCTCACTGAGTTGCTTAGAGCCTTGCTGTTGCTGAGGCTGGCTTTGAACTCACTATTTTCCTATCTCAGCCTCCCTAAGTGCTGGGATTACAGGCTTGTGCCACTGCCCCCAGCTAAATACCAGATTTCTATGGCTGAATGAGCACTAATGCCATGAAGGACAATGACTCACAAATGTGGGGGGAGGGGTGCTTAAATTTGGGCTCCAGCTGATCTGTTCTCACTTTTGTATACTTATGATTTTTCCAGAAAACTTGTGAATTATCTTGAATACACATCTGCTGTCCCCAAGCCTCTAGAACTAGAATTAAACAGTTTGCAACAGGAGTGCTTTTAGTGCCCTTACTGACATTTTAAGAGTCCCCAGTTTGGGCTAACATGGATGGATGATCCCGGGATCAGATGCAATTAAAAAAAAAAAAAGTGGAGCCGGGCGCGATGGCTCACGCTTGTAATTCCAGCACTTAGGGAGGCTGAGACAGGAGAATCGCGAGTTCAAAGCCAGCCTCAGCAATGGCAAGGCGCTAAGCAACTCAGTGAGACCCTGTCTCTACATAAAAACACAAAATAGGGCTGGGGATGTGGCTTAGGGGTCGAGTGCCCGTGAGTTCAATCCCCGGTACCAAAAAAAAAAAAAAAAAGTGACAATCACAAGCCTTTGGGCCTGCTGTCACACATGCTTTGGGAACATCCTTGAATCCAAGTCAGGATATCATTTAGCTAAAGGTAAGACTGTGCCACCCAGAAAAAAGGCTTTGTCCTTCCAGTATATTCATCATGACAACATCCCCTGATGTTGGTGACATTATCTGATTCTTACGAATGATTAGATAAGACTAATATACTAAGTCATGATACTATTAAATAGCAGACCTAGGTACTTTCTGTCAATTTAGCATTGTTTCTTTTACTCTCAAAGGCTTTAATATACTACAATTGAAAGTTCAGATTGTTTCTTTTCTTTTTTTCTTTTTTTTTTTTTTTGGTACCAGGGATTGAACTTCAGGGGTACTCAACCACTGAACCACATCCGAGCTTAGCGCCTTGCTGTTGTTGAGGCTGGCTTTGAACTCGTGATCCTCCTGTCTCAGCCTCTTAAAGTCCTGGGATTACAGCTGTGTGCCACCGTACCCAGACAGATTGTTTCTGACATGTGATAAATATGTAATAAATAACCAGTATGTTATCACACACAATGTTTCTTATTTTCCTACATTTACATCCTCAATTTCATTTTTCATTATGTAACATCATTATGTCAGTCTTCAGATGGTGAGCAACTATCCTATGTAATCATTTGCTTTAATATCAATAATCAATTAGTGCTATCCAGCATTTATTAAATCCCTACTAAATGTGTCATTCACTTAATACATGCTATTCCTATGCCCCCCAAATAACATATGCACACATTGCTCAGAGAGCTTGTATGACTTCCTCAATAAGAGGTGGAATGTGGACCTCAGTCCATCAGAGGTACTAAAGATGCTATGTGTACTTATATCTTACACATGTATGTGGCTATGAAAGTGATTCCATTATTTAAAACAAAGAATTAGGAAAGGAAGTACTTCTGAGGGAGTAAAATTGTAGGTTTTAACTAATAAGCAACATTTATTGAAAATGAAGGCTGAAAACAAAGACTTGAAGAATATCCAGAATTAAGGAAACTAAGAATTATGGAAATTAAGAAAAGGAAATATTTCTTTAATGTCTCCAATCTGCCACATATTTTCTCATTATTACCATGTAGAACACTTATAGGTAAAACAATATTGTTTTACCCCATTTTGTGGATTGGAGAATTAAAGTTGAGCAAAATTGAGACCAAAGATATATATTCTTTAATATAGGAATGCCAATTATTATATAATTACATAATATTTAGCTGACACTAAAAATGTCAACTTTCTCTTCAATCTCTTCACTCCAGAGGATGAAGAAGAGACAAAGGATGCTGAAAAGAATGATGAGAAATGCAAGAAAACGACCAAAAGAGTCAATGTCATAAAAATCAGAGAAAAGAGAGATTTGAGAAAGAGAATGATCAATAGTATCAAATAGCCGGCGCAGTGGGGGCATGCCTATAATCCTAGCACTTTGAGAGGCTGAGATAGAAGGATCATGAGTTCAAAGCCAGCCTTAGCAAAGGCAAGGCACTAAGCAACTCAGTGAGACCCTGTCTCTAAATAAAACACAAAATAGAGCTGGGGATGTGGCATGGTCGAGTACCCCTGAGTTCAATCCCTTGTACCAAAAAGAAAAAGTATAAAATATCATAGAGATGTTACAAAATGAAGATAATGAGTCAGAGGCACACTTTAGCAGTTTAATTTGTCTGTAATTGGAATACTTCATGTGATTAGTATATCACACAATGATACCAAGGTTTAAGGTTTCATTTCTATTTATATCAAATAAATAACTGTACTTTGTAAATTTACCACCAAGACTTTGTTTGCTCTTTGTATTAGTTACTGTAATCAAAATAGCTAAAAAGAGCAACATAGTGGAGAAAAATTTTATGGTTTTGAAAGGACCAGACTAAAGCCATTTTGTGACTCTAGGCCTCTTGTCCAGAGCCCTAAGTCCCCCACCCAGTTACTGGATGTTGCAACACAATCAACAGCCCCCTCCCTGGCACCAAAAAGTGGTTCTGCAACTTGAATCAGCTAATCAGAAGGCCAGGCAATGAGCTCACTGTAGCCAGACCTATCAATAACTTAAAGGTCAACTGGGCCCATTGTAGCCAGACCTATCAGTCTAAAGGTCCACTGACCACCCAGTGACTTCACCCATCCCCATCCAATTCTACTGCTGTTCCCCCTGCGCGCGTTTTCCCTTACCCAATCATGTAACGCCAAGGCATGTACTCCCCTGCTTGCGATTGTAATTCATAAAAATCCCTGCTCCCCTAGACTCGGGCCGCGCTTCCTAGCTTCCTAACCCGCAGCCTCGGTGTGGGTTGGCAGACCCTACTCAAATTTGAATTAAAGACCCTTTTGTGATTACATCGGAATCGGACTCCTGGTGGTCTCTGGTGGTCTCGAGTCTGGGCATTACAGTTTCAGATTTTCATGTCTATAGTTGAGTGATTTCATTGCTCTGAGCCTGAGGTGAGGCAGAACACCATAATGGAAGAGTAGGGTGGAAGAGGGCTGCTCAGCTCATGGCAACAAGGAGGCAGAGAGAATGAGAGGAAGGGACCATGGACAGAGAGAGTTCCGGCCATGTCCCCAGTGACCTGCTGCCTTAAACTATGCCCCACTTGCTTTTAGTTACCACCCAGTAGTCCATTCAAATGATTAATCAATTAATCCACTGAGGTTACAGCTCTAGTAACCTAATCATTTCATCTCCCAACATTCCTATATTGCCTAACACTTGAGTTCTTCAGGAGACATTAAAGATCCAAATAACACTCTTGTTTATTGGGCAAGAATAAGATGTCTGAATAAGTAAGCAATAACTCATCACCAATTCTGGAAAATCAGTATCAATAGCACATCTTGGTAAATCTTTGTGTATAAATGGCTACAAATATAATTTGTGAGCTGAAATTTATAGAATGAATAAGTAAAGGAAGTTGTTGCAACTGCCTATTGGGATATATATCATTTAGGATGGTCTCAGCTACAACTAATAAAATATCCATATTAAGGTGGGCTTAAGCAATAATAGCATTTATCATCTCTCATAATATGTTAAAAGACAGGATAATTTCAGGATTGGTTCACTAGCTTGACAATGCCACTAAGAATATAAAGATTTTCTATATTCCCAGGATGGTATCCTTAGTAAGATGTCTTGGTCACGCCTTTTGGGAGCAAGATGGCTATAGTAATTCTAAGTAGGTACACCCTCTTCTAGTAAAAGTGAAAAGGAGCCTTGCTTCTAGTGGATTGCTTTTCATTGTGGGTGTAAGCTTTTCTTAGAAACTTCCTAGGCAACATCCCTTCCAGTCTCCTAGAGTAAGTCACATGTCTATATTCAGTGGTTTTTCAGTGAAAACTCAGTGTTTTTCAAACAGGGGTGATTATGTCACCCCCTCTCCAGAGACATTTGTCAATGTCTGAAGATTCTTTTGTTACAGCTAGGGAACTGGATACTAGGATCTGGGTTGAGGGCAGAGATACCGCTCAATATCCTACATTGCTTAGAATATTTCTCCACAACAAAGAATTATCTGGCCCAAAATGCCAATAGTATTGAAACCTGAGGTGTGAGATGAGGCTAGATCCCCCACTTCACCAATTTCCTTCTGGGTTCTTGTCTTGCAAATTTGAAGAATAAAATTCACAAATAATCACGGAAGGAAGAGTTAATGCAGTAGAATTTATTTAAGCAAGAAGAAAGAGAATTCCCGCCATGCAGGAGGGGCCCTGATAGCAGAAACACCCATTTTGTTGTGCTAAACTTAGGAACTTTTTCTGGGTAGAGCACGGAGCAAAATCTACTTTAAACAGGCATTGAAAACAGCACCAAGGCTATCGCCTTTGAGTTTTAATCCTTCCTATCAACTTCCATTCACCTCCACCTCCCATTTCCCCACCTTCATTTCCCCCTTCTAGGACAAAAGACGAGTTCCCACAGGTGAGCCTCAAGGTCTTTTACATTTGAAATAGACCTTGATGGTGTCCATTAATATTTCTGGGGGTTAGCTGCCTCCAGGTGTGGTTTTTGCATTTGAACAGGACCTCACTACGGATTAACTGACCATTCACTATTATTCAGTGCTAAGGCTTAGAAACCTTGCCACCAACTCTAAAGGAAAAAACTGCTGTGAATACGAGGAGAAAATATTCATTTGGCATTTTTGTAGGCAAATTATCACAACAAGGAACAGCAGTTTGGGGAGAATGGCTTCCAGAGGAGTAAACAACTTTGCCTACCAAACTGCAACAAAGGCCCTCCCTAAGGAGGTAGAAGGGAAAACAGATTGTTAAATAGGAAGAATTTGCATATATAAAACTACAGTTTGTTGTTGGCTTTTGTAGGATGGAAGGTGACAAAAAGAGAGAGTAAAAACGGTAAGAAATGGCCCTGAGGTTAAAGATGCAGGCCGGTGGTGCCCTTCGTTCTAATTCAACCCGTACATCAAACTTGGTGACAGGTAAAGCACATTCCCACTAATTATTTGTCATAGATTGAATTGTGTCCTCCAAAATTTATACATTGAAGTCACAACCACCACTAGCTCAGAATGTCATCTTATTTGGAGGATAGAATTATTATGGAGGTGATCAGGTTACAAAATGTTATCAGTGGGGTCCTAATCCAATATGACCAGTATTATATGAAGGAGAAATTTGGGCACAGAGATAGGTACAGATGGAAACAATATGAAGAGACCAGGGAGAAGATGGCTGTCTCCAAGCCAAGGAGACTGGCCTGGAACAGATCCTTTCTTCACACTCCACAGAAACAATCAACACTGTCCTAAGTAATTTAGAGAGACCCTGTCTCAAAATAAAAAATAAAAAGAGCTGACTCAGTAGTTAAGCCTCTGGGTACTGGAAAAAAGAAAAAAAAGCACTTTCAAAGCCTAGATTTCATGATGCTGTCCTCTTGAACTGTGCAACTATAAATTTCTGTGGTTTGAGCCACAAGTTTGCGGTTCTTTGTGACAGCAACCCTAGCAAACTGACATAGATTTGTAGAACACACCAGCTCTTGACTGTCACTGACCTTTGTGGAGGAATACCTGAAGGTAACTGGTTTCTTTTGCAGTAGACTTGGATAAAGTTGCTAAGCATACATGTTACATGGAAGTAGTAGGGGTACGTACTGTTTAATGTACCTGTTGGCCATTGTTCTATGAAGACTGAGAAATAGTATGTAGTTACTAAGTACTGTTTGAATGCTAAGGCAATGGGATATTGTTTTATATTTTTTTCCTTATAGTCAGAAATTTGTTAAACACAGTCTGAGCATCCAGGTTTAAATCTTTTTTTTTTCTTTTATTGGTTCCGGGGATTGAACTCAGGGGCATTCGACCACTGAGCCACATCCCCAGCCCTATTTTGTGTTTTATGTAGAGACAGTCTCACTGAGTTGCTTAGCACCTTGCTTTTGCTACGGCTGGCTTTGAACTCATGATCCTCCTGTCTCAGCCTCCCAAGCCACTGGTATTATAGGCCTGTGCCACTGTGCCCGGCTAGGTTTAAATTTTGTTTCCACAAGCAAACTTAGAAATTCTAGTTAAACTGAGCGCGGTGGCTCACGCTTGTAATCCCAGCACTTAGGGAGGCTGAGATAGGAGAATCACAAGTTCAAAGCCAGCCTCAGCAATGGCGAGGCGCTAAGCAACTCAGTGAAACCCTGTCTCGACATAAAACATAAAATAGGGCTGGGGATGTGGCTCAGTGGTCGAGTGCCCCTGAGTTCAATCCCCAGTACCAAAAAAAAAAAAAAAGAAAGAAAGAAAGAAAGAAATACTAGTTAAACTCCATGAGATTCAACAATTCCTATAGGACAGAAATAGTAGTTATGAAGTGTTTGGCTACTTCCTGGCATGGAAGGCAACTTTAAAAAGTAAATATTGCCGGGCATGGTGGTGCATGCTGTAATCCCAGAGGCTCTGGAGGCTGAGGCAGGAGAAACTGGAGTTCAAAGCCAGCCTCAGCAAAAGCAAGGTGCTAAGTAGCTCAGTGAGACCCTGTCTCTAAATAAAATACAAAAGAGGGTTGAGGATGTGACTCAGTGGGCAAGTGCCCCTGAGTTCAATCCCCTGACCCCCACACCCCCCAAAAAGTAGGTATTGTCACTATATTAAAAACATAATAAAATATATGAGAGTATGTGATATAAGCCTAAAACATGTAAGGATGGACTACTTAATTTTATTTTTAAATGTATTGAGTACTTTTGCCAGACTTATTTTAGCAACTTCATATGCCTCCACAATCCTACATAATCTCCTAAAATCATTAGAATCCTTTGAATGGGATTTTGTGACTATTAGTAGTCATCTCCATTATACACATGCAAAATGTGAGGCTTAGAGGGTCTTGTAATTCAGTCAAGGTCACTTAGTCACCTAAGTAGCAGAAGCAGGCCAGGAACCTAGCTCTCTCTGTCCCCCTCGGCCCATGTGTTCACCACAACTGGGGTGTCTCTCTATCTTTCTTATCAAAGAAAAAAGAGAATCATTTTGCAACTGCACTTTTAAGTGTAACAAGTACAAGTGACCAGGAGCTCCGCTGTTTACCTGAGCATGCAGAATTTTTTGACATTGACTTGCCAAGCCCTACTTCCTCCATGCTGTGCTTTAATAAAGGCAACATGGTATTTAGGCTTTGGAGAAATATTACAATTAGTTTTAAGAAAACATGAGAATTGTCTTCTGTGACATTTTCCAAATAACCAGACTCAGTAATTTAGTGTCTTGAGGAAAAGGTGAGCATTCTGATCAGAGAAAGAGTGCTTTCCTCCCCTCACCTTCTGGTGCAAGGGCACAGCTGGTGTGTGGCCTGCGGATCAGGCAATATGCTTGCTCTGACCCCAGGCTCTAGTCCATATGGCATTGCCTCCTGGAGTAGAAAAGGAAAGCTGTTTTGTTTTATTGAAAATTAGGTTCATGTATACATGGTGTTGACAAAGGCATTATAGGAGTAAGAACCATTTGTTAACTTGTAACTTAGCAAGATGCCCTAAGAGAAGGCAGAGAGCTTCAAGGAGCCAGGAGAGCGCCTGCGTGCTGTTTGCTCAATACTAATCCCCCAAATCCACTGCCTGAAACCAGACAAAAGACAAATTACATGGCTGTTGAGGGGTTTATTTTTCCAGATGGCCAACCTGAAGCTATAGTTCACTGGCAAATGAAATTTCCTAATACAGAGAAATCCAGACTGATCATGTGTTTAATAAAAAGCACAAAGTGTGCTTCTCAAACAAATTATTTGGAAATGTGGAAGATGCTGAAGAGAGTATATAAAGGGGAGCCCTTGTCACATATTGAGTTTCGTCTTTCATGTTTGGTCAGTTGGTAAGAAAATCAATCTGTGAAAACTCCTTTTCAATTATCTTAGTGACTCCTGCTTAGGTTGGTCTAATTCTTCAAAGATGGATCTTGCATTACTACCCCATTGTGGTCAAGCTGTTTTTGTTTCTGGGTACATAATGAACTGACATCCTTTAATATTTCTCAAAGGCAAAGAAATTTATATATGAAAATACATATATATATAGATATATATACCTATATATATCTATATATATATATCCTAGTGCTTTGATTACATGGAGACAGAGAGTGAGGGAGTAAGCTAGAATAAAGAAAATAAAAATCAGACCATCATACTACTCAGCAAGTTTCGTTATTATAATCATTGTTTCCAAAGCAGGCTTGCTTTGGGGAGGAGAGAGTAGAGGAAGGAGGGGAAATGGAACTAAGAGTCTTCATGATAATAATATTGGTAATAATAGTAACAATTCTAATTTATTTTTTATTTTTATTTTTAAAAAAATTTTTTTAGTTGTTGATGGATCTTTATTTTATTCATTTATTTATATGCGGTGCTGAGAATCAAACCCACATGCAAGGCAAGTGCTCTGCCACTGAGCCATAACCCCAGCCTCAACAATTCTAATTTAATTAAAGAAATGCTTATATGTCAGAAAGAATGCTAACCACTTTGTATATATTTATCACCTAACCTCATTGCAACTCTGTGATACTGCAATTTCCATTTCCTGGATGAGAAAACAGGCTTGGAAGATTGTTATCCTGCTAGTAGTTGGTGGTGAAGCCAGAATTCAAAGCCTACTCTAACAATCTCATGCTTGACTCCTATGCTTTCATTTATTTTCTCATTCATTTATGCAACAAACATTTACTGAATGTTTTCTCTGTGCTATGAATTACATAAATACTAGAGAGTCAGACAAAGATACTCTTCATTCACGGAGCTCTCCTTCTATCATCATCATAAAAAAAAAAGTACAATGTGAAGAAGTATGTACTTGACAGATGTGGAGATTTACATGGTCCAAAATAAAGTTATAGCTGCTTACCCTCAGGAAGCGGGGCTGGTAGAGAAAGGTCAAAGGCAGAAATTCAACATGGGTAATACCTACCTTTGTGCTGCCCCCAAGCAAGAGAAATGTTCTAAGTAGGATTTGTCTGATTAAATATTTGTTTTTGTGTTTGGTTTTGCCTAAGGTTTCATTTTTAAATACCATGAAAAGCATCGTTTAAGATATAGAAAAACCAGCCGGGCGTGGTGGCTCAAGCTTGTAATCCCAGCACTTAGGGAGGCTGAGACAGGAGAATTGCGAGTTCAAAGCCAGCCTCAGCAATGGCGAGGTGCTAAGCAACTCAGTGAGACCCTGTCTCTACATAAAACACAAAATAGGGCTGGGGATGTGGCTCAGTGGTCAAGTACCTCTGAGTTCAATCCTCAGTACCAAAAAAAAAAAAAAAATATATAGAAAAACCTATTCTATCTGCAGAATTTTTCTTGTCTCTGTTTCATGTCTGCAACCTTTCTCTACCGTAATACTTTCCTAACAGATAACAGTATCTTTCAGTCTAATCCTCTTGAAGCAAGCAACCACCCTACACTTCAGCTCCCTTTATATTCTACCTTCATTATAGAAGCAGCTATTTATTTAGCGATGACTGGTTTCAAGCAGTTTATACAGCCCATCTCTAATATTCAGAGAAAATTTGTAATGTAGAAGACTTTATTCTCATTTATAAATGAGTGCATGGAGGATCAGAGAAGTTAGTCAACTCACTCAACTTCATGTCAATAATCGACGGCAGAACAAAAACCGACACCTGTCTGCCCCGCTGAACAGTGAGAACTTGAAAACAAAGAACTACATCTTATTCATTTCTGTATTACCAACCATTAAGAAAATGCTTGAAGCTGGGCGTGGTGGCGCAAGCCTGTATTCCCAGCACTTAGGGAGGCTGAGACAGGAGAATCTCGAGTTCAAAGCCAGCCTCAGCAATGGCGAGGCACTAAACAACTCAGTGAGACCCTGTCTCTACATAAAACACAAAATAGGACTGGGGATGTGGCTCAGTGGTTGAGTGTCCCTGATTCAATCTCCAGTACCAAAAAGAAAAAGAAAATGCTTGATAGTGAACGGTGAATGCATGAATAAAGAGGTACGTTTTGGGGCTGGGGTTGTGGCTCAGTGGTAGAGCGCTTGCCTCACACACGTGAGGCACTGGGTTCGATTCTCAGCACCACATATAAATAAATGAATAAAATAAAGGTCCATCAACATCTAAAAAATATATATATACATATATATATATATTTTTTTTTTGGTACAGGGGATTGAACTCAGGGGCACTCGACCACTGAGCCACATCCCCAGCCCTATTTTGTGTTTTATGTAGAGACAGGGTCTCATTGAGTTGCTTAGCGCCTCGCCATTGCTGAGGCTGGCTTTGAACTTGCAATTCTCCTGTCTCAGCCTCCCTAAGTCCTGGGATTACAGGCTTGAGCCACTGCGCCTGGCTTAAAAAATATTTTTTAAAAATAGGTATGTTTCCAACTTGTTGCATATAAAATGTGGTTTTCAATACTGTATGTCTTGCTTTTTTTTTTTTTTTTGGTACCAGGAATTGAACATAAGGGCACTCCACCACTAAGCCACATCCTCAGCCCTATTTTGCTTTTTATTTAGGCTGGCTTTGAACTCGCAATCCTCCTGCCTCAGCCTCCCGAGCTGCTGGGATTACAAGCATGCACCACTGAGTCTGGTGCCTTGCATCTTATTCTCAGCCTAACTGCTTTTTATAGCCCTCCCCAAATGCTTGTTATAAAGGAACCAACCTTCGGTTTCTTCCCTCAATTAGGTTCTAATTAGAAATGTGCAATCCACCTAGATTTCTTAACCATAAGCAGAAAGCTGAGGTATGCATGATCGTTCCAGTCCCTCTTACCTCCTGTTGGCAAAGTGCTCTCAAAATCTCTGAGGTGTCAGAGTTGTGTGAATACAATTACCTCAGTTCATGTCCCACCTCTGTCATTGAAATGGTAAATGAATAACCATGCAGATTCTGTGTTGAAACTTGCAGGACAAATTGGAAAAGAAAGGTGTTATAACTCCCTTGTTGAGGTATACAGTAGTGCAGACCTTTATAGTTTGGAGGAGGACAGAGGAATTGATGTATATAGAATACTCAAACCAGTAAATAGCCCTGAGGAAGTATTCCAGTTCTGTGTTATTACATGATCACATCTGATGTCCATCTGCACTAAGAGGTGTAGATGTTATTATTATTTCAATGTTTACTAAGAGAGATGAAGAAAGATTAATTATATTCCAAAGCTCTTGCATTTAAATAACTAGAAACTCATACCACAAGGCTTTTTGCAATATGGTACATAGGAGTAAAAGGACCACATCAAATAAGGAAGATTTCTCTCTCTCATTGGCATGGCAGAGCCCCCAAACGGAAACACCAAGGTAGAATTCTCAACCAGGCTTTTCCATTAGGATATTAAAAACTTAGTTCAGGCCCTGAAGACTAAATGAAAACAAGTTTTTAAGAAGTACATTATTTCATAAGTGATTGCCCTGAATCACAAAACAAGTGTAAAGATAGACACAGAGAAGCTGGGTGCGGTGGCACATGCCTATAATCCCAGCACTTTGAGAGGCTCTGACAGGAGAATTTTGAGTTCAAAGCCAGCCTCAGCAACGGTGAGGCACTAAGCAACTTAGTGAGATCTTGTCTCTAAATAAAACACAAAACAGGGCTGGGTATGTGGCTCAGTGGTGTAGTACCCTTGAGTTCAATCCCTGGTACCAAAAAAAAAAAAAGATAGATAGAAACAGAGGTCAGTATATGTCACCCCCAACTGATGCTATTTACTAAGCACTTTGTATACACTGGTTTATGTAATCCTATTTTAGAAATGAAGAAGCTGAGAGAGTGTTGCTCAGTATGAGTGGAAATAGGATTTAAACCTAGGGCTGTTAGATTTGCAAACCTGTGTCCTCAAACAGTTTTCTATTACATATAGAATTATGATATCTCCAAACTCATGTTTCAGTATAAACAACAGAATAACATCAGATTTATGTTTCTTGCAGTTTATGACTGTCTAACCTGACTAGAGTCTTTTAATGGTGGCCAAATGTCTTGTCTGGTTTGATCTAATTGAAAGTATTTGTGTTGCCATAGATTCTTCAAATGCCTAATATAAGGCTATCAGTGTATGCTAACTTTAAAGCTAATAAGAATATTTAAAGGAAAATCATTTCTTTCATTTGGAAGAAAAAATACTATGTAACTTGATTTTGCTATTATGTCATCAATGACATTCTCCACATTGATGAGAGAAACTGCCCACTATAAACAGAATGATACATGAAGTCAAAGTCATGGAAGACCATGACAACTCTTTGAAAATCAAACTGTTTCCTCAGTGATAATGGAGATAATTAAAGTGATGATGGAGATATAGGGCATTACCTGATGATTAAAGATCTTCGAAGGCCTGCAGGTCCACAAATGTCCATTCAACCCAGTTGCTCAGTAATCTTTTAGAAATAAGTGCTCATTTCCAGAGTCATTTGCACAGATAGATATCCTTAGGAGATGTAGAGGATAAACATTCTAACAAAGAATATATGAAGTGGTGGGAAAAAGTGCATTATATATTCAGAAAAATCAAAGTACTATAAACCTTCATTATTGGAGAACATTCGGTGTTTCAGTGTTGGAAGGGGACTGTTTCATTGGCCTCTGCTACCAATAAAACATCAGCATATCTTTTGCATAGTGTTCTTTGCATGAAGTTTTCTATCTTCCATAGTCCTCCACAGTATCCTTCATCTGCTGCATGAAGAAAACATGTAGGTAAGAAATGGTATTCTGAGGCTTTTGAATGAGAAATAAAACTAAGAACTGAATTGTTCCCTAAGAGAGTCTCTTGGCACCAATTGTACATTGAATACAAAGACAACTGTCCCTCTCAATCTATATTGAGAAAACCTTTCTCTTTTTTTTTCCATCCTATTTCTAATTATTAGTCATGGTTCTCTCTTAGGTTACCTTCTCCAAGATATTTTTAATGACTGTCTTAAATGAAAGTATGTCCTCTCTGAATATCTACAATAGAGTCCAACTTTCCACAAAAATACATTGTGTTGCTTAGATTAAATTGTTTTCATTGTGCTTGGTAGGCTCTTACATTTTTCTTTCATTCTATCTTTGTATTCCTCAGCACTTATCTTTATATAAGGCAAAGAGAGGACCTGTGTTAAATAAAGTTGGGAATTATGATTAGAGAAGACAGACCCATTGGGTAATCATGTGTAAAAATCTTCATAGTGCTCAAAATTTCCATATTTTGACCATTTCTTTGGCCTCTTTCACTAGTACTATTTAAATGCAAACATTATCATGAAGAAATACAGAACCATATTATTCTCAGTCATTAAGATATAAATAGGATCTGGGCGTGGTGGCACAAGCCTGTAATCCCAGCACTTAGAGAAGCTGAGACAGGAGAATGGTGAGTTCAAAGTCAGCCTCAGCAAGGGTGAGGCACTAAGCGACTCAGTGAGACCCTGTCTCTACATAAAACACAAAATAGGGCTGGGGATGTGGCTCAGTGGTCCAGCACCCCTGAGTTCAATCTCCAGTACCAAAGAAAAAAAAAAGATATAAATAGGAGTATATGTGTAAAACCACTTGTCATTGACTCAAAGTCCTAGGTAACTGAGACCCATAACCAATAATTATAATAGGTAAAAATTGATAGGTTTTATTGAGGATATACCAGACAAAATTCTGGTTGCTTCACATATATGAACTTGTTTGATCTTCACTACCAGGCTATATTAGTTCTATAATCAAACATTTCAAAGGTGAGTAATTAAAGGAAAAGAACATTAAATAACTTGGACAGATTACACTGCTTTTGAACAAAGAAGCCAGGATTTGGCTGCAGTTAGGCCAATCTGCAAACCCATGCTTTTAATTACATTTTACTGCTATTAAATTTTGGAGAAAGGAGGAATCCAGGCTCTGTATTCTTGAAGAAGGAGAGGCGTGGGTGCAACCAAGGGACATTAAAAGGCAGAATGAAATTCCTACATGAGTAGTTAGGGGAGCAGGGTCTGATTTTTGCTTTACAACTGTATCTAGTTTTGAATAATTCTGGTTGCTTTTCACTCAACAAATGCTTACTGAGCATCTACTTTGTGCTGGACTCTAAGTTGAGTAATGGGAACAACAACAAAAAAATGGACATAACACATAACTCAGTCCCTCCTCTCCAGGAACTCATGGTGTAGCAAAGATTTTTAAAAAATAAAAAAAAAAGATTAAAGCTTATAAGTGACTGGTTATTTGGTTGTCTGTCCAAGGGAATAAGAAAGACAATCTGTATGAAGTTGATGTTTTATAAGGTTTTGAATTATCTGGGAAAAGAGAAAAGAAAAAGTCCCTTCAAGAAAAGTAAGAAAAGCTGGGAGTGGTGGCTCACGCCTGTAATCCCAGCATTTTGGGAGGCTGAGACAGGAGAATCATGAGTTCAAAGCCAGCCTCAGCAATAGCAAGGCGCTAAGTAACTCAGTGAGACCCTGTCTCTACATAAAACACAAAATAGGGCTGGGGATGTGGCTTAGTGGTTGAGTACCTCTGAGTTCAATCCCTGGTGCCAAAAAAAAAAAAAAAATGAAGTAAAAGGCAAATCCAAAGCCCAAAGACAGGAAAGTATAAAATATTTTCAGAGAAATACAACAGAAATATAAGGTGAAGCCAGGCGCGGTGGCTCAAGCCTGTAATCCCAGCACTTAGGGAGGCTGAGACAGGAAAATCGCGAGTTCGAAGCCAGCCTTAGCAATGGCGAGACGCTAAGCAAGCAACTCAGTGAGACCCTGTCTCTACATAAAACACAAAATAGGGCTGAGGATGTGGCTCAGTGGTCGAGTACCCCTGAGTTCAATCCCCAGTACCAAAAAAAAAAAAAAAAGAAAGGAAGGAAGAAATAGAAGGTACATGGAGGTGACTATGTTTTGTTCTGATTCAGGGTCTGGGGACTCATTAAGGAGTTTGGACCTGATTCTGCACGCAATGGAGAGCCATCAAAGTTCATATTCAAATAAATAACTTCTGTATTTTTGGAAAGGCTGCTCCAGGAGCCACACTGACTGCAGGATGGAGTTTGATGGCCCACAAACAGGAGACTGGTCAAAAGATTGCTACATTGAAACATGATGCCACACTAAGTCAGTGTAGGTGGGGGAAGGGGGAAAGAGCCGACTGGCAGACATTTTGAGTTTAAAAATAGGGAGAAATGGATGACAAACTAGGAGTTATGGCTTTGGGGTAGGGAATAGTCAAATACAATTCTGAGGTTTCTCAGAATTATGACCTGGAGAATTAGAATAACATACATTAACATATAAAGTACACTTTGAACAAGTTGGAAATAGGAATCTGAGTCACAATTACACATAATAGCTTTTTATATTATTCCAGATATAAAGCCAAACTGCTAACTCCAATCTTGATGAATCACTGATTCTTATAGTTTGGATTTGGAGTATTTGGCCATAAATAATATACTGAATTATTTAACAACAAACGTACGTACATGTGATTACAACTACTATTTAAGCAGCCATCTAGTAATCCCAAGTTACTCAGAGTAGGATCCAACTCTGCCATAAATGAACCACATCTAAGATTGGGCCAATGCTGCTTTCCCAAACACACCAGTTCCCTAAAAGGAACAACTAATTTCAGATCTTAACCTGACTTGGGCTGGGATATAGCTCAGTGGCTGAGTACTTCCCTAGCATGTGTGAGGCAATTGGTTCAATCTCCAGTACCAAAAAAGAAACAAACAAAACTTCTTACTTAACTCTTCTTATAGAAATCTGCGATACTATCCTTCAGCTGTCTTTGTGCAGAAATTATTTTGACAACTTTAATCTAATATATGCTGTATATTTTAGTACTTTAAAACAACTTGGTGGGACAGGATGTTTTTCTTAATATTTTCAACATTCTGGATTATTTATTTTGTTGGTTATATGTTTGTTTACTGTTAAGATACCAAATCTTCATCATCAGTAACAAAACAAACTAAATACTATAATCATGACAATAAATAAACTAAACTATATCTTTAGAATATTTGTATTCTTTTCTTCTAATCCAAGAGCTATAACATTGTGAGAACATTTTCCCTTTGACCAATCATATGTACAACAGAGCTCGCTCCATCAATGAATTATGTTACTCTTTATAAAATTTCAAAACATTGTCTCAAATGTGAAATTCATTTTTTTCCACAAAGTCAGAAACTACTTTGTTCATCAAACAACTCGGATAAAAGAAGTAAACCCCTGAAAAGAACAAAAAGAGAAATGAAACCATCTTTACTGAAAATAAAACACGTAATCCTAAAAAGCAAACTTCAGCAAGTGCTTAGGGTTCTTTTGTCTTTTCCCCAGAAACATGACACTTTTGGCATCTTCTTGGAGTTTGCAATCTTCTTTCCTCTCAACAAAACAAAACAATCAAGTCCTCTGTATTCTATGTTTTGATTTTGAGGAAGATTGATAGAGTGGGATAAATAATTCTTTCACATAGGTATTTCATTGTGAAAAACAACATTTTGATGTGTTTATTCAAGTTGAATGTGTTTTCTGAAAGCAGCCTTATTATCTCCTGTGTTAACATTTCTTTGCTATTTTAATTGCATAAACTTTGTAGCAGTCACAATCAATGCCAGTCACCCATCACAGGAACTACATTTTTCAAAGAACAATATGTGCTCTGATAATCTTGACACTGAATTGTTCACCCGACAAAATGAAAATATATAACTGTATCTGTTTGTGAGTTTCCTGTTGCTGTTCCTGTTCTGGAGAAAGTATCCTGAGTTAACCAATCAACTGGCAACCTCAGTAGCTCAACAATACTCCCTTGGGTGATTTGTATTAAATGAGCATTGTTGGTAAAGGCTTTCAAGAAGACTACATAATTATGGCCAGATGAACACATTCCTCATACAATTTCAGGATTAATATTAGTCTCCTAACAACCTAGTAACCAAGATCATAATTACTGACTGCCATTTCCCCCCATTGTCCAGGTAACTGGTCCTCATATATGACCAATTTGAAACCTGGGAATCTTGGGAGAAAGCATCAAGTCTGCTGTTGGAAAATTGAATCCAAGTGCAGCCCTGCTCCCTGAACACTCATATTCTTCCTCTCTCTTTGTACTATTTGTTCGTCTCCATTGTGCAGAGCTATCGTTTGTGCACACATTCTGTGTTAGATTTTCTACCCGGTTGAGCTTGAAAAACCAAAGCTTAAGTACTAAATGTTTCCCTAAGGCCTGAATGGACTTTAAAGGACATAGGTGCAAAAAGAAAAGAAAGGAAAATGGGGGGAGAAAATACGGCTTGTTAAGTTGTTGCAATAATCTCATGCTGAGAATAAAGACCTTCAGAGTTAAGAGAATGAAAAACACTCTTCTAAATAGATTGCTTGCTTTTGTTGCACAGGTGGCAAGGCCTGGAAATATACGATATGGGGACAGCAGGGCAGCCTGCTAGCATTTCATTAAGCTTAGAGAATAACAGAATTGTGGAGTAGTTTCTTCCCACTTCATAGGCTTCTTACTGCAGAGTGCTGCTTCGCCGGCATGTTTTCTACCAGGAGACACTTTGAGGTAAGAGTCCACCTCCCTACATTTTTGTAGAGATGGACCCTACTCTCTTTTATTAAAGCAAAGCTCTTTCCCAGGAAGCATAAATTCATAATTATCATTGTTTTGGACTTTGCATCATTTAGTTACTCTCATGCTGTTCAGATAAAGTCAGTTTCAACTGTCAAACAACACAACTTGAGAGAAAATGCCATCTCTAAACATGGCCAAATAAAATTGTGTAAGGCCTGGGTCAATCCTATGGATTCAGATATTAAACCACCCTTCTTCATAAATTAACAATAAAACATATTGAAAAACTACTATTGGTAAGTGTGAAGAATGAGGGAAACTTAAATAATTATGTCTTGGGTGCTTTCATCTGTCTCCAGCAAAACGTATGAAATAAAATGAGTTGGCAAAGATTTTATTTCCTCACCCTAACTTAAAGGGATGTAGTAGGATCCTTAATCTCATGCACCACTGATTTTAATTTGTTGATTATTTCCAATCAGATTGAGTATCTCTGTTTTAATGTCATTTTATTACTGAAACAATCATTTCTTACTTTGGGAATTCACTCTGAAAATGGGAATCCAACTTGGGAAAGTGCAGTACTGATTAATAGTTAATATTTATTGAAGTTTTTGCTTAGTGAAATGATTTTCAATGCACAATTCTGTTTAATTCCCACAACAATTTTATGAAGCAGCAGTCACATATTCTCTATTTTAAAAAGAGAAAACCAACACCATGAGAAGGCAACTTACCCAAGACCACAAATGTGTTGGAATTTTACAACTCAACCCCACCCCTGCTCCAGAGCTTAGCTCTAATGTAACACTTCCTTCAAATTCCAAATGCACTTCCACATGTCAGAACGTTGTCAATACTTCTCTCCTTTGTTTTAAAGTCACAAAGTGTCTACTAAGTCAAAGTTTTAAGTGCATGATATAGGGAGGGAAGGAGAGAGAGAGAGAGAGAGAGAGAGAAAAAAAAAAAAAACCCTCACATCTCTGGAATACTAGAATGAGCTAAATTCCATGGTGTATGCTTTCTGTTCATGAACTGATCTAATCTTGACCACAACCCTACTACATGGGGAACATTGTCTCCACTTTGAAAATAAGCAAGCTAAGACCTAAAAGCTGCATGATCTTCAATATTTCACAGGGAACCAGAATGGGAAACCTATTCTCCACTCTATCTTTTCCACTTACCAGCCTCATTCCCCAAACAATCCAATTCCATGTAAGCCATTTTGCTTCCTCCCCTGAGGTCCTTTCCTTGCAGCAAAGTAGTTTCATTTTATGACAAGGAAATATTTTCAATAACTCAACAACCCAGAGAATTTCTCACGCAGTTGTGATCCATCAGATAATTCACTCAGGAGTAGTACTCAAGGACTTCACCTCTGCTGGCTGCCCAAACACAATATTCACCTACATTGCCACCATAAGCTTCAGGGTGGCCTTAATTTTATTTATGTAAAACAGAGGCATAGAAAGCTGATTATCTAGCCTGAAATCACATAACTAATAACATATCTCCACACTCCAAGGAAAAAATATGTAAGAAACACAATGTCTCCATGTGGTTAGCTGTGATAGCATTGCTCCACGGGTGACAAAATGTGGCTCCAGAAAATAAATGAGGTTTTTTCAAGAAGTAGTTTAAGATCTAGCAGGAATGCTGGAACTGTTGCCCTCAAATTTTTGGTTAGTTGTTAAATTCAAGTGCTTCAATATTTACTGTCTTATATGTCTCTTCAGGCTGTTGGAAAACAAATCCAAGGAAATGCAGAAGCAAAATAGGAACAATAGTTTCAATTTTATATGTTTTAAAAGAATTATTAGATATACATTCCAGAGTACAATGACAGCTTAGGCCAAGGAAAGTGGAGCATTTTGACTTTATACAGTATAGCAGTATAGCATAGGACAGTATAGCATTGTCCCAGGTAACTAACTCCCTCTCAAAGAAACCCAAGGCCATTATTGGCAAAATAGTTGGAGCTGGGATTATTTAGAGTCTCTGCCTCCTATCTTTTAGTGATTAAGCACTTACCACATGCAAAACACAAATAATCCTAGATATCTTCTTGCACTAAACATCATGAGCAAATTGAGATTGTTGCCCAACTCTATAAAAATACTTTAAAAATTATTGAACTGCATACTTAGATTAGATGAATTTTATAATGCATAAGTTAAATCTCAATAAATGTATTCTTTTCTATTAGGAGTACAGGACAGAATCCTTCAGAGAGACATAGCAAAAAGAACATAAGTTCTGGAGTCAAATAGATTTTGCTTAAATCTCTTGATTTGGTGGTTTTGGGCAGTTTGATTTACCTCAGTCTTATTTTCCTCATCAGTAAAATGAGAAAGACAGTGAACTCCATCATAGAATAATTGTGAAGATAAAAGGAAGTAATACAGCTGGGAGTGGTGGCTCAAGCCTGTGATCCCGGCACTTTAGAAGGCTGAGACAGGAGAATGGCGAGTTCAAAACCAGCCTCAGCAACGGCGAGGTGCTAAGCAACTCAGTGAGACCCTGTCTCTACATAAAACACAAAATAGGGCTGGGGATGTGGCTCAGTGGTTGAGTGCCCCTGAGTTCAATCCCCAGTACCAAAAAAAAAAAAAAAAAAAGGAAGTAATACATTCATGAGCACCTAGTATGAACATATTATATAAAGCTTAGTAAGTACTCATTTTAAGTACATTTTAATCCATGATAATGGATTTTTTGGAATAGACTAAAAAACAGTGGAGATTTTAAAGTCTGTCATTTTCTCCACTGCTGTCAATGTTGACTTAAGCCAATAGCAGCTTTATCCTTCATGGGCACAGTATACCCTACCTCCTTAACTATTCATATGTCCTAAGCCAACAATCCATACATCTCTTCTCTCCCCGTTCCGAGGTACTCACAGCAATGTCCCCATTGACGTTATACTTGTTGCTACATAACTTCCTAAAGCTGAGTCAGAGAAACAAATCTATGTACGATTATCCTTGGAGAATCAGACCTGATGCCCATAAACTTCTACACATTCCCCATACCTAAATGTAGATCTTGATTCTGACTCAAATCGAGCTCTTTACTTAGTAAGAGTAGTGTTCAGTAGTTGCTATGTAGGATCTAGGGATTCTGGCAAAAGCCACTCATATTCAGTTCTACTGGTAGCTCATTAGCAGATTTTCTTGTTCCTATGACTCTACAGCTTACACAGGGACAAGTAGCAGTGATGTTTTCCAAATAATTCCAAATATAGATTCAAAGAAATCACTAAAATTGTTCTCGTGATGCCTTCATATTAATATTCAAAGTCAATATTCAAATCCAAATAGTGTTACGATCCAAAATAGAGAAAGCCCTTCAAAGGAATTTTGGCTGAGCACTATATACTTACCTTACTATGTCTTGGGATGAGTTAGTGACTTGACAGGCAAGACGGTGACCCTGATAGCTAAAGCTGAAAGGAGTTATTTAAAGAAAAGGGCTATTCTAAAAGGTTAAACCATGCATACAATATATGAAGACACAGCAGACCATTTTCTAGCTTTCACTCAAGTGGTTATAATCTTGGGCTAATTTTATTTATTTATTTATTTATTTATTTATTTATTTATTTATTTATTTACTGTGGTGCTGGGGATTGAATCCAGGACCTTTTACATGCGAGGCAAGCACTCTACCAACTGAGCTATATCCCTAGTCCCTTGAGATAATTTTTTTTTTTGGTACCAGGCATTGAACTCAGGGGCACTCAACCACTGAGCCACATCCCCAGCCCTATTTTGTGCTTTATGTAGAGACAGGGTCTCACTGAGTTACTTAGTGCCTCGCCCTTGCTGAGGCTGGCTTTGAACTCTCCATTCTCCTGTTTCAGCCTCCCTAAGTGCTGGGATTACAGGCTTGCGCCACTGCACCCAGCTATGCTAGTCATTTTTTAAAAAAATATTTTTTAAAGTTTTTAATGGACATAATGCTTCATTTTTTTAAATTTATTTTTATGTGGTGCTGAGGATTGAACATAGTGCCTCAGGCATGCTAGGCAAGCACTCTACCCCTGAACCACAACCCCAGTCCCTATGCTCATCATTTTGTTCCCCCAATTTGACCAAGGTTCTTTTTTTTTTTTTTTTTTTTGGTACTGGGGATTGAACTCAGTGGTACTCGACCACTAAGTCACATCCCCAGCCCTATTTTGTGTTTTATGTAGAGACAGGGTCTCAACTGAGTTGCTTAGCACCTTGCCATTGCTGAGGCTGGCTTTGAACTCGCAATTTTCCTGTCTCAGCCTCCCAAAGTGCTGGGATTACAGGCTTGAGCCACCGCGCCCAGCTAAGGTTCTTCTTTTCTCAGAAAATATTTTCTTTCTTGTTGATCTCATGGTTATAAATTTAGGTGTTTTATTACCTAAGCTGCCTTCTGAGTTCATTATTCATATAACCACTTGCTTAGTAAACTCCTTAGCCTAATATTAGCAGATATATCTCAAATAAAGCATATCCTGAATTAAACTGATCATCTTCTCTCTTTTTCCCAAACATGCTTCTCTTTTTGTGTTATGCATTCAATACCACTTCTCAAGCTGGAAACTTCAGGTCCACTCTGGTTCTTTCTTCTCTCTTACTAACATATTCATTAACAATGTCCTTAATTTTCACCTGTAATTTCATTGAAATCTATCTTTTTTTCCCCAGTTCCATTTCTGCCTAAGTGTATCACCTTTATTATAAATTTCAAGGGTACCTGCCCAATAATGCTATTTGCAATGTCACTTGCCTCTAGTCAGTCTTCCATGCTACTCACTATTGATCTATCTAAAATATCTCTTCCACAATCATATCCCCACATTCTCCATCATCACAATTTATTTCCCTACATTCTCCAACCAACTGGCACATTTAGGAGGTCATCAATAATAGTCCTTTATCTGCATATGTGGTAGATTAAGGATGGCCACAAGATTTCTGGAGATCTCGTTCCCTTTTCCTTGAATTTGTTCAGAAAGCCAGAAGTGATGCTCTCTAGGGATCAAGCCCTAAGACTCAAAGCTTCTGCTTCCTACTTCTTGGAAAATGTCCTCTTGAAATTTATCTGCCATACTGTGAGAAAGCCTACACAATTTCACAGAAAGGATCACAGCAACAAGTCCTGGTTGATCAGCCAGCCAGCAACAAACTGGCCAACAATTTGTGAAACTACTCCAGCTGAAGTTGCCCTGAGTAGACACAAGCTGTCTGTCCAGCCCTGCTCAAATTAAAGATTCATGAGGAAAACACACAATTGTTACGTAAGCTGCTACAATTGGGGGTGTCATGTGTAGATACCTGGAACAGCATTGAATAGCTTCCATTTTCTCTGCTTCTGTTGGGTTAACTTCTTCTCATTCTTTTTTTCTTCTTTTTGTGGTGCTGAGGATTGAATCCAGGGCCTTGTACATGTGAGGGAAGCAATCTACCAACTGAGCTATATATCCTCAGCCCCAATTTCTTCCCATTCTTAGAGATACAACTCAAATGCCATTTCATTTAACAGTAGAAAGCCTTCCCCAATCTGTTGAGGCAAAATCAATTGTTCTCTTTTGTGCTCCTTTGGCATTTATTACATTCCTTTTTGTAGTGTTTAATGTTCACCTCCCAAAAAGGACTGTAAATTGCTTGTCGGCAGAATTTGCATTAATCTTTGTACCCTAGTGAATAACACAAGTGACTCACTTGAAAATTCAATGTAGTAAGTCCTATACTGTGATAACTTTTTTATTTTTCATTTTTTTTTGGTACCAGGGGTTGAACCCAGGGGCTCTTAGCCACTGAGCCACATCCCAAGCCCATTTTTTATTTGTCATTTTGAGACAGGGTCTCACTAAGTTGTTTAGGGCCTCGCTAAGTCGCTGAGGCTGGCTTTGTTTTTGTTTTTTTATTCATTATTTTTAAATATACATGACAGTAGAATGTATTTTGATACATTATACATACATGGAGTAGAACTTATTCCAATTAAGATCCCTTTCTTGAAGTTGTACATAGTGTGGAGTTTCACTGGTGGTGCATTCATATATGAACATAGGAAAGTTATGTCTGATCCATTCCATTGTCTTTCTTATGTCCACTGCCCCCTTCCCTTCATTCCCTCTTATCTAATTCAATGAACTTCTATTTTACCCACCCTTTAACTTCTATTTTTCTTTTTTTTTTTTTTTTTTGGTACCAGGGATTGAACTCAGGGGTATTCAACCACTGAGCCACATCCCCAGCCCTATTTTGTGTTTTATGTGGAAACAGGGTCTCACTGAGTTCCTTAGTGCCTTGCCAATGCTGAGGCTGGCTTTGAACATGCGATTCTCCTGTCTCAGCCTCCCAAAGTGCTGGGATTACAAGCGTGAGCCACCACACCTTGCTTACTTTTATTTTTATTTTAGTTCTCCAGACATTTATTGGGCACTGTGTACCAGGCAGTATAAGATAGGGATGCAGCGTGGGTCAGCTGTGGCTTCTTGCCTTTACTAAGCTTGTCACCGAGCTATCTCAGGTCACTTGCTCTGTGTTATGTGGTGCAGATTTCCGGGAAGTCAACCAAGTGTGTAAACAAGGGCTCAAGTAGATTCAGAAATCTTATAGGAGAAAAATATTGGTTCTTTCTGTGGGTCCCATGGGTCTCAGGAAGAACAGATGGTGACTGTTTAATATCTTGGGGGGAAAAAAGACAAAGGAAAAAAGCCCCCAAACTTCAAAACTCCAATAAGACTCTTGATAGTTTCAGAAGATGATTAAAAAGTCTACCTCCTAAATATCTAGTATCTAAAGCCTTCAATAAGCAACACATAATATTTAAGACCTAAGGCTCTTTTCTCAAGAATAAACCACAACTAGCCTGTGACCCAAAATTTGCCAAAGGTTCATTTCACACATCACATCTGTTATGTGAGAAAGACAGTATAAAAAAATAACCATTAGAGCTACTGTTGTTCTCAATTCTCAGTGCTCTGGGTTAAAGATATGATCTTGAAACTGCTGTTTTAAATATCCAAGAAATAATATAGATGAATTAAGATTGAATATCATGCCCCCAAGTTTATAGAGAAAAAGAAAAATGAGACCATTTGAATAAAATTGTACAGTTAAAAAACAATTATGCATCACTTTATCTGTGTAGACAGTTAAGGCTCTTTAAAGATAAGAACTTTGTCTAATTTGTATAGCACCATGCTTGACCATATACTAGGTGCACAATAAAAAAAGAAATTTAATCCAATAACTAATTTGGACTAGCAAATATGTAAGAAGAAATAACTTTACCTTTGGTTCAGTGTTGATAAAAATGTTGCCCCTGCTTGGAAAATTGTGTGTTTCCTTTTCTCTGATAGTGAGCACTGTATGTTCCAGCAGTTTCCACTTTTTGTCCTAGCTGTCATGAAACTCTGGACTATATTTTGTGTTCCACCGTAGCTTTTTCAGTGATGTCAAATTATGAGTAAATTACAGTATACACCTATTCATTCACTGAAGCATGCATAGGCAAATATTGTTACCAAATGTTCTTGAATGTAGTAAAAATTGCACTTCACTTAAAATAATTTATTCTTCTCAGTGATAGTCTTCCCTTTCCATATATTCAAGCTAATGAGAATCTATCATACATATATTCCCACTTAGTCTTTTTTATTTTTTTTTGGTACTAGGGATTGAACTCAGAGGTGCTCAAGCCACATCCCCAGCCCTATTTTGTGTTTTATGTAGAGACAGGGTCTCACTGAGTTGCTTAGCATCTCGCCATTGATGAGGCTGGCTTTGAACTCGCGATTCTCCTGTCTCAGACTCCTAAAGTGCTTAGGATTACAGGCGTGCACCACTGTGCCTGGCTTAGTCTGGTTTTAGAACTAGCATCCAGAACAAAACTAAAAACATAAAAAGCCAATACCTAAGGAAAAAAAGCATTACTTCAAAACATACAAATCTCTCTTTTGAGGACCATGAGACTATATGAGTGAGTCCTCTATCAGCATAACTTACCTGTATTCCACATTATAGGGACATGGGATGGGATGCAAAACACTAGTCTCAGTAACACATTGAAAAACCTGACATCAGCCGCTTCTCCTAGAGTACCAGCACAGTTTTCCAAGGGGAAAAGAGTGTTCCTTCCGGCTGGGTGTGATGGGGCATGCCTGAAATCACAGCAGCTTGGGAGGCTGAGGCAGGAGGATCTGAGTTCAAAGCCAACCTTAGCAAAAGCGAGGTGCTAAGCAAGTCAGTGAGACCCTGTCTCTAAATAAAATACAAAATAGAGCTGGGGATGTGCCCAGTGGTCAAGTACCCTTGAGTTTAATCACTGGTATCCCAAACAAACAAACGTGTTCAAACAGAAGCAAGCAAGCAAGTCCATAGTCTCCAAGAAGCAGTTGGTCCTTACAGATTTAGTCTCACAAAAACATAGGGCTCAAAATAATTCTGATGTTACCAGCTGCATATAATTCAGCACTTATGAATTATCCGATAAAGAATGATAATCTCTTTTCCTTCATAAAAGGGATAAATCTGAGTTTATTTGCACAGACTAAGGTTACCGAGAGGGCCTGAAGTATAGAGGGTTCATAAGCTTATTCGGTTACAGATATGATCTTTAACTTTCCCTAGCCAAAGAAGCCAAAAGTAAACATTTCATAACTTTTAATGTGTGGTTAGCAAATATGCTTGGCCCATGGTCGTGCCCCTGAAGCCTGGAGTCTTGGACCAAGTCAGCTGAGCTGGATCTTAGTAGCAGCCTGCTAAAAGCCTTCCCCTGTAGTTTCAAAAGAACAGGGTCTTTTGTATCCACTTAGCTCAGTTGCTATAAACACTTGGCTGTATATTAAATGGCTTCTCAGGTCCACCCAATCTGATTTGCACATCATTAGTCTGGAGGATGAAATGAATGCCTTAAGATAGTTGATTTTGTGAAATACTGAGACCTTGGTAAACGAAAGCCCTTCATATAAAATATTACATCAGGGTTGGCTAACATTCCTGTTTTGTGAGTCACTGATACCTCCAGTTGCCCTTGAAATTTCAAATTCACAGTGGACGCTTCCAGACACATACAGTACTTCTTTTTTGGTTGTATTTATTTATGTTTTGATTTGGATGCCAACTCTGCTAGGAAGAAATGTGGAATATTTAGCATCAGAGCAAATGACCTTCATTTACATCAAAAAGGGAAAATAAAAGCAGCATTATAGAACAGGAGCTAGGCTAAGAGCCAGATAATCCATCATAGACCATCATAGATCCACTGTTTCCCTGACTGACTGCACTGTTACTCAGGTGCTGACACTCATCCTCCCTAGTCCTCATTGGTAATGGTCGTATTCATAGCTGCTACAAGCCTCCACATTTTACATGCAAAGAGGCTTGATTTAAAACAAAAAAGAACTGATAAATAAACAAAATTTCAGGTGGTTGTAAAATTTTCATTTTGAAAAGCTGATGCAATAAGTTGATTGTGATCACAAATAGGACATGATCACTTTGAAAAACTAAATTTTATTCGAACAACCAACCATTGGTGCTTTAAAAACTGTCATAATGATATTATTGCATTGAGGTTCCATGGCCTTTTCTGTGACAATGCTTTAACTGCTGCCCTGAAACCTACCTTGGCTGAGATGTCACTTGAAGTAATACACTGTGACTTCAGCAGTCACACAACAGAAAAGAAGCTTGACAGTACAAACAGTGTCACTATCATTTCTTGAGAATACCCAAGCATCATTTTTCTCAAGAGGCTTTCTTGCTGCTATTAGATTGTAGCCATGGGGCCAAACCCATCTATCTGAAAAACTTAGTAAATTTCAGTTTCCTATCATTCTGCTTGTAGCATTTCTGGTAGCAGATTTGACCTAAGAAATTTCAGATACTATAGATGCTTTTGAAATAATTGCTTTGTATCAATAACACTCTCACACTTTTGCACTGGAGTTTTTTTTTTTTTTTAAGGAGAAGTTGCACTCTTGTTAAAATTAAAGGGAGATTATTTGATATTTACTAAGTGTATTTTATTATAAGTTTAAGATTTAAATTCCAAAATAGTCTCTGAAAGAACATATCACCATCCTTTCTTTACAAATACAGAAAATAAATGTTACAAAGGTCTTGCTAATTTCTCTCTTCTAGAACATATTTTAAATGGCTTACTGAAAATATGACAAGAAGGATACCTACAATTCTATTGGAAATTAATAAGAGCATGGAAGATTCTTTTTTAAAAAAATCCCAAACATCTGGAAAACAAAAAATGGGAGAGAGAACTCCTGAATGAAAGAAAGTAGATAGGATAATGTATCAGGAGAGCAAGACCAGAATAAAGAACCAGAAGAAAATGTGGTTCAAAACACATAGAAGTGAAAAACACTGCAGAGAAGGACAGGGCAAAAGATTTCCAAAATCAGGGTCAAAAGATACAGGATGGGACACTGTCCTGAGGAAAGCATCAGCAAGTCTTGGAGAACTGCAGGGAGCAGTGGTTTTTGAACACAGTTAAAGCCAGGATTATGGACACTGAGGCAAAAGAGGCAGATTGCTCCAGGTAGCTGCTCCAGGTAGAAAGGCAGATGCTCAGAAGCTATCCACTGGCAAACCTAATAACATATTCTGTACCTTCCCCATAATCTTGTAGCAACCTAAATAGAAATGTCATCCACAGACAAGTGAGCACGGACATCTCAAAGCTAAGTATGATGGTGCAACCAGGAGTCACCATGCTCAACAATGGAGAAATGACCATTCTTCAGAAGATCAGTATAAGTTCAATATGATCCCAGCCAAATTCATATCAGGATTCAAAAATAAAAACTAGATAAGATTATTTGAAAGAGACAATTGGGTTGACTTGCCATAACATATCAAAATAGTATATAGTTATGAAAATGCAAGTTATATATTAGCACAAGAATGGACAAGTAGATTACTGGAACAAATGGGAGAGTCTAGAAGAAGAAGGAAATGTGCAAGTGTGAGGGGGGTGTTAATATGTGAGAGAAAATGGAAATTTGATGTATCAAAAAAATACTGTATTATTAAATAAGTGCAATTTTTCCATTAAATTAGGATTATTTGAGAATTCTACTAAATAAAACGCACAAAATAAAATATTGTGATATTAGTAAAACTCTAACAAAATTTAAACATAGAACAATAACTTTTTAAATCCTGGGAATTAGGAAAGGGCTTCCCAAGAAAGACACAAAACCCACAAACTCAGGAACATAATTAACAGATGGACTACATAAAAATCTTAAAACTTCTTTGTGACAAAGGTCATTAGTGATATGAGTAAAAAAAAAAAAAAAAAACCCAGAAAATATTTGCAGAAGTTTGAGAGACAAAGTAGTCATTTCATTGCATGTAAAGAGCCTCTCTGTTGATAAGAAGTGGTCAATATGGATAAAAGACACAAGGAAAGAATTCACAGATGGGAAAAGAGAATTGTAATATATGTGACCTATGCCAAACTATTAGTCAGAGTTCTTTAGAGAAACAGAGCAAATAGGATGTAAATATGATTATAAAAGGAGATTTATTAGATTGGCTTAAACTATCAGAGGCTATATAGGTCCTACAATGGCCATCTGCAGGCTGGAGAACTGGCGAAAACCGTGGCTGCTTAGTCCAAGAAGCGGGGGCCTCAGGAGAGACCAAGGATGCAGCCCCAGTCTAAGACACAAATCCGGGAAGCCCCCTGGAGAGTTGCTGGTAAAGTCAACATTCAAAATCTGTAAAATATGGAGTCTGATGGTCACCGCAACAGCAGCAGCAAAATCTGTACCCACTCAAGAAATGATCTAGCCTGTGCAAGCATGAGCTTCTCCTTCTTCTGCTTTTCTTTCCATCAGAGGCTCCCAGACTACTGGACAGTGCCACCCACATTCAGGACTGGTTTCCTTGCCTGTTTGTTGACTTCTACACATCAGTCACCTCTGAAAACACCCTCACAGGCACCCCAGCAGTGTGCTTTACCAACTTCCTGAACATTTTTCAGTCTAGTTAAGTTGACAATCAAGATTAACCATCCCTTCATAGCTTACTAATTTTTTTTTTTTGTACGTGTGTGATGCTGGGGATTGAACCCAGGGCCTTATGCATGCAAGGCAAGCACTCTAAGAACTGAGCTATAGTCCCAGTCCCACATCATATCTTAATAGTATGCAGGGAAAATGGAAACTAAGAGAATATTGCTAACTATTTATATTCATTAGGTCATGTATGAGCTCACAGTTCGATAATAACCATCTCGGGAAAACATGAAGAGAAACAAGCATTTTCATAACCCATTGTTTTTTTGTTTGTTTGGCCCCAGTGATTGAACTCAGAAGCCCTTGACCACTGAGCCACATCCCCAGCCCTATTTTGTGTTTTATGTGGAGCCAGGGTCTCACTGATTTGCTTAGCGCCTTGTCGTTGCTGAGGCTGGTTTTGAACTCACGATTCTCCTATCTGAGCCTCCCAGAGTGCTGGGATTACAGGTGTACGCCACCACGCCTGACCATAACCCATTGTTGAGAGTGAAGTTATATACAATTTTGCAGGGAGTTTTGTCAATATCTATTAAAATTTAACATTCTTACAAGCCAAATGCATATATTTTGCTTCTTCATAGTTAGCCTATAGAAATAAATTCATATTTGCCTAGAGATTCACATGTAAGAAGTTCATTGCTGTATTCTTTTAATAGAAAATAAATGAAATCAATCTAATTTCTGTCAATTAGAGAGTACCAAAAAAAATCTTGGCATGTCATTTATTTCTATGGAATTTAATGTATTTAGCAATAATGATGTAGATTGACACTAAATAAAGTATTAACAAAACAATAACCTAAGCGGGGCACAGTGGTGCATGTCTGTAATCCCAGAGGCTCTGGAGGCTGAGGCAGGAGAATCAAGAGTTCAAAGCCAGACTCAGCAATTAAGTGAGGCCCTAAACTGTTCAATCCCCAGTACCAAAAAACAAAACAAAAAATAACCCATCTCAATGTATGTGGTAAGGCCTCATTTGCATTTCTCAAACGTACATATGTGAGAGTGTGAGTGTGTGTATTAGAGAATTTGTCTGTAAGTGCAAAGGAAATGATGAGCCAGGCGCTGTGGTGCACGTCTGTAATCCCAACACTCTGGGAGGCTGAGGCAGGAGAATGGCAAGTTCAAAGCCAGCCTCAGCAAGGGCGAGGCACTAAGCAACTCAGTGAGACCCTGACTCAACATAAAACACAAAGTAGGGCTGGGGATGTGGCTCAGTGGTCAAGTGCCCCTGAGTTCAATCCCCAGTATTAAAAAAAAAAAAAAAGAAAGAAATGACAAATATAAATAGCTATTTTTTGGGGGGGTTACTGGGGATTGAACTCAGGGGTACTCGACCACTGAGCCACATCCCAAGCCCTATTTTGTGTTTTTTTATGTAGAGACAGGGTCTCACTGAGTTGCTTAGCACCTCGCCATTGCTGAGGCTGGCTTTGAACTCGTGATTCTCCTGTCTCAACCTCCCTAAGTGCTGGGATTACAGGCTTGAGCCACCGTGGCCGGCTTATAAATAGCTATTTATACTATTCTCAGGAAGATGGTGGATTTCTTTGGAGTAAGTTATAGGGAAAGTAGTAGGTTTGGGTTATATTTAGGAAGTTAAATCAGAAAACATCGTGATGAATTGAAGATAGAGGTCAGCAAAATAAGATGGATTCCTCACTCTATGGCTGACAGAAGTACTTGGGTACATTGAAATTGAAAGATGATGAAATTCAGGGAGAGTTTGTTAGTTTTCATCATGGACCTGCTTGTTTTCAGATCCCTCTGAGGAATCCAGGAAGTGATAACAAGGATGCAGGTGACTGTCAGGCCTGGAGCCGAAAGGCACAGTCAGGCCGGACAATCCGTAAATACACATCGCCTGTGTAAGGACAACTGAAGGCACAGAGAAGGCCACAGAGGGGACCAGGGAAGAGGACAACCTTAAGGTATTTCAACTCTAAAGCCCAGATGGAAGAAGACAAACTTGAAAGGAGGCAGAGAACCAGCGACCAGATGATAGAAGGAAAATCAGGAGGAATTTACAGCATAGGAGTCAGAGGGTCTTTCAAGAAGAGATATCAATTTTAAAGTCTGCACATGACTAAATAATGTCCATTGTGTTAGTGTTACAAATTACATTGATAACCTTAATAAAATAATGTGTAGGAAGCTTCTATTTGATTAGGGAATTTTTTTGTAAGTTATATAGCAAATTTTTAAATTTTTTATTTTGCTAGGTGCAATTACAAGGTACCAAGATACACAAACTTTCTCCCACACGCCTAAAATCAACCTTTGAACATCAGCTAATAAAATTTCTCTCATTTTTTAAGCTTCACCTAACTGTTTCTTTCTTCCATCCCCAACAGAAATTGCATCAAAAGAGATTAGAGCATAGATGAAATCTAGATCATCAATGAGTTTGTTTAAAACAACATTTGTACTTCAACAAGTAATTCAATTATGTGAAATTGCTTTCGTTTTTAACTTTCAAACTAAGAGTGCAAAATATTTAAATAAAAAATAAAATATTGGTCTAGAAGAAGAAAAAAAGACTGAAAATTCATCCATGGAAATATCTCTCTTTAAATCACTTTAGCACTTATTCCACGGGTAAAAATTCTAAGTTACTTGAATATTTGAGATCACATGAATTTAAAGTATGAATAACAAAAATAATTGCTAAAAACCTGTCTATTTTGGCTGAGAAAACCATCATGCTCATAACTGGCAAGTTTTCCTAACATAATCTAATACAAGCCAGCTAATGCATTTGACATTTTACTGTGACACTGTTTATACATTTGTGTTATAAAATAATATTATAAACGGGTAGTCTTGGAGTTTTCCTTTAAAAATTAAAGGTAAAACAAAACATTATTTTATTGTTAATATTCAGAACTAAAAGTTGAAAATAGGTTTTGTATGGCTTTAGTATTAGCATTCAATATTAAAAAATTACTGGGAAAAAAAGAAGCATCATGCTCTTTCATTAGGAAATCTCTTAAAGGAGGATTTTCTTTTTTAATTTCAATTGGAATACTTAAAATTCTCTTTTTTGTTTGTATGCATTGGCTTTAAAGATCTTCACAATGATCATATCATAACTGGAATTAGGAGGCATGTAGGAACTTAGATAGCATTTGTCACATTATTTGTTGGCTTACATTTCCATTTTTGATCTCCTTGTGAAGGATCAATCTAATTTCAGAGCTCCTCACTGAATGTTGGTCTTTGGAAGTTACAAGAATGGGCTAAAGACTATAGGTACCTTGATATTGCTTCTAGACACAACCACAAAAACAAAATAAAAAAACAAAATAACCCAATCAATAAATGGGCTAAGGAAATGAGCAGACACTTCACAGAAGATATAAAATTGATCAACAAATGTATAAAACAATATTTTCAACATCTCTAGAAATTAGTGAAATGCAGATCAAAACTACTCTAAGATTTCATCTCACTCCAGTCAGAATGGCAATTATCAAGAATTCAAGCAACAATAAGTGCTGGTGGGGATGTGGGGAAACAGGAACAACTGATTCATTGCTGGTAGAATTGCAAAATGGTGTGACCACTTTGGAAAGCAGTATGGAGATTCCTTAGAAAACTTGGAATGGAACCACCTTTGACCCAGCTATTCCACTCCTCGGTCTATACCCAAAGGACTTAAAATCAGCATGCTACAGTGATGCAGCCACCTCAATGTTTATAGCAGCTCAATTCACTGTGGAAACAGCCTGGATGCTCTTCAATAGATGAATGGATAAAGAACCTGGTATATATACACAATGGAATATTACTCTGCATTAAAGAAGAATGAAATTGTGGCATTTATGGGTAAATGGATGGAATTGGAGAATATCATGCTAAGCGAAGTAAGCCAATCCCAAAAAACCGAATGCCAAATGTTTTTTCTCTGATAAGTGGATGCTGATCAATAATGAGGGAGGGGCAAGGGAAGAGCAGAGGAACTTTGGATTGAGCAGAGGGGAGGGAGAGGAAGGGGAGGGAGAATATGTGGGAGGAAGATGGTAGAATGAGATGGACATTATTACCCCTATATATGGGTATGATTGCACGAATGGTGTGACTCTACATTATGTATAACCAGGGAAATGAAAAGTTGTGCTCCATTTGTGTAAAAAAAAAAAAAAATTAAATTAATTATTTTAAAAAATGGGCCAAAGACAAGGTACAAGTTTGTGTGTAGAAGACAGAAGAAAAGAAGTTTAGAGGAAGAAGGTGGATCTGAGAAGATATGAATTTTGTTCACTACATTAACTACATAATTCAGATTTATTGTTCTGAGGTTTTAAAAGTTATGTTGCAAGAACATATTTTAAATGGGGCTTTTATAGCAGTGAAATATGATGCTCAGTGATAATTTAAACTCTGAAGCGGACATGATTGTTTTCCTTTGTGGATCTCTCTCTTCTTTTACACTAAGTTCTATGAGAATTAGGATATGTTTTTGGAATTCTAAATCCCCATGACCTAGTACAGTCATTGATACCATGACAACTTAATAAATGGCATTAATCAATTGATTCTTAATAAAGTCAATATATCCCTTTCAAATTCTGAGCCATGATTCTAGCTTTTTACAAATTGGTAGATTTAAAAACATATTAAGAACTTATTGTTTATTGAGTCATATGCTTAACTATTGTATGTTTTATTTTTTTAAAATTTGAGAGGATACCAAGATTGAACTCAGGGGTACTCAACCACTGAGCCACATCCCCAGCCCTATTTTGTGTTTTATTTAGAGACAGGGTCTCACTGAGTTGCTTAGTGCCTCGATGTTGCTGAGGCTGGCTTTGAACTTAGATCTTCCTGCCTCAGCCTCCAGAGCCACTGGTATTGCAGGAGCATGCCACCATGCCCAGCTGCCTTCTTGCCTTCTATTCAGAGTCTGCAGGACAATGTTGGATAAATAATATCTCTTGTTTCTCTGTGGGGAATTAAGATTTATAAAGATTTCAAATTTTAACCCACAACCAAATCTGAGTGTTAGAAATATATAGAAATGGATGGATGGTAGATGATAGATCAATAGGTAGATAGACAATAGGCAGTCATACAGTTAGTGCACTATATACTTAGTTATCTTGTTGTTTTTTTTTCATAGATCTTTGCCTTCACTGGAGTCCGATGATCAGGGGTGGGAATGGTTGGGGTGGCATACAAATTCAGTTAGAACTGACAAACTGTCAGTTCTCATTCTTCTGTTGGCTAAAAGCACATCATACAGCCAAACCTAAAGTCAAGAGTGAGGAAATATCAAGGTTTAAGACCAATATGCAGTGTTCCACAAGAGGTAGGGGGAGCGAAAATGTCGACGTCGAGTGTACATGTGCTATCAGTTAGACACCCCTGCAGTCTAGGACTTAGGGTTTTCGTGGCACTTGTAAAGAATTTGTTCCATGATTCTCTTTTTTGTTTGTCTGCAAAAATCACTTATGATAGTTCCTGTTGTTTATTTTTTTTGTTTTATACTTCCATATTAGGAAACTTAAAAGGAACTCTTTTATTCTAGTGTTACAATTCAATTAGGACCACTCTTTTCATCTATTTCACACAAATAATAGCAGTAAAATCTATCCCACAATACTGCTCCTCAACCTCATGTCATAGTTTGTCATCAATTATACATACAGTTAAAGATTAACTATAAATGTCATTCATCTTCTTGAGGGGAAAAAGAGTTTGTCCCACATGATGAGACCCTATTTCCTTGACAGCATGACTGGGGCCTCCCATATGAAAGGTTGAAGCCTCTGTATTCAGTGCCTTCATAGAGTTTTACATAGCTCTTTGGTTTTCCAATTTTAGTTCACAGTGACCCATATATTTCATAATTTTCAAATCAATGGTGATGTTGGCCAACTACAATACATCTGTGAAATTGAGCTGTATGAAAATAGTCTTAACTGTTTTCCATTTCAATGACCATTTTTGGAATTTCTAAATTCTGTTTCTAACACAAATTATGGTATATTCCTTAGAAAAAAAGGGAAATCTTAGCAACCTGAATTAATTGCTTGCACTAGAAGACTCTCTAGATTGAATCACAAAAGTATTAAAATTGGACAATGATATATTTAAAAGATAAATCAATAGAAGAGAAGCTGAAGGAATCAAATGTGTGGATGATTTAAGGATTTTAACCTGTGGGAATGTCAATTAAAGTTCAGAGGAAAGCAAATGGCTATAATTAATACCTGTTAACTGCTTTTGGCCTTCAGGCTCACCCTTCCCAATGATGCATAATAATTAGAAAACATTTCATTACCATCTGGCATCAAAGGATTAAATGTGTGTGAAATAGCATTGTAAACTGTAAAGTTAAGAAACTGAGTAACTGTTATTTCCATTATCAGTATCAAATAATGCACCAAGTGAACAGATCATTTGAAACTTTGATAAAAGTTTAATGATTGAAAAACTTCAAAGATTGTTTATACACCATAACTAAGGAGATGTGTAGGTTATCCCTTCCACTAATCATAAAAGCACAAGTCAAATTTAAGATTTGACTGAGAGTTGTTTTTCTAATTTAATATAAGTTACTCACAGCATTAATATGAAGAAAGGATATATGTTCTATATATTTTTACATAAGTTTATGGGGTAGGAAATCTTCAAAGCAGCACCATGTGTTGATCATGTTTACACCCATTTACAGATTGTAAAACAAAGGAAAAGTATTTATTAATCAAAGAGTCTCAAATATTGCCTACTATCATGAAACCAGGAAATACTGGATTGTGGGTTGTTTATGAAAATCCATCAGGCTCCTTAGTCCCATATGCTTCTCTGATATAAAATATTGATTTAGAGATTTAAACTTATTACATATAGATACACATAAATTTAAACTACTCATCAACTTAAAATTCCATGTGTTTCTATAAGAGTAAGAAGCTTCCAAAGGATATGAGTTATGAGACTGTCAGCTACTAATTCTTTACATCTGCAGCATCAATCTATTAAAGAGGATTTGCTAGGAGGTAGGGATATAAGATTGAGCAAGTGAAACTACCTGTCTTCAAAAAGCTTATATCTTACTAGAAAGACAGTACATGGATCAGGTCTAAACAATAGGATGACTCTCTTAATGGAAAATAGGTCTGCCTATTAAGAGACAAAGTCTTAGATCTGAAAATTGATGGATATCTTTTCAAGACTGTGCAGGCATAAGAACTTGTGATTCTCCTGTCTCAGCATCCCAAAGTGCTGGGATTACAAGTGTGTGCCAATGCGCCCGGCTCCCATATTTTATTCTTGATATTTATAATTACAGAAAATATATTCAATTATATGTCCTATACTTTCCAAACTTTCTCACAATAAAAATGTGTTGCTGATAGCCTTAGGAAAATCAAAAATAACTGCAAGTTTAAAAGGATTAAAAGAAAAACCTGCATTACTCATATTTTTATAGTCTGTCATTTATCTGCATGCTATCAATCTTTTAGAACTTCTGTACATTCTAAGATCTCCCTTTTTGCTTTTATGTGAACAAATACCACATGAATAAACTGCAGATTACATCCTATCCATAAGAATAATTTCTGTACAAAAAACAATAACAAAATAATATCCTAATCAAATTAAGCATCACTGGGGTTAGTTACTTTCAAAGGGCTATTTTGAGATTCCATCATGTATTCTCAAATGATAGAGCTTTAAGCATATGAGGCAATACATCAGAAGACTGAGATGCACCGGGCGCGGTGGCACAAGCCTGTAATCCCAGCACCTAGGGAGGCTGAGACAGGAGAATCGCGAGTTCAAAGCCACCCTCAGCAATGGCGAGGCTCTAAGCAACTCAGTGAGACCCTGTCTCTATATAAAACACAAAATAGGGCTGGGGATGTGGCTCAGTGGTCGAGTGCCCCTGAGTTCAATCCCCAGTACCAAAAAAAAAAAGAAAAAAGAAGACTGAGAAGGAGCATACTAGTTATCCTTTCTATATGCTACTGTACAGAATACAGAAACTTTGGCATCATAGGTCTCATTTTTGGAAACCAATTATAGTTACTTAGGAATGACACTTCTTCCTCTAGGAATTAGAAATCACTACCTGTAGCAATGTCATTTTATGACTTGTGACATTAAGGGCTTAATGCACTCTGGATTATAACCCTTCCTGTGGGTTCTGTTTTCATTTGTTTAGAATGTTAAACACAATGTCACAAGCAAATCCTTTGTCTCTATCTATTCATCATAGATTCACTTGTCTGTCTAAAGTTTTTTCATAAAGAAAAAGAAAAGAAATCAATGTTTAAAAAATATAAGCCACAGTTCTGAGGCTCTGTTTTTACCTCTATAAAGTTAAGATGTTGAATTAAATGACCTCTGGGTCCCTCTGAGCTGCACATCTTATAATTCTACCATCTGGTCACCTCAGGCCACAGAGTCCAGTGAAGTACTTGCCATGTAGACTAATCGAAAAGCATTTATGAATAGCTAGAGTAAATGCACTAAAACATTTAGATTTTTAACTATTATAATTTTAGCTAATATAAATCTACTTTAAAAACCAGTGATTTGAGGATTTTTAATAAGAAAAATGCTTCTCCTTTTCTTTTTCTATGAAACAAGGAATATCTCAAATTAAATAATCATACAATCTGTTCAATAAGCTTCTTTAAATATGTAACTGGCATTTGTCAAAATATCTAAAACTAAGGCATGAAGAAAGAACTCGAGTTTTCTATAGAGAATATAGAAAAATAATTATAACTATAAATACTTCATATATACCTGTAAGTAACAAAGTTGATGAGGACACAATTACCTTTGTAATATTTGTGCTCAAAACATGACCATTCTTCATTAATGACTTTGTGTTCTATCATATTGATGTCAGGCATAATTCAACTTGAATTTCAGGATCATTTACACAGTGATTCATCTAAACTGCTACACCTAGAGATTCTATTACATTCATGATCATCTACAGTGGTCAGAGAATGTAACTAATATTTTCCTCAAGGAACATGTCAAATGCCAAGAAAGCTCCCTCTACACACCGACACCACCTTGCTGGCACCCACATTAACTCAGATCACCCAAGCACCATATGTTGTAAAGCAAGTGTTAATGAGACGTCAAGTTGCACAGTTGAGACTTGTTACTTTGATAGTCCCATGTTAGGTTCTTTAAAGTGAAACTAATTAGAGCTGACCCTGAGTGTGAATTTCACTAGATATAAGGGGGAAATGAAAATTTTACATAATAAGATCTAATTAGACTTTAATGTCCAGAGCTCTTAGAGCCTATAGCCTTACTTGTACAAATTAAAAATGCTTCACCAAGGATGAGCTAAAAAGGCAAGAACAAGATTAGAAACCTCACAACTCAGGCCTCTTCGTATTCTAAAGATGCAAAGAATTAGCAGCTGCAAGTAAAACAAGAAACTTTGAAAGCTGAGTTTTATTTTATAGTATGCATTTGGAGAACTCAGAAAATAATAAAAATTAACAAATTTTTTTTCTATTTGTTGAGGTCCATCACCATGGCTTTTGCTCTTGGTTTTAGAGAAGGATCAAATAATTGCAAGGGGCAAAAAAAAGGAATGTGTCTTTTTTTATTTTTTTGGTACCAGGGATTGAACTCAGGGGTTCTCGACCACTGAGCCACATCCCCAGCCCTATTTTGTGTTTTATGTAGAGACAGGGTCTCACTGAGTTGCTTAGCTCCTCGTTGTTGTTGAGGCTGACTTTGAACTCACGATTCTCTTGCCTTAGTCTCCCAAAGTGCTGGGATTACAGGCGTGCACCACCTTGCCTGGCAGAAAAATCTTAATTTTGGGAAATACTATGACACACCTATCAAGATGGCTAAAATTGCAATAACTGAAAAGTCCAAGTGTTGACAAGAACATGGAGCATCTATGCTGCTGCTAAAAAACACTTTGCAAAATCAGGAAGCATCTATGAAAACTGACAAGGAATTTCATTCTTTGCTATGTCTCTGAGAAATTGTATGTAGTATAAGCAGTAAGAAATATTTATAAGCAAATGCATTATTTTACTCATGATATCATCATATGCAAACAACTCAAATGTCAGAGATGACTTCTGAATCAAATCTACCCTATCACCTATTTGAAAATGTTGTAACAAGCCGGGTGCGGTGGTGCAAGCCTGTAATCCCAGCACTTAGGGAGGCTGAGACAGGAGAATCGTGAGTTCAAAGCCAGCCTCAGCAAAGGCGAGGCGCTGAGCAACTCAGTGAGACCCTGTCTCTACATAAAAACACAAAAGAGGGCTGGAGATGTGGCTCAGTGGTCAGGTACTCCTGAGTTCAATCTCCAGTACCAAAAAAAAAATTGTTGTAACAGAGCTACATTTATTCATTTATACATGTCTATAGCTGCTGTCATGCTTCAGTGTCAGAGATGAAGAACTGCAACAAAAATATATGTCCCACAATAGTTAAAATATTGACTATCTTGCCATTTATAGAAAATAATCTGCTAATCCCTGTAGTATATTAACTTGAATTTTCATCATATTCATATAGTAGAATATTATATAATAATGTAAAGAAAATACATGCAATAATATTGACTAATCTCACACAGATAATATTGAGTGAAGACAGAAGCAAGAAATATATACCATATTAATCCATTTATGCAAATTTCAGCCACTGGCAAAACTGATCTTTGGTGGCATTGGATACCTCTAGAGAAAGAAACAATAGTGATTATAAGGGTCAAGATACCAGCAGGTTTGATTCATTGTGAGTCTCTCTTTGCTAGCAGATAGACACCTTCTCACTATGTCCTAACATCGCCTTTCTTCTGTGCATGCCTGTGATTTATGTTTCCCATTTTCTTCTTTTTATAAATAAACCAATATGATTGTATTATGGCTATCCTGATAACTGCATTTTAATGTAATTATCCCCTTTAAAGCTCCAATCTCCAAATACAATTGTACTCTGAAGTCCTGGAGATAGGCCTTCAAGAAATGGGGTATGGGGTGGGGACACATAATTCAGCTAAAACATGATTCTTAAATTTCTAACTTAAAATTTGTAGCTTAGGCATGTAGGGTGTTAATATGCGCCCATCTGCTTACTGAAGAGAAAGTAAAACAATTATGACCTAGGGTAAAATTTGTAAGCAACACTGTGGTACCATTAGAGTTCAGAGGAGGAGATTTAAGAACTACTCCTACGAGAGAATTGGAGTATTCTTTGAATTCAAATGAGAATTTCAAGACAAAAGCAAAAACAGCCTGTTGTTTCAATTCAAAATTCTGAACTGGACCTCATTTCATTATGCCTGTCATTAATGCAAGGCACACACTCATGACAAACTATGCCTGTATCATTATTCAGGAAGAAAGAAAGAAGGTCACTTAGAGGGACACAAAACCAAAGCTCATTTTAATCATTCTTGGTCACATGCTGGTTCTGCTATTTGTACTGATCAATAAAAATGAGAGTGCTAGGTAATACCTTCTCTTTGAGCAAAGTGAATTGTGAATAGTGTGAGTGTGATCTGAAGCTGACTGTAAACAGATTCTCATTTAGCAATTAAATCCAGGATTTCTGTGATTCTTATTTTTCTTTAATAAAAATAATTTAATATACTCAGCAAGCACTCAAATGCACTGAAGTAACTTCAAATATTTATTTGAAATTTGAATTTTTTCCTTCTTCCATAGAAGTTTTATTATAAGTGTTTGTTTATTTGATGTAATCAAATATATTATGGATAAGGACAAAGCACTTACTGAAACTCAGGTTGAAACTGAGTAGCCCCTTCCTTCAAGAAGACTTCCTCTAAACCCTTGAGAATGTAGATTAGGCTTAGAGAATGTAAAGGGAGCACAAACAGGACATAACCACTGAGGACAGTTTCTCAGACTGCACAACAGCCATAGTGACTAAAGTAATTGCACTGTTGGGCAGTGCCTGAAGCTTACAAAACCCTTTTAAAAGGTCTTCAGGAGAATTCTGGCTCTTCTCTTATTCCATCTCTAAACCTTAATAATAGTCATTTACATTTCCATTGAGTATATATTTATTAAAGACCTCCCCTTTTTCCAATACTTTTCAGGATGCTATAGTAGGGATTCAAAATCAAGTGTGAAGTTAACTTCATAGAGTTAAATGCCTACCAGGTAGGGTGCCCATCTGTCCCGACTTTCTTAGGGTTTTTTTGCTGAAAATTCTGCATCTTAGAAATCCCCCAAGTCTCAGGCAAGCCAAGACAATCAGCAAACCTACTATCAGGAAATATAAGCCTTCTCCAATTTTGTCCTACAGATAGCAAGTATTTATTAGATAATGTGTTACTGAATTATTTAGAGGTCAGTTATCCTTTTGGTATCCTTGGAATATAGCCACTGTTTTTTGTACCGGTGATTGAACTCAGTGTAACTTAAGTACTGAGCCACATCTCCAGCCTTATTTTGTATTTTATTTAGAGACAAGGTCTCACTGAGTTGCTTAGCACCTTGCTTTTGCTGAGGCTGGCTTTGAACTTGCATTTCTCCTGTCTCAGACTCCCAAAGTGCTGGCACGCGTGTGCCACCATGCCCGGCTATCCTTGTCCCTTTGAGGCCAGCAAGGTGGGGTGGCAGAAGTAGTAAGAAATGCCCAAATTAGCTGGGCAGAGTGGCGCATGCTTGTAATCCCAGCACTTTGGGAGGCTGAGACAAGAGAATCTCAAGTTCAAAGCCAGCCTCAGCAATGGCGAGGCACTAAGCAACTTATTTAGAGACCCTGTCTCTAAATAAAACAGAAAATAGGTCTGGGGATGTGGCTCATTGGTCAAGTACCCCTGAGTTCAATCCCTGGTATCAAAAAAAAAAAGACATAAAAAACAAAAAACAAAAACAAAATGCCCATAAAGATTACCTTCTAGAGGTAACTGAAATGTGATGGCCCAGCTAATCTTTCCACATAAAATCTTTCCTTCTAATTACAACATATAAAACAAAAGGTAATATTTCATACAGGGAAGTAGATTTTTTCTTGTAAAAGGCATATCACACATCAGTTAGCCCCAGGGAGAAAAGTACTAGGTGGAATGAAATGAGAATTCTGAGTAGCTAAGGCGATGGTGGACCTGTAATTGCAGAACTCTCAAGCAAACAAGAACTAACAAGAAGCAGATTATAAGGTGTGCACAACACTCATTCCCTCGACACAACTAAAACACAAGGAGTTACCAAACTTGACATGGTCCATGAGCAGAATAATGAATACCAAATTTCCCTTCCCCTGCTTCCTCAAAAATATTCAGTAAGACATAATAAACCAACACTGTTGCAGATAGAAGAGGAAGATCTTGAACTAGAACTCTTGAGAGCTTTCCAAACTCTTAGCCCTCTCATGCAAATGCAGAGGCAACAGTCTTTATCTGTAAAATTACTACAGTAAATAAGATGGAAAATGAGAATTTAGTTAAAGAAAATTCCTCCTTACCCTTCCCCCAGAATAGTGAAGAGACTTGTAAAAAACAAAACAAAACAACAATAACAACAAAACATTCTAAACTGAAATAAATATATTCAACCAAGAAATTGGGGATATAAAGGAATACCTTGAATGAAAAATTCAAAAACTAAGAGAAGAAATTGATCAAAAGAGAAAGTAATAAAACAAAAGTTGATTATACTGAGAAAGTAATTTTTAAAAAATCATATTAGAAAAAAGTCTAAATTATATTGAATCCAAGGGTGAGAAGATATGAATGAAAACATTAAGGGAGGAAAACAATTAAGAGAATAAAAAGTAAAATTATTAAGTAAATAAAAAGTTTCAAACAGAAAATGGAAGACAGAGAAGAAATAATGCATATAAAATCAAAGCTCCGGAAGAAGAAAAACAATGTAACAAAACCAATATTTTAAACTGAAACATAAATTTTTTTTTTTGGTAATAAAAAAATAGCTGACTCTGGCAAAACTATAGCTATGCTAAGTTGATCTGTGGTAGCCAGGATTGCAGGTAGTGGGGGAAGAACAGGTGAATCACAAAGCTTTTTTTTTTTTTTGGTATCCAGGATTAAACTCAGGGTTGCTTGACCACTGAGCTATATCCCCAGCCTTATTTTATGTTTTATGTAGAGACAGGGTCTCAGGGTCTCACTGAGTTGCTTAGCACCTCGTGGTTGCTGAGGCTGGTTTTGAACTCATGACTCTCCTGTCTCAGCCTCTCTAAGTGCTGGGATTACAGGCAGGTGCCACTGCACCCAGCTACAAAGTATTTTTTTTAGGGCAGAGAAATTATTCTGTATGATACTGTAGTGATGAGTACATTACATGTATCTGTCAAAACCCATAGCAATGTACAAAGCAAAAAGTGAACACTAATGAAAACAATGAACATTATTGAATAAAAATGTATCATTATTAACTTATCAATTCTCACAAAGTATCACACTAAAGCAATATGTTAATAAAAGAAAAAGGTGGGGAAGGAGGAGATAAAGAGAAAGAGGAAATATATGGCAACTATATTTAATGCTTAATTTTTCTGTAAACCTAAAACTGCTCTAAAAAATTAAATGCCTATCATCCCATCTACTTATGAGGTCAAAGTAGGAGGATCAAAGTTTGAGGCCAGTCTGGGCTGTGAATGTAGCTCAGTGGTAGAGTGCCCTTGAGGTTCAATCCCCACTTTAAAAAAAAGTTATGCCAGGCGCAGTGGCGCAAGCCTGTAATCCCAGCACTTAGGGAGGCTGAGACAGGAGAATCGTGAGTTCAAAGCCAGCCTCAGCTACGGTGAGGCACTAAGCAACTCAGTGAGACCCTGTCTCTACATAAAACACAAAATAGATCTGGAGATGTGGCTCAGTGGTTGAATGCCCCTGAGTTCAATCTCCAGTAACAAAAAAAAAAGTTTATATATATAAACTTTATATATATATATAAAGTATATATATATGTATATATATGTGTATGTGTGTATGTATATATAGATAGATAGATACATAGATATAGATAGATAGATAGATAGATAGATAGATAGATAGATAGAGGGGTTTTTTTTTGTGGTGCAGGAGATTGAACCTAGGGCCTTGTGTGAGGCAGACACTCTACCAACTGAGCTATATCCCCAGCCCTATAACTATATCTTAACAATGTCTGACTCTAGATATTAAAAGGGCCCACTGGGGACAAGGGAAAAATTGACCTGCAATAATAAATTCTAAGACAAGGTGTAGTCAGAAGATTAGATTTCAATATAAAGAAAACATCTCAAGTCCTCCATGTTGGAAGAAAAATCACACAAAAGACCATGGATTAGGCTGGCCCCAAACTTCTCAAAAACATACAAAACAAGGTAACAGTAGAAAGGCTTTTTTGAGAAATTCAAGGACTAACATTATGAATAAAATGTTATATCCAGATGGCTGTTCTTTCAGCATCAAGCTGTAGGAAAAGTAAGTTTTCAACATGCAAAAGATCAGGAAAATCTTGATCTTTTTACAGAAAACTTAACATCCATAAACCATTTTCAGTAATCTACCAAAAGACATTCAACAACCAGAGGATGACTGATGTGTAGATTCAATACAATTCTAAAGCAAAATGATGTTGAAAATCCAAGAGACAGGCAAAGACATATCAGATAAATAAAAATAAGACGGAATCAGGATTAACAGAGTAGAATTTCAGCCAAAAGTAAAACCATTAAATATGAAAAGGAGGGACCTCTTTTAGTACTCAAAACCACATTTCAAGATGTAATGTAACATTGAATATCTATAAAATGTCTATCCAATGTCTGTGTAATATCAAATTATATAATAACAGTCATTTATTTATTTAGGTAATGAGGATTGAACTCAGGGTTATTTTACCAGGGAGCAACACTCCCAGCCTTTTTTATTTTTTCAGTGTGATACAGGATCTTGCTAAGTTGCTAAGGGTCTCACTGATTTGCCCAGACCATTCTGGAATTTGAATCTTCTTGCCTCAGCTTCCCATGTTGCTGGGATTACAGGCATGTGCCTCTGTACCTGCCACACCCTAACCTTGAAAGTACAAAAAATTAAAAAACTGAAAAGAGACATAAATACAAACACACTATGAACAAATAAATGTAATATGTTGTTTTCAATAATAAAGAGATCAAATGTTCAAGAGTATGAATATGAATGATAAACAACATAATCAAAGATATATATTAAATTTCATATTCTTCCAGAAGAAAGTGCACCATTTTCTCAAACACAGACGGAACATGTATGAAGGTTATCTATTCGGTCATAAAGAACGTATTAGCAAGTTCATAAAACAGAAAAGTCAACATTCATAGATAAAACAAAAATATGAGAAATCACTTTTAAAAATGAAAGCAAAACTGTCTTAGCATCCAGAAGTTAAATAATCTCCTCTGAGAAAAGGGAATTACAAACCAAAATAGCAGATTAAAAAAAATACTATTGTTAAAATACTACTTATAAGGATCTGTCAGACATATTTAAAGCATTGGCCAGAAGAAAATCCATATCTCTATTACTTTGATCAATAAGCATTAAAGATAAAAAAATTAATTAAATTTGCAGCACACAGAATTAGATTAAGAACAAAAAGTAAATGAAATGGGACAAGGCAAGAAATACATATAGATAAAAGCAGAAAATAATAAAGCAAATTAAATGTCTAAATTATTATTTTGGGGAAAAAAGTAGATGAACCAAAAGATAATAAAAAAATTATAAATACACAATGCATAAAATAAAACATTTTAATCAAAGGCAATCATTGAAACATAACATGAGGCAGTTTTGTAATCTGTTCTGACAGCAGGGTCCACAGCTAGATAAGGTCTTCTAGGGCAAGGTATAGATTGAACTTTTTTCTAATTGTATTGGAATGACATTCTTCAATACACATTCACAAAGGTCTTTCTGTCTGGAAGATGGATCGGGATAGGGGAAAGGGTTCGGAGAAGAAAGTAGAAAAAGAGAGCAACTGGTTTCTAAGGTCCAGTGAAAAGCAATAGTGGCTTAACCTGGTTTTAACAACAGAATGCAGAATAGCCAGCCCTCAGCAGTCAGAAGTGAGGTGTTGTTCAAATGCAGAAACCACACTGGGAGGCTCCTTTAAAAATATTAATGAGTACTATCAAGGCCTATTTCAAATGTAAAAGACCTTGAGGCTCACCTGGGGGAAGAAAGCGGGAAGTGGGAAGTGGAGGTGATCCTAAAGTGGTGTTGTTTTCAATGCCTATTTTACATAGATTTTGATCAATGATTTCGGTGCTATTTTCAATGCCTTTTTAACAGAGGTGGCTCCATGCTCAACCCAGGAAAAGCTCCTAAGCTAGCAAAACAAAATGAGTTTTTCTGCTATCAGTCCCCTTCCTGCATGGCGGGAGGTCTCTCTCTCTCTTCTCAAATAAATACCACTGCATTTACTGTTTTTTTCCATGGATTGTCAGTGGATTTGAATCTTCAAAATTTGCAAGACAGGAACTGAGAAGGAAATTGGCAAAGCAGGAAATCTAGTCTCATTTCAAAACTCTGATTTCAATGGAGATCAGAGGAAGTGGGAATGTTGGGGATACATTTTGGAGGTAAAAGCAACAGAATTTGCTGAGAGGTTAGATATAGTTTATATAAGAAGGAGGGGAATAAAAAACTCCAAGGATTCTGGTTTGAGTAACTCAATGGATGAGGATACTACCCTTGGTAAGCTTGTAGGGGAGCATATTTGCAGACAGATATATTATTGAAATTTCAATTTTGATCATATGGGCCTTGAAGGAAAGTTTTGTAAAATTTTTAGTTTACATTACCAGTAATATTCCTTAATAAGCCTTAGTCTCCTGATCAGCACATCCCTTTTACAAACCATTAACCAAATAAGTAATGCCTATCAATATCAAGCTAGTAATGGAAAATACTGTAGTGACTGTGCTATGGCATCAGAAAAAGCAAAAAACAAACTGAAACATGAACCAAGTCCAATTTTCCAGAGGCCACACCTCAACAAATGCTGCTGAGGTGAATACTGAACACTGTTCAAAGACCCCATGAATTACAAATAAGCTGACACTTCTTGATTTGCTGAATAATTGCTCACATCCTCAATGATATGGAAGGTAAATGTTATTGTCAACTGGGTTTTAGACACCTTTGAAGACAGACAGCTATTAACCCAGTGCAAATCTCTAGATAGAAACAAGAGATGGGCCCATCTTGTTTCCTTTGAAAGCATTCCTTGACCTTTCCCATCTCCCAGGCTGGATAGGAAACACTTGGTTTTTGTGATCCCATAGCACCTTCATCATGATATTTTATTCACTGTCTGTTTACTGTCTACTCCCCCATTAAACTGAGGGTAATAACTATTACTCACTACCATGCTCAAGGCTATTCAAATGGCATCTAGAAAAACAGGATGCTGGCCCCAGGAATTCAATATGCATGGAAAAAGCTATCCCTTCAGTAGGAAACAATGACTCCAACCACTTAGCTGGGAAAAGAAAGACAAGAAAGAAAGAAAAAGAAAGAGAAAGAAAGAAAAGGAAGAAAGAAAGAAAGAAAGAAAGAAAGAAAGAAAGAAAGAAAGAAAGAAAGAAAGAAAGGAAGGAAGGAAGGAAAGAAGGAGGGAAGGAAGGAGGGAAGGAAGGAGGGAAGGAAGGAGGGAAGGAAGGAGGGAAGGAAGGAGGGAAGGAAGGAGGGAAGGAAGGAGGGAAGGAAGGAAAGAAGAAAAAGAAAAAGCAGAAATCCTTTGATCTGTCTAAATCAGCCCTTTTATCCCAATTTCATGAATATCAAACAATTTTCTGGTTAAATATGATTTGCCTGGAAGTTTTTTCTATTAGGAAATAATTCTCTGGTCACATTCATTTGAAATGCACGTCATATTTTCTGGTTTTTTTTTTTTTTTTTTTTTTTGGTACTGGAGATTGAACTTAGGGGCCCTCGACCACTGAGCCACATCCCCAGCCCTATTTTGTATTTTATGTAGAGACAGGGTCTCACTGTGCTGCTTAGTGACTTGCTGTTGCTGAGGCTGGCTTTGAACTTGCGATTCTCCTGTCTCAGCCTCCCTAAGTGCTGGGATTATAGGCTTGCTGTGCCACCACGCCCTGGCTTCCTGTTGTTTTTAAAGTGAGAAATTGATTATTCCCTGAAAGATGAAGTGCCTTTGAAAGGATTATCCAACCCAAGTTCTGATTCACAAGCAGTAGTGACTACACCATTGTATAGACCCTGTAGGAAGTAGCCAATTGACCTCTCCTGGTTATAACTTTACCTCACTGCATTTATTCAATTCTGACTTCAACCTTATGAATTGCCATTTTGTGGTTTGTTTCATTACTGGTTTACTAACAGATAGCAAAATAGTTCCTTCTTAACGGTTGCTCAAAAACAACCATTATTTTCCTCTGTTTGCTTTTGAAAGATTTTTTGCCTTAGTAATTTTATTATGTATTGGGCTAAAAATGTGTATAATAAAATGTACTTTCAATTTCATTATCAAATTTAATGAGAAAAATTCCATTTCATAAAATGCAAATATAAAAAAAAAACTTTTTTTATAAAAAGTTTTTCCAGAAAACAAGCATTCTACGAAATGATTAATGCTTATAATACATTGACTGAATTTACAATTGTACCTACTTTTTGATCATACAACATAATACGTATAAAAGATATTGGTAGCCAAAAGTTTATCTCCTGCATTGACTATGTTCCTTTACATACAGATAGATTAGTGCCGTTTAGATAAAGCCCTGAGAAATACACCACATTATACAGCAAATAACATAAAAACTGAGAACTTCTCCACTGTCATCGTGCCATTCTGCCCAGCTTTGCTGCACACAACCCTCCTTTACCAGCTTTACAAAAGTACTTCAGGCAATCAGCATATTTTAAAATTTGTGAGCTTACACCTCTAATGCATGCTTGGTCTTTGGATGTTTAAGTAAATCAGACTGTGATTACCAGTGCCAAAACTGTAATATTCCTAGCTGCCTCACAAAGCAGCCTCTAAACAGAGTTGGACGTATCTACTGGAATATCATCTCTCAAAACTTTTTCCAGGAAGAAAATATTTGGAATGGCTCTTAAGCCAGAAAAATTTATCCGAAAATGATAGGAATAGTTCCTTTTCTTTTAGAGAAGCTGGTAAAAAGGGACACTGGCCAGAATTTTCTCAAAGACTTTCAAATAAATCAAAGAACTTGCATATGCATCCTCCAATAGTTGTTCTTTTTTTTTTTTTTTTTGGTACTAAGGATTGAACTCAGGGGTACTCGACCACTGAACCACATCCCCAGCCCTATTTTTTGTGTTTTATATAGAGACAGAGTCTCACTGAGTTGCTTGCTTAGCGCCTAGCCGTTGCTGAGGCTGGCTTTGAACTCGCGATTCTCCTTTCTCAGCCTCCCTAAGTGCTGGGATTACAGGCTTGAGCCACCGCGCCCAGCTCCAATAATTGTTCTTGAAGGAGATCCCCTGTTCCATTTTCTCCATCTCACCTCGCCTCCCAGAGTACTGCTGGTTTTGAATGAGCTAGAGAAAAGCTCAGCAGCAGTGCCTGAGAAGTGCATGAGCTCCCTCTGGTGGATCTTAGAAGTAGTTTCAATATCTTGAAGCTCCAGCCACTGGAAAACCCAGTTGGTACACTTTTAATTATGTCTTTGTCTTCAAGACAAGGAACAGTGTCTTGTTCCATCTTCTCCAATCTAACAGTCCCTATTTCAAGCTATCCTTAGTCACACTCTAGACTTCCCTGGACTCTTCAAATTGATGGAAGCATTATTATGCATAAAAATAAGTGTTTTGTAGAGAATTCATTTATATGAATTCAAGATCAGTAACTCAATTTTGAGAATAAATGCCTACTATTTGCTTTACTAAATTTATATATATATATGTATATATAAATTATATATATATATACCAATATATATATTAGTACTAGAGATTGAACTCAGGGGCACTCGACCAGTGAGCCACATCCCCAGCCCTATTTTGTGTTTTAGGTAGAGACAGGGTCTCACTGAGTTGCTTAGTGCCTCGTCATTGCTGAGGCTGGCTTTGAACTTGCAATTCTCCTGTCTCAGCCTCCCTAAGTGCTGGGATTACAGGCTTGCGCCACTGTGCCCAGCTTAAGTTTATATTTTATAAGGTACATTCATGTAACATTATTTTATTTGAACTGCACAGTAACTCTAAAAGTGTGTCATTGTCATTCACAGTTCCAGGTTTGGAGTCAGCAGGGAACAAACATAAATCTGGATCTTCTGGTACCAAAGCTAATGTTCTTTCCATCCCACTCAATCCTTGCCTCCACATTTGTACTCTTTTTTTAATTTTATTTTTAAGTTTTTTAGTTGGCACAATATCTTTATATTTTATTTTATTTTTATGTGGTGCTGAGGATCGAACCCAGTGCCTCATGCATGCGAGGCAAGCGCTGTACCACGGAGCCACAATCCCAGCCCCACATTTGTACTCTTACTGGTCTTCTTCCTAGGGTGAGATGCTTTCTCAAGTTTTAGAGTTTCAGATTGTTGTCCCAATATCTCTTTCTTAAAAGTTTTATGTCAGTTATATGATTGCAATTTTTGTTAAAATTATGGTTAAAGTCAGATGTTTCTAATTCTCAAAATATTCATCAGTAATGTTAATAGCTCTCTCCACAGTGAAAATATTTTTGAGCTGGGCTTGGTGGTGCACACCTGTAATCCCAGCACTTAGGGAGGCTGAGACAGGAGAATCGCAAGTTCAAAGCCAGTCTCAGCAACTGGGAGGCTGCTAAGCAACTCAGTGAGACCCTGTGTCTACATAAAACACAAAATAAGGCTGAGGATGTGGTTCAGTGGTTGAGTATCCCTGAGTTCAATCCCCAGTACCAAAAAAAAAGGAAGAAAGAAAGAAAGAAAGAAAATATTTTTGAACAATTTAAGATCATTTTGATAAGTCCAGGATTGCATTTGGGATAAAATGTTGAAAATAGTTTCAAAAGTTCAAAACTTATTTGGGATAAAATGTTGCAAATAGTCTTAAAAGTTCTTTCTCCTGTACTCATTTGTTTGTTTGTTTTGTTTTGTTGGTACCAGGGATTGAATCCAGGGGTGCTTAAGCACTGAGCCACATTCCCAGCCCCCTTTTTTAAATGTTTTTATTTTGAGACAGAATCTTGCTAAGTTGCTTAGGGCCTTGCTAAGTTGCTGAGGCTGACTTTGAACTCACAATTTTCCTGCCTCAGCTTCTAAAGCTGCTGCGATTACAAGCATTCACCACCATGCCAGGCATTTTTTTGATTATGCAGAAACAACTACTGAACTTGTAGGAAATCAGGTTGAAATTTCATTTATGCAAGCAAGGTCATTGACTGGATCTTAACTAAATGATAAATGATAATAGGAAATGAATGACAAGGCTCATTGCAGGGAGATAAGTGACATTTTATATATTCGCAGATTCCCACAGTTTATATCTTCTTGGAACTAGAAACTGTCAACAGGGTCTGAAAACATCTCTTCTTTTACTAACTGTGTAGTAAAAGAAGGTTGGGTTAGGACTGTCTTAACCTAAGACTGGTTTTCTCATTTGTAAAATTAAGATAATTTTAGAACTTACCTCATAGGGTGCTAATAAGAATCATACAACAGTTTTTAAACTATATCTGATACAGCTTAAATAGTCCATGAATGTCCCTCTTCATATTACTATCAATATTACTAATAAGGAATTTTGTAAAAATGCCTCAATTCTTGCTGCTTTTGTCCCGTTTCTGATATCCAAACATCTTGTCTCAACTTAACACATATCCATGTGCCATGGTCTCTCATCCTTTGCCCCAGATTTCTGCTGCCTTTTATCATGCTCCCTGGCCCTCAATAGTGATGGCCAATAGTTCCCTGCTCAGCTCCCCTGTCAAGCTGACTTCCCTTGCCTTGACAGCTGGTCTGTCAGGTCCTCCTCAGTGTGATTGACACTTCTAATCTCAACTGCACATGAACAACTTCATGATGTAGCTTCAACTTTAATCTGTTGATTATCATGTGCAAAATCAGGACAAAAACATGGGAACAAACTCTTAAATCTAAGGTCTCTTTTGGAGAAACAACCTTTTTCTATACTTCTCAAATATCAACCATCCAATTTATGTCAGTTCAACAGAAACTCACATCACAAGGAACTACTTAGTCATTCATTTACTGATCTACTTAGGGCATGAGTGAGGAGGAAGAGTCTTCTGTAATCAGAATGAAGATCACCCTCACCCTGCTTTCCTCCTCCTTAATTCCACAGTTTTGACTCAGAACAGCAGAAGCAGGTATAGAAGTAAACGCCTGTAACTCACAACACTCACTGGAAACTGAAGATTTCAAAGATACAAGAGAATGCTATGGATTTATCTCATGTAAAAGAAAAGATCAAACCCCAGAAAAAGAGGGGGTCATAAAGCAGGAATTTCAGGAGCACAAAAGTAATTAAATAAGAGTTGAAAGGCAAGAAAACAGGTGTGGATGGTATTAGAAACTAAGAGGGGGCAATTCTGCATAACTAACATTCATTTAGGGATCACACAAATATCTGAGCAGTGACATCCCACAACTTTTGAGAGTGAACAGGAAATAATTCCCTAGATTAAAACAAGCAGTGATGACTAATATCCCATCCCACTCTGGTTTGGATCTAATCACAAGGAGCCTTCGATAAAGACTTGCTTGGAAGCTAAGCACAGTGGCGCATGCCACATAGCAAAGAATGAAATTCCTTGTCAGTTTTCATAGATGCTGCCTGATTTCATAGCTGCTGCAGTGTTTGTAGCAGCAGCATAGATGCTCCATGTTCTTGTCAACACTTGGACTTTTCAGTTATTGCAATTTTAGCCATCTTGATAGGTGTGTCATAGTATTTCCCAAAATTAAGATTTTTCTGCAGGGCAAGGTGGTGCACGCTTGTAATCCCAGCACTTTGGGAGGCTGAGACAGGAGAATTGTGAGGTCAAAGGCAGCCTCAGCAATGGTGAGGTGCTAAGCAACTCAGTGAGACTCTGTCTCTAAATAAAAATACAAAATAAGGCTGGGGATGTGGCTCATTGGTAGAGTGCCCCTGAGTTCAGTCCCCAGTACAAAAAAAAGAGTTGCTTGGGCAAGTTCTCAAAAATGTTTACATATCTGAACTTGCTGCCATGTTCTATACAATAGCTAAGAGACGAAGCAACCCAATATCCATTGAAAATAAGTAGATAGAACATGGATATATGCATATGATATAATATTATTTAGCTTTTAAAAAGAGGGAAATCCTATCACACATTATAACTTGGGTAAACCTTGGGGATAATGTGCTAAGTGAAATAAGCCAGTCACAAAATATACTATATGATTCTATCTTTGTGAGATATTTAAAATGTCCAATTTATAGAAACAGAAAGTAGAATGATAGGTGATTGGAGACAGGAAATGAGGTCAGTTTTTCAATGGATATAGTTTCAGTTGGGAGTGTTGCTCAGTGGGAAAGTAGTCATCTAACATGCACAAGACCTTGGGTTAGTTTCACAGCACTGAGGAAAAAAAAGATATAGGGTATAGACCCTTAGTTTTAGAAGACAAGATTTTGGAGATTTATTGTGCAACAAGATAAATATACTTAGCAATACCAAATTGTTCGTCTGAAAGTGATTAAGATGGTAAATTTTATGTTGTTTTTTGTGACACTTTTTTTTTTTTTGGTACCAGGGATTGAACTCAGGGGTACTCGACCACTGAGTCACATCCTCAGCCCTATTTTGTGTTTTATGTAGACACAGGGTCTCACTGAATTACTTAGCAGCCTCTCCATTGCTGAGGCTGGCTTTGAACTCGTGATTCTCCTGTCTCAGCCTCCCAAAGTGCTGGGATTACAAGCATGAGCCACCGCGCCCGGCTATTACATTTTTTAAAAAAGAGCTGCTTGAACTTTCTTTAGCTTTGTGTGTGTATATGTGTGTTTTCTTCCAACCAAGAGAAGTGAGTAAATTGTGGTGAACAACTAACTAGCCCAAGCAATTGCAACCAACATGACATCTTCACTATGGGTGATGAAGTGGCAAGGGAGTTCACCCTGACAGAAGACAAGGAAGACAATGTTCTCTTTCTCCCTCTGTAGGGAAGAATCTCCAGGCATCCCCTGTGTTTCATAGAGAGCCTGATGAAAGTTACTAGGATTAAAAGCATGTCCTGTGTAAAGTTGCAGCTTTCATTCTTTGTGATAATGTGAGTAATAGAGCATTCTTTTTTTTGTGGGAGGGGGGTACCAGGGATTGAACTCAGAGACAGTTGACCACTGAGCCACATCCTCATCCCTATTTGGTATTTTATTTAGAGACAGGGTCTCACTGAGTTTGCTGAGGCTGGCTTTGAAATCGGGATCCTCCTGCCTCAGACTCCTGAGTCACTAGGATTACAGGCATGCGCCACTGTGCCAGGCATAGAGCATTCTTAATTGTACTGTATGGTACATCCGAGTCCAAGGTCCATGCTTTTCAGTATGCCCAATGCCAGATCATGGGCAATCATGCTTCCAAAGCCTCTCTCTCTCTCTCTCTCTCTCTCTCTCTCTCTGTGTCTCACACACACACACACACACACACACACACACACATACTCCACATACACACACAATCCTAACCTAAAGTGCACATTTCAGGAATCTTGGAAAAATTTCTATTTTACCACTGTGATAATACTGCTGATAAATTTATAATTTTTGGGCAATCGATCTGTGTAATGACTTCATTCATTTTTATTGATATTCTTTTTATTTATTCTTTTTATTTATTTATAGGTATTCATACATACCTATATTCATTTTACATAATAAGACAAACAACTTGTTCAGATTTTGTGTTTCTTCTTGAATAAAGACAGTAGGCATGAATATAACTCATTATCAGCATATATCACAAGCTGGAATCTTTGGAAAAGCAAGTCATTTTCTAAATTTCTACTATTTGCATTTTCCTGTCCTTATAAAACCTCTACTATAGATGCTGATATTTTGACTCTCTTTTGAGACAAATTCCATTTTGAGATTAATGACCTCATAGCAGATGGAAGTTTTATAAATTTTTACAGCTACGTGGCAGGCACTTTGCTTAGCACTTGGCCAACATCAACTTTTATATTTCTCACCATAAGCCTATGAAAAAGATATTATTGTTATTAACCTTAATTTATAAATGAGAAAATCAAGACTTAGAGAAATTAGTTAACTTGCCCCAAATTACATAATAATTAGAACTCATTAAACCAAAAACTCTATGCTTAGTCTTTGCAGAAAACTCAGGTTTAATTCATTATTTACCTCACCAATAAGACTAATTCCTCAGAATACTTTTATGTGCCTTGATATGTTCATTAGTGGTTCAATTGTTCCTTTATTCATTCAATAAGCATTGTTCTAGATACATCCAGTACAGTTATGAACAGAGTCCTTACTCACAGATTTAAGGGTTCTAGTTTCTGCATTTAAGAAAAGAATTCTCACAGGGAGAGTCAGAGGCTCTCTGTCTCCCACATGATAATCAGAGAGCCAGAATAAGACAGAAGGCTTGTGTAGTGCCAGGCATGGTGGTGCACACCTATAGTATCAGCAACCCAGGGAAGCTGAGGCAGGAGGATCTCAAGTTCAAGGCCAGCCTCAGCAACTGAAGAAAAGTCTGTCTCAAAATAAATAAATAAAAAGGGCTGTGAATGTAGCTCAGCACCCTTGGGCTCAATTCCCAGTACTCCAAAAAAGAAAGCAAGCTCCTGTAGTGTGCTGTAGGAAAGAAAGTAATTATGCCTTGTGAAGACTATACTTCCTCCATTTCTATTTATATTAATATTTACAGACTTAAGTTACCTAATTGCATAAAATTTCACAAATACCTCCTATGATATACATTTGGTTGTGCATGGGTGTGGTTGTTCTCTTCAAAAAACATGTACTATGATTTTTCAGATATCTTTTAAAAAAAATTTTATTTGTTCTTTCTAGTTACACATGATAGTACAATGTATTTTGACATACATACATACATGGAGTATAACTTGCCATTTTTGTGGTTGTACCCGATGTGCAGTTACACTGGTCATGTATTCATATAAGAACATAGGAAAGTAATGTCTGGTTCATTCTGATTTTTCAGATATCCTAGCTGATTAAAATCTTAATGATCATTATCATATAAGTATGGGCTGGGTTCTTTTCCCCTAAGTTCTTTTTTCATTGGCCCATTCATGAGCTCAAAAAAGCTCCATATCAAGCAAATGGCTTCAATAAAACATGTAGAAACTAGAAACAAAGCCAATATCTTAACAAATGGAAAATTATTTTCTCATCACAACAAATTTATTTATGTTTTAAAGTATAGCCTCCAAGTGGGAAAACCTGAAGGGGAATCACCCATTAGTTTATAAGTCTTAAAACTTCAGAATTGCTAACTGGGCAACCTTCATGCCCCATTAAATGTGCAGACTTAAAAATCCCAGACTTACTCTTGTTTTATTTAATAAGGGTTGATTAGCTTTGCAATTAAGCCATATAGTTCTTAGGCTTTGCTCTGAAAGAGTACATGTCTACTTACTGCCACTTAAAAAGTCTTACTTTTGGTATAATAGCCTTTTCAGTTAGTTTCAATTGGAAAGTACAGACAATATCTCACAGCACCATTTAACACGAGCTCAGCCTATGAGTATACTGAGGAACAGCAATCCTCTCCGTTTGCAGTTAATGAATCAAAGTTTAAGACGACAAATTGGCTCGCTGAGGCAAAATAGTTAATTAACTTTTAGTCAGAAATATTCATCCTACTTTCCTGGCATAAACAAGTCTCATAAACTCTGTTTACTTACTCAAGTGTTTTTCTCCCCTTCTACATCCCTAGGCATCATTCAGGACGCTTAATATATCATGTCAGAGTAGCTTCATAATGTTAATCCAATTTTTTAATGTTTCCAGCCTCCAAGACCAAAAAAAAAAAAAAAAGCCATCTCCTTATCATTAATTTGGATTCTGTAAACACTGGAGTATAAATTATCAAAAAGCTCAAAAGAAATAAAAAACTCCAACATTAAATTCTGTAGCCTCGATGACTTTGAATGTTAATTGAATCAGACTTTGTGTTTCTTAAAGCAAACACATTAATTTCAAATGTGAGGTAAAGTCTGTTTAGGCTGTCAGGTAAGGCTAGAGACTCATGTTGTGGCAGTAGCTGATGTGCCCAATTAGCAAAGAGGTTTATAGGCAAGCGCTCCAGAGCCTCTTGCCTCTGGTACTTTACAGATACACTATTTCCTTAAAACACATTTTAAATATTAGCTAATAAGAGAACTATGTCAACAGCTTTGATGAATATATACCTGAACAGCCAGTACAAAATATATTCCCTAGCCAATCTTCCAAAGTCACCTTTTGCTCATTTTTCCCCCAATTACCATGTTTCTTCTGGGGAGAGTACTCATATTTTCACTGAGAACTGCATCTATTTGTTACCTCTGTCATCAGCCAGTGTTTTCTAAGGGAAGACTGTCTGCTGCAATGAATGCTTATATTTAATATCTACTGACAGTAAATGCTGCTAAATTTTGTTTTTTGCAAGTTGCCGCAGAGTTTACTTTTTCTAGGTCTGTGCCAGATTTCTTAAACCTCCAGTCATCATCATTTTATGAGATGGTTTTTCCGAAACTAAATTACAGGCTCATGAATTAAGTAAGTGTTGGACTAGAAATGGTGCTTATTATTGAAATGACTCGTTTATGTAGGTATACAAAGTCAGATTAATGCCTTTCTATGTACATTTAGAGATAAACAGACTGTGCTAGAGAAGGCAACCCTCAACTCAAAAGTAACATCCCCAAAGTTATTTAGAAGTTGGTGTATTTTCCCATAAGTCACACACGTTTTAACTTATGGAAGTATTTATGTGAGTTAAGCTTATTCTCTCATAAAACCATCCTCTACAAGATTGATGTTGTTTGTTTAACAACCACTTATTGGACTCTTACAAGGCTCCAGGTGAGATTCTAAGAGCCAGGTATGCTAAAATTAAAAAAAGATAAAGATTTGCATTGTGATTAGATAGACTTAATTTTTATGAGAAATGGTTCCCAAGTTTTTCCTTGAGAGTCTAAGCTTGTATTCTTCTTTACTCTCTTCTTATAGATACCTCCTATCCTCCACCTCCCACCTTCCTGACACCCGCAGCAAAGACTAGCTATATACAATTTCAACATAGTATGATAAATATAAAAGATGTTAGTGAAGCATAAAGGGTACTCACCCAAGAAGGGGCAGGGTGAGAGAAGTATGAATCCACAGAAAGTTTTCCTGTGGAAGATGATGTCTCAGTTGGGTCATGAAGGATAGGGAGAATCTGTTAAATCACCAATTTTCAAAAAGTGTGATCTTCAGACCAGCAGCATCAACATGACCTGAGAACTTGTTAGAAATATGAATTATTGGGTCCATCCTTGAGTGACAGAATGAGAAACTCTGGGGGCAGGAGTCAGAAATCTGAGTTTTACCAAGCCCTCCGATGCACCATAAGGCACTAGAGCAAGAAGTAGGGCTGGTGAGTTTTCAAGGAGTTAATTAGGTAAGTACTTAGAGTGGTTGTAGTGGATCTTCCAGCAGCTCTGAATATTGATTGTTAACAACTCACAGCCACACTGTTCTCCTGAGAATTATTCTCAGCCTCTGAAATGTAGTTCACCTGGAAATTCCTGGGAAGTTATGCCTTCCAAAAGTGGCATATAGCCAGTGAGTGATTGGTATGAAGATACAAAAGACTAGTCTCTTTACTTCAAGATAAGAACATTTTGTGATATGCTTCATGCTCCAGAGTTCCCCAAGGTAACAACTGGACCCACGTTTTTCTCTGTTCTATTTTGTTTCCCTCACTCTCTTCCAAGTTTCTCCTGAGAGCATTCCTTCCGTTAATCACTGTCACAAAAATCCCAATTTTGTGCTGTTTCTAGAGAACCCAACCCAAACACTGGTGTTCAGCATTAGAATGCATGAGGAACTGCAGGATGTTTGCACTGATGGAGCAAAAAGTGTTAGGCAAGAAGGGCTGGAGAAGAAATCAATCTAACAACTAGTTTTGACAACAATCCATAAAGCATAAAAATAAATACACACATGTATGGAAGAAACAGTCAACCTAACAAATAGTTTTGGCAACAATCCATAAAAGCATAAAAATACATACATTCATGTGCCCAGGCTGAACTTCATTTCATATAAGTCTTGATATGGGTCAGAGGAGGGAAATCATTCAGACGGCCATCTTGCATTGCCAGGAAAATATCTTCCCTATTTACAAAGAAGAATAATTTATATCCTACTTCTCACCAGGCATAAGAAATAAGGAGAATCCAACTATAAGCCACAGAGATCAGAGCCTGTGTGATCATCTGTAGAGACAGACTTCTGGAGATCTGAAAGGGAAAGAAGGACTGGCAAAGTGAAGAGCTGGGGGCAACCCTCCAAGCGGTGGACAACTGTGAGGAAACAACATAGACCCTGGAATGAACAGAAATGATGGAAGGCAAAGGAAGGAGTTTCAGTAGGCCAACCAAGGGCTTCCTTTCATCCTCCTCTGTCTTCTGCTGCTTCTTTCTTGGCTCAGGAGGCACCTGCTGCTGCAAACTTCTATGACCACATTTCTAATCTAAGGGCATTCAATGATCATACATATTTTTTTCCTCTAAAAACTTTTGCCTTCCTTTGTGCTTGTTATAAATAACTTTATATGTCACTGTGAATGGGTTATGGGAAGTCCAGGTAACTGGTAACACATTGTTTCTGGGTGTGTTTGTGAGAGTGTTTCCAGAAGAGATTGGCATTTGAATCAGTAAGACTGAGTGAGGAAGACCCTCCCTCATCAGTGAGGATGGGCATCATCTAATCCACTGAGGACTCAGCACAAAAGGACAGAGGAAGGGCAAATCTCCTTTTTTTCTGGAGCTGGGACATCCACCTTCTCTGCCTTCGTATGTTAAAGCTCCTTGTTCTTAGGTCTCTGGGTTCAGACTGAAGTACTAACTAGCTTTACTGGTTCTCCAGCTTGCAGATGCATATTGTGGAACTTAGCCTCCATGATCTCTAAGCCAATGCCCATAATAAATCTCCTCTTGTGTGTATATACATATACCTTACTGATTGTGTGAATATAGAGAGCCTGACTAATATGCTGCTCCATCAACAGGGATTGCTAACAGGGATCTTTTTCCAATTTGCTCCTGTGCAGCATGGAGATCCTGTCAACACTCTAACCTTGCCCCTTCCCTTGATCTCAAGTAAGCTCATGAAATATTTGAGGATGTCCCAGGGTTTCATTTTTTCTTTTCTCTTTTTTCTTGTTAGCACAATATAAAAATAGACCAAAGAGATTGTTCTCAAGTCCTGACACCTGAATGAGTTTTCACCACCAGCTCCTGCAAAAAGGAGCTCTCTTTCCCACTATACTAGATCCTAAAAATATAAACTATAGATTCTATGGCTATTGTACTGCCACAGATGGAGAGCATGGATTTTCCAGAGATTGTACAAGGCATCTGAGAATAAGAGTAGTGCTGAAGTTGGAGCAAGACATTGCTTCATTCCAGAATTTATCAGTGTATGAAGATAAGCCTACCCTGGAATTTTTAGTAATGGAAAACAAAAAATTCCCTTTTTTGCTTTAGACTTTTTTGAGGCATTTCAACAGAGACCTAACATAGATGCCTTCCTTATATTTTTCAGAAAGTAAATATGACTAGAATCTCATCTTTCCCTAGACTTTACTCTTTTACTGAAGGACCCTTAAGTCTTTAGCTCCTTCCTTTATTTATACACAATATTTCCAATAACATGTTCCAAGGCAAATTAGTTTGGGGTATTAGTCATGCAAAACATATAAGATAAAAGTTGTTCTATGGTCATGTAAATTTGGAAATTACTGTTTTCTGCAATTTTAAACTGATTTATTTACTGCAGTACTTCTAGGACCTTTAACACATGTTATGCATTAAATTTATGTCTTCTCCAGGGGAGAGCAAGGTTATACATTATTCTCCCTAACAGTATAGTTGTGGGAATCTTATTCTCATTGAATAGCTATGGGACAAGACTATGAAATACACTTCAGAAATTGGAGATCCAGCTATAATTCAAGATCTTTACCATTACAAAATGCTTAGGCTTTAGAGATCCCTTGATTCTCCCACATAGGCCTTTTGATCACTCCATCTGGTGAGTCCCTAAAGAGCTTTGCATGAGAACACCTTGGAGACCAGAATGAAGGAAAATTCTAACCAAAGAAACAATATAAATAATTGTGCCCTCTTCACCCCAGCATGGAGCAAGATTTTGTCACTTTTGGACATATTGTAGGTGTCCACTGTAATATGGCCATTTTTATCTTTATCACTGCAGGTGGTGTCCTTTTTCAAATTTAAGGTGAATGTATTTATGAAAACTTCTGAAATACATCTATTAGTTTAAAAAAAAGTACCCAGAACATGAAAACCTCAATGCCAACTAATTATCTTGAATACATCTGAGCACAACAGATTTTATAAAGTCGCTTCTAAGGTTTTGGCTGTTCTTCCTGAAATGTTTTTGATGGGGTTTTAATGTTTTAAAAGTCTGACAGCTGTTCCTGAAAATGAAATACTGTTTGTCAGCAAGCTACAGTTAACTCATTTCAATAAATAGGCAATTTGTTCCTTTAGAAAAGGGTTGAAAGCATTCACTGACATTTGAGGAAAGGAAACCTGGGAATTTTGTGGTGGGGTAGATGAAATCTCATCTCATCCTTTCTGGAGGGGAGAGATTGGGCACACAAGGGCAAATTGCTTTGGTGTGTTTAGGGAAAAGGATCATATTTTAAGTAGCTCTTTCCTACAACTGATGTAGTGAAAAGAGGATACAATATGGAAGTCCAGTTCCTTTGTGGGACCTTTCTCATTTATTTTAAAGAGACATATCATCTAGAGCTTCTTTCTGGACCTCATGTTTCCAGGCATAAAATATATAGGAACTGTTCTTATTGTGGATTATGTGTAATCAGATGTGTTCTTCCAAGGACTGCATGGTCAAGGGCAAGCTTCCTCTAATAATCCTCTGATAAAGCCAGCAGTTTGCTGGACTGGATTAGAGACTATTCTATTTCTTTCCAGCCTTTGGTACTCCCAGTTGTCCATTTATCCACTCATCACCTTAAAACACAAACATGCCATCCATATCTGATCATGAAAATGGATACCACTGTAACTTTTCAAAATATAGAGGATTTAATGTGAGGAAAGACAAGGCACTGGATGACTGAAAGAGTCCAAAAGAAGCACTCAGATAGCCTCAGGAGGGACCTGCTACCATCCCAGGGCTAGAAGAAGAAAGGGGAGCCCAAGAGCCTCATGCAGTTAGCCAAGGAGTCACACCATCAGCTACAGCTGAGACCTGTAAGTGGGTATGAAGAGACTTGTTCTTAGAGTGCTAAAAGTAATCAGAGAATAGAGCTAAACAATAGCTTCTAGGGCCACCTACTGCCATAGTGCAGGAACAGGTATGAAGGACAGACTGGTCCCTTCTCCCTTCCACCTACTTTCCAATCTCTCTCTAGTACTCCTATTGACAGGTCCTAGAAAAGAACCAACTTAGCAAAGATATCTGGATAATGTAGTTTGCATGGCCCTACAATAGTGTCAACAGGAGCTGAGAGAAAACAGGGAAATGACTTGTCCTATATCACACTTCTTCTCTCCACAGTTAGCTCCAGGCTCTGCTCTCCATCTTTCTGGTCTCAATCTAAACAAAAAGGTAGAGGCAAATATCGCGACAAACTTTCCTAAGCACCAAACATTAAATGACTTTTCCTGGGCCACATTGCTTGTTTTGTCACCACAACAAATTCCCCTAAGGAAAAAGGGACTGACTGGGCAAGTTGCATAAATTTATTGGGCATTAGTTTCCTCTTCTGTGATAGTTAACATTTATCTTGGAAGATAGGAACAAATACAAAACTAGATGATCTGAAGGAAGAGCTTAGCATAATGCCAGTTCTATGACAGATGCACAGCAAACACTAGTTCATTTTCTCTTTTCTTCTCTATTCCTTTTTCCTTGTGGAATAAAAGTCTTTGGACTCTATTCCTGGAATTTCAGGCATCAGTAAACACCTGTAAGGTCACTGGTAGAGAAATGCTCCCTTCTAGCTAGAGAAGCCATCAGGTCAAATTCTTGAGACTTCTAAGGAAGAGATGCACAAATTGCTTACAAGAATGAATTTATTGTAAGGATACACAAGAAAAAGACAGCGAGGTCTTGGCAGAACAGTTTTCTGTTCAACAATGTGTAACAAACTTTGTAAAACCCTGGACCATTCTATGTAACTTTTCTAGGGATAAGATCCTAAATTTACTACCCTGCCTTTGCTTTGCTTACCTGGCATTTGTATTTTTCAAAAATTATGAATTTGAATGAGTCCTTTTGCCTCACTAGGCATGAAGCATTGCTACTGATCAGAGGTCGTATCATCTCAAGGATTATTGGCACCCCAAACTCAACATATGATTGATTCTAGCACATGTATCTTCCCATTCCTAATAATTGCACTGTAGCTGAAATGGCAATATTCATCTGTGAAAGGCCTGTTCCTAATCCATTCACCTCAAAGCAAAAGGTTATTCAAGAATTTTCTCAGAAACTAGAGTTCACTAGTTCTTTTCTTTTATACTTATGTAAAGAAATATTTTCTACTTCTCTTTTGCAACCACCCTATCCTAGAATCATATTGCCATCAGATAGGGTTTCATGAATACTCTGAGCAGGGGCATAACATAAGGCCAGCAGGCAGGTGGGATTTGCAGGACAGAAGATATTTTTTCAGCCATGCCATTCATTGCATGCATCTCGGAAGTGGGGAACAAAGGAGAGGATGAGGAACTAATGCCTGGAATTCTAAATAGAACAATTAAATGAATGTGATAATATTAGCAGAAATAGATAAAATAGTGACAGGGCCCACTTGTGATGAATTAGTTGAAGAAGGTGCTTTTGGAGTGTCCAAACACATATTTAGGCACAGATATTGAGATAAGTGAAAACCAGAGACTGAAGTGATCTCTTCGTTTTTTTGTTTTTGATATACAAATTCTTAAATGTTTGGTGCCATAGATCACTTTCAAAACTCAATGACAGTTACAGATATTCTTTTCAGAAAAGAAAAAAAGAAAAACATTCAGATGTTGCCATGGTTTGAATGCATCTCCCAAATGTTCATGTGTTGGAGACATAATCCCTAAATTTGTATGTTAATGGTGTTTGGAGGCCTCTAGGAAGAAATAGGATTAGATGAGATCATGAGGGAGGGGCCCCCATGATGACATTAGTGGCTTTATAAGAGGAAGAGAAACTCCAGGCAGGCTTGCTCTGTCTGCCACATGATACCCTCCACCATATTATGACGTAGCAAAAGGGCTCTTGCCAGATGCTGGCACCATGCTCTTGGATTTCCAAGACTCCAGAACCATGAACTAAATAAATCTCTATTCCTATATTACCTGGTCTTAGGTATTTTGCTATAGCAATAAAAGCTAGACTAAGACAGATGTATCCATAGCCAAAATTGTACATGCACTTTTAGAAAGTTCCCAGAAACTCCTAGGTAAGTTTCACTCCAACCTCATCTAGTGAAAAGTGTATGTGAGTGTGTGAGTGTACTTTTATGTATATATATATATAAAATATATGCTATATATATGCATGTGTGTATGTATGTGTATATATATATATGTATGTGTGGACATATATATATGGAGAGAGAAAGACAGAAAGAGAGAGAAATCTGAACATTCAATCTACATGGCATTAGTACTTAACCTTTCCTTCTCTTGGAGTTCATCTTCCTTACCCCAAACGAGCTAAAATTCTATGTGCCAAATAGCTTCTTGCCTAGCAATGCTTTTCAGAAATAATGAGAAACAAAGCAGAGCAATTCAATGATAAGAGTTTCCAACTATTGCCAGTCAGAGAAAGACCCAAGGTGTTCATTTTCTCAATTACTATAATGCTCATTTTCTTGTTGGATGGGCTAATGCGCCTAAGCAAACCTCAGGGCTAATTGTATATATCCTGGCATATACAGTGTGCCCCAAGCCCAAAGGCAGCAGTTAGCAATTATATTCCACTGATTAATGTGCAATCGTAAATTTACAGGCTTGATGGTCCAAAGAGGCTCCCTGCAATGTGAGATAATGAATAGGAAATTGTCAGAATAATTAGCCAAGTCAGACCTCACAAGTCTACCTGTGAGTTAGACTCTCTCTCTCTCTCTCTCTCTCTCTCTCACACACACACACACACACACACACACCTGTCCTTTAACAGAATTAAAGATTGAAAGACAGAGTGTGGTGAAGGAACATTATAGTTGCAATATTCCTTTTTGCAATTTTTGCTTCATTTCTCTCTGTGGCCACAGTGTGTGTGCTGTACCTCTCAGATTCCCTTCAGGGAATCAGGACTTCTTCTACCAGCTGCTAGAAGTGCTGCCATCTTTGTGGTCAGCCCTGACAGCCCTGTGTCAGCCAACATGCAATGGCTGCTCAAGGTCAGATTATAAAAGTCTAGCTCCTTTCCATTACGGAACACCAACCAGAAGGAACAACTTAGCTTCATAAAAAGCGCTGGAGGCGGGGGTGTGCAGAGCTGAAGCTTTGAGTGAGACTGCACTGCAGACTAATTTTTCCCTCTTCCCAGTCCTCATTCTGTCCCGGGGAACACTTCCTAGTGAATCTCCTGCATAGGGCTTTTTATAGGAGTCTGCTTCCTGGAGAACCTCACTTGCAACTGTATTGAAGCACATATCATGGAGGGATTATTAGAAACAAATATCCCTGGCACAAGGAACAACCCATTCAGTTCAGAGTAATAAATACTTCGTGTGTGTCTAGTACGTATAAGGCAAGTCTAAAACCACATCGAAGCAAATTTTTCCTTGGAGTTTACCCTTGAGTATTTGTTTTGTTTGTTGGTTGATTGGTTTGGTTGGCTTTATGAACTAAATAAACCTAGACAGTATCCTCAAAGGTGATTCTTTTAAGTAAAGTAATCACTTTTTGGATTTTCTCTAAGCTAAAAAATATGTATAGATGGTCTTTAAAAATATCCCCAAAGAGAAAAGATTAATCACAATGGCCAATAACATTTCTTTTCTGTTCTTTTTTTTGGTACCAGGGATTGAACTCAGGGGTACTCGACCACTGAGCCACATCCCCAGCCCTATTTTGTGTTTTACTTAGAGATAGGGTCTTACTGAGTTGCCTAGCACCTCGCCGTTGCTGAGACTGGCTTTGAACTCGCCATTCTCCTACCTCGGTCTCCTGAGCTGCTGGGATTACAGGTGTGTGCCAAGGTGCCCAGCTCAATAACATTTCTTTATGTTTCAATTGACTACATAACTATGTGTATATCTTGACTATAGATTCAAATAGATCTGAAGAAGGTATAAAAGAACTTTGTGAACCACCTTGTTTTGATGCAAGTAACATTTTAAGTCATCAGCACAATAAAGACCACCCCAACCTCCATTAACTGTGAAGACCATGAGTGGAGAACTCTATAGACTGTGTGGTAAAGCATGGCCCACTTCCCAAGGGATATGTGGAGTCAGCTCCAAATGGTGCAAGTGGGCCCACATTAAGCAAACCTGAGAGCAGAAAACTCAGATTACTATAAAAGATAAATTAGGCCAGGCGTGGTGGTGCATGCCCGTTATCCCAGCAGCTCAGGAGGCTGAGACAGAAGGATCTCAAGTTCAAAGCCAGCTTCAGCAAAAGCAAGGCACTAAGCAACTCAGTGAGAATGCCTCTAAATAAAATACAAAATAGGGTTGGGGATGTGGCTCAGTGGTTGAGTGCCCCTGAGTTCAATACCTGGTACCTGCCCCCCTTGAAAAAAAGATAAATTAGCGATTTTTAAAAGAATTCATCACAGGGTTTTAAAAATGTTTCAGTAAGGGGATGAGGTTGTGGCTCAATGGTAGAGCACTTGCCTTGTACATGTGAGGTACTGCATTCAATTCTCAGCACCATATAAAAATAATAAATAAAGATATTGAGTCCATCTACAACTAAAAAAAAATTTTTTAAAAAGAAAGTTTTGGCCGGGCATGATGGCTCATGCCTGTAATCCGAGCATTTTGGGAGGCTGAGACAGGCGAATCACGAGTTCAAAGCCAGCCTCAGCAACAGCAAGGCACTAAGCAACTCAGGGAGACTCTGTCTCTAAATAAAACACACAATAGGGCTGGGGATGTGTCTCAGTGGTTGAGTGCCCCTGAGTTCAATCCTTGGTACCAAAAAAAAAAAAAAAAAGGAAAAAGAAAAAGAAAGTTTCAGTAAGGATTTTCCTGCTATCAGATCACCTCTCACATTACAGGACTTCTACGTCTTCTCTTCTAAGTAAATCCTACTCTGTTTGCTCTTCCCTTAAAAAAAAAAAAAAATATATATATATATATATATACACACACACACACACACACACACACACTTATGTGTATATATATATTTTGTTAAAAATATGACCCCATTTTAAAATATATGTACATTCAAGTTTTATCAGTGTATTTGTATATTTATTTTAGTATTTGAGACTCCCGTTTGTGCCACCTATCTTCTGTAATTTTTTTTTGTTTTTTTGTTTTTTGCTGCTGGAGATTAAACCCAGGGCTTTAAGCATGTAAGGCGAACACTCTACCAACTGAGCTATATCCCCTTTTCTTTATCCTGTTCTTTTTTTTTTTTTTTTTTACCCTTTTGGTACCAGGGATTGAACTCAGGGGTACTCAACCACTGAGCCACATCCCCAGCCCTATTTTGTGTTTTATTTAGAAACAGGGTCTCACTGAATTGCTTAGCCATTGAGTTGCTGAGGCTGGCATTGAACTCCCAATTCTCCTGTCTCAGCCTCCCAAAATGCTGGGATTACAGGCCTGCACCACCACGCCCAGCTTACCTTATTCTTTTTTTTTTTGGTACTGGAGATTAAACTCAGGGGCACTTGACCACTGAACCACATTCCCAGCCCTATTTTGTGTTTTATGTAGAGACAGGGTCTCACTGAGTTGCTTAGTGCCTTGCCGTTGCTGAGGCTGGCTTTGAACTTATGATTCTCCTGTCTCAGCCTCCCAAAGTGCTGGGATTACAGGCATGTGTCACCATGCCTGGCTTACCCTATTCTTGATACTCATTCCTAACTCTTACCAACAGTATGATCTTAGATGGGTTATTTACCCATCCAAAGCCTCAGTTTCCTCTTCTGTGAAATGCAATTGGAAATAGCTAACTAAGCACTGTTGAGAAGGTTAATGAGAATTATATGAGAAAATGTGTAGCACAATCCCCAAGAGTTATTTTTTGTTGTTAATAATTTAAAGTGTTCGATAAAATTTCCCACATAGAAATTTTAAAAGGAGTGTGTCCAAATAATGGAACAATTTAGAACACATTCAAGTCCTTTGTAGTTTATAAAATAAGCTACAAAAAATGGATGTATATATTTTTAACACAAAATATTTTTCTTGAAATAAACCTCTTAAGTGTGTTTATAAATAATACTATGATGAAGAGGTGGAACTCATTATCCCTTCATCAAAATGGTCTATGATAAAAGCAACTGCTTTCAGGTTAGGAATATCTGTAAGAGTCTGAATATCTGCTCTACTCAATTGCATTACTTGCTGGTGCTGAGGTGGGGCAGGAGAGGTCTCATGAGAGGTGGCAACAGCCTTACTAAGTACCCAAGTATTTCGTAATATAAGGATCTAGCGAGTGTAATAGGCCTTAAATAATCTTTGTAGAAGAAACTCTGTACTGTGTTTAGTAAATAATTTTGACTACTGGGATCATTTGCTTTAAAGCTGAATTTGCTGAAAAGCCTAGGGCACAATTTTAAGAGTGTCCCAAAGCACTATAATTGGGCAATTAGTGCCTAATGATATAGAAGAAGGGTGCAGCACTATTCCACATAAAATTGAAAGAAAGGTATTGCTTGAGCTGTTAAGACCACAGAGGCATGCATTTTCCACTGTCAGCATTACAATGTATGTGTGTGTGCGTGTGTGTGTGCGCACACGCGCTTGTTTGTGTGCATACTTGAATATATAGAAACAAAAACATTTCATCTAAAGGCACCCATCAACATTTAGAAGTAAAAATGTAAAATACAGAAAAAAAGAGGCTTTGATTTTGTTGCTTATCAACATGTCCACCTGAATACATAGCGAATTTATGTGTTTGGTGAGCTTTCTTTTACTTTTTCCTTAGTTTTGTTTCATGTATGATATTAGGGCTAAGTATGTTTTAAAGTTCTACAATTTTAAACTTTTCAAGTTTAGAAATTTTCTCCTTTATGCAGGCCAAGACTGCTGTAAAGTTTGGAAACCTTAGGAAATGCTCTCTTGATCCACAAAATGTGTAGCAACATTTAAAAATATATCAGTTAAACAGACACTCCAGGGCTGTACACTCTGCTAGGCACTAGGAACGTAGAAATGACAGCATCTGCAAGCAAGAGGTATTTCTCTGGCATTCTTGGCAGTGGTTTTTTATTATAACTATAACCCTTTTATACAACTAGCTCATGTGAAATTAGGTTATTCTTTTGTAAGGCTGATGTGTAATGACCTTTCATGGACGAATTATTCTTCTGAGAAGTGACATCAAACAGAAGCAGTAATTCATAGATCATAAAAAACAAAAGGACTACTTTGCTCATGAGAACAGACTGGTTCTAAAGCATAATTCAGACTAATTCTGGCTGCGAATTTATCCAAGAGATAGATGGTTAGCCATAGAAAGACTAGGAATAAGGCCAGGAATGGACCTGGGTTCATATTAATTCATCATGATAATATTATTGCTGAATAGCTATATGCTGATGGTAATTTACGAAAAGTACAAAAGAATGAAATAGACTTTTAAAAATATATTTGAGAATTTATTCAACCAAATGAAGGTCAGGAGGCCTAGGGTGGAATCTCAGCTCTATTGTTTACCAATTGTCTGTCTCAGCTCTTTGAGAACCTGTTCTGTCATCCATGAATTTGATGGAAGAATGCTAGCCTTTAATTCAAATTATGATCTTGAGTAAAAAAGCCTTTCATGAATTAAAAATGCTACATGGAAGTATACTGACTGCCATTTGGAGTATTTTCTTATAAAACCACCTGCCTTTATTTTAAGTAGGGCAAATTTCCCAGACTCAGAACTCACCTTAGGAATGTGCTCAGCCTCAATTCCACTCAACCAAACTAAAGATGATGCTGGCTATGCCTGATTAAGAAAAAGAATGTGATGAATTGTAAAAATAAAATTAAAAAATTAAATATTTGGATATATTTTGAGGCAAAAAGTGGAAAATAAATTCCTCAATTAGAAGATGAACAGAGGACATGCATTTACAAACAGAAAATACATGCCAAAGATGAAACACAGGGCTCCCTTCCCTGACTCTAACCCTTCTTGTTGTTCTTGGGGCAGAAGGTTAATGTGCCTGTCCTCCAGCTGGGAGCTGGGAGGATACTCCTTCAGGAAGTGGCCAAATACATCCCGTGGCCTTGTGCTCCTTAAATATCATTCTATTCCCAATATCCAAATCCTTGAGAGTCTCATTTTTTAATTAAGTTTTTTGAAACTATGAATGGAAAGATTGTGGGTTTTTTCCCAAGTGACTAGGGAAAGGACACATGGTAGATTCATCCCAGTTGGAAAGTCATTGTATATATTATAGCATCCTGAGGTTTACATCCCGTCAAAGAAAAGTGTGACATAACGTTCTGTCAATACTGAGGCCCAAACACTGTATTCAAAGTGGTCCTTCAGATGACTATCTCTGGGGATTGAACTCATGAGCTAGTGGCTCTGCAGCTGAAATCTATGGATTGGAGAAAGGTGGTGTGTCAAGATGCTGCAAAGTAGTGCATAAAATTTTGTAAATATTGAGTATTTTTCAATATTTTGTAAATATTGAGTATTTTCTGTCATTAGGCTCCCAAGATGGTCTAAGAAACTCACAAAAAACGGAAAGAACTACTGCCCCAGGCTAAATAAGAGTGAGGATTTCAGGCCTGTCAAAGCTCCTGTAAGAATTGCATTTTTCATTTGCCTTTATCCTGTAAAGGACAAGTTGGCAAACAATCAGCAAACTTGCTCTTCCTTTATGTAAGAAATTCCTTAAACTCTGACTTGACTATACTCAACCACAATCAGCAAACTTGCTCTTCCTTTATGTAAGAAATTCCTTAAGCTCTGACTTGACTATAATTTCAAGTGATGATGAAAACTTATGCATTAAGCTGAGCCACTCAGTGTGCACAATCTGAACTCTAACTCATGCCTCAGTTGAGCTTTAACTTCTTGGCACAAAGAAATGAATGTGGAGGTTCTTTTCACCCTATTTTTAAGATTAAAAGATTTTTTAAATAATTTCTATGATTGATGTACACAGCATTTTAATGAAATTTTAAAAATGCAAGCTCCTCGCTTCCTTAGCAAGGAATGCATGACTATAAAGAAGCATTCCAATTAATAAAGCTGTCTCCATTGCTTCAGCTTAACACTGTTAAAGCACTTGTGAACTAAAATGAAAGTGAAATTCTCTGGAACAGTAGCAAATGAAGTAATTTCCGATCAGGAAAAAAATTTCTTTCCCTATAGAAGGCATCACCTTCTTTGCTTTTACATGAAAACTTCATAAAATCTGAAAATTATTATCATAACTCAAGCCTGTGAGTTTTAGAAAGAAAAATATTTCAAATTAAATATAAATGAAAATAGTTCTGCTATTTAATATTTGTATTCAGAATAACAGACTGATATAGCAAAGGCAGCAATAACTAACTGGTAGAGGACTATTCTGTGGAAAATTCCTCTTCACAAATGGTACCTCTGTTTGGCTTTCACAGCAATATGACATTAATGTTGTCCTTGATCCTATTCTTCAAAGGAAAAAGCAGATTCCACTTGCGCTCTGAATCCTATAGCCTCACAAAACATTTTCACTCAAGCTCTCTGTCACCAGCAGCTTATGCTTCCCATCACTTGTGTTGGCTGGCTTTTTCACTATTCCCCAATTCAACTTGCAAACTAATCCAAGTTGGCTTTTTTGGTCACTCTGTGACCAGAATACCTGATAAGAACAACTTAGAGGAGAAAAAGTTTATTTGGGCTGATAGTTTCAGAGATCTCAATCCATGGTCAGCCATTCCATTGCTCTGGGCCTAAGGTGAGATAGAACATGATGGTGGAAGGGTGTGGTGAAGGACAGCTACTCAGCTCAAGGCACCCAGGAAGCAGATCAGCTGAGTTGCCAGCGACAAAATATAAACCTCAAATTCATGTCCCCAGTGACCTACTTGCTCCAGTCATGTGTCACCTGCCTACAGAAACCCCCTAGTACAGCAGTCCTTTTAAATTATCAACCCATTAATTATTAACCCTCCGATCAGGATTCAGCTCTCTGAATCCAATCACTTCATCTACTGCATCATTATCTCATGAAGTTTGGAGGGACACCTGATATTCAAATCATAATAGCACTCTTAGTCAATGAGTAGAGAAAGAGAGAGTAAAGGAGGAGAGAGAGAAGGAGAAAGAGGAAGAAGGGGAAGAGGGGAGGAGGAAGAAGAGAAGGAAAGAGAAGGGTGGGAAGAAGGGAGGAAGGAAAGAAAACGAATTATATTCTCTTCTACCTCTTTCCTCATTTTTGATCCACTCATTTTAATAAAAAGTTGTTATTACCCTCTTTTGCTGTTCACCATTCAACCCCTGCCACCACTGTTTCCAGCCTCGTCACCCATCAGAACTGTTCTGACAAGGCCGTCAGTCATATTCTGTTTAACAAATCCACAGGGATCTTTTTAGTTCTTTAGATGCCTGATCTCTCTGCAACCTCATGCCCTTTTAATTAAATCACCTTCAAATTTCTAACTTTTGACTCTTCTTTTCTCATTGGACTCTTCTCTATTCACTGTGTCAAGTGATCTGTTCTATCCTAATGATTTCAACCAACCACTCTCTTTTTTGTTTAAGACATTTTATTTCTGATTTATAAATGTTTTGGTTTGGTTTGGTTTCATTTGGTTTTTGGGTACCAGGGATTGAACTCATGGGCATTCCAACACTGAGCCACATCCCCAGCCCTCTTTTGGATATTATTCAGAGACAGGGTCTCACTGAGTTGCTTAGCATCTCGCCATTGCTGAGGCTGACTTTGAACTCACAATCCTCCTGCCTCAGCCTCCCCATCTGTTGGGTTTACAGGTGTGTGTTACTGCACTGGGCGAGAATACCTTTTCCTTTCAGGACAAAATTGTCAATCTCATAATGATGTTAACAGCTAACTTTTTTTTTTTTTTTGGTACTAGGGATTGAACTCAGGGGTACTTGACCTCTGAGCCACATCCCCAGTCCTATTTTGTATTTTCTTTAGAGAAAGGGTCTCACTGAGTTGCTTAGTTCCTTGCCTTTGTTGAGGCTGGCTTTGAACTCTCGATTCTCCTGTCTCAGCCTCCCAAAGTGCTGGGATTACAGGCGTGTGCCATCACACCCAGTCCCAACTACTGTCTTTTGACAACTCTGAAATCTTTATCTGTATCACTAATCTCCATCCTAAATTTTAGGACAGCCATCACTTTGATACTTTTGCCTATGTGTTCCATACTCACCTCAACTTCAATATGCCCAAAGCCAAAAACTCAGATATTTTCCTTATTAGACTTCATACTTTTGCCATATTTCCAATCTTCATGAAGGACACCAACTATCCAGCCATTTGTCCCAGTGAATAATGATGCTAGACTCCTCTTTTCCCTTTCCCCGACTTTTAATCAGTCATTCAGTCTGGTGAAGTCCATCTTCTCAAACTATGGTTAACTATGGAAATATCTTCCTAACTACTCTCCCTGCTTCTACAGAATCTCACTATCTCCAGTCTATTTTTCACAACATTGAAAGAGATCATTCCAAAAAATATGTTCATTATGACATGTTTAAAATCTGTGTCCCACATTAATTTTAGAGCAAAATCTCTAACTTTAGCATTATTAAAAATTCTTGACTACCTCTCCAAGTCCATTTCTCACTATTCCCCAACATATATTGCAAACTAAACATACTTTATTTTCTCTAATTACATTATTTTTGACTTCATCTTTCTGTTGTTACATGCACTAATCCCTCTGCCTAAAAGTTTCTAGCTACAACATTTTCCTAAAGTGGTTTTCAGGCAAAACTTTAGCTCCTATCTCTATCCCTACCAAAAAGAAAAGTTATAGCAGCAGTAGCTGCTATTATTTAATAAAAACAAAAGCAAGAATTTCTAATCTACACTGAATGCTCAACATGGACCAAATCCCATGAGAATGATTTTATCTCAATTAATTAATTTATTTCCAATTTAACTTTGAGATGAGTAATAATGGTATCCTTATGTTATAAATACAGACTCTGTGGCTTAAAGAAATTTAAAATGTTGCAGAATTCACAGAGCATGGAAATTGGGGAGAATAAAAATGGAGACAAAGTCCTTCTCTTAGAGTTATCTTTACAAGGTTTTGCAAGACATATTTAGGAAATATAAGGCACATTTTACGATATAAAAAAGACTCACTACTTAAAGTAAATGTGGGGCTATGATAGAATTTTTTGCAAGTACTTAACTGAATATATAAGCAAGAACTCTTCAGAGAAAACTATCAATACTATCAGAGAGCAAAGGCTCTATCATTCCATTATTGAAAACGATAAAAAAAAAAAAAGCTGCAAACCTGTTTATTTCATTGCAGTGATATTCTCCATGGCATGATCATGCAGTGCAGTCAGGAGACACTTAGGTTTCATTATGAACTGGTCTTTCACAACAGTTAAAATACTAGGAAGTAGAGTAAACATATCTGCTAAAAGTGACAAAAATTATGATTGATGTGTTTACTTTTTAAAATGGCCTAGGATGAAAAGAAAAGAAATGACCTAGGACTCAGAATCATAAACAATTTTCAACCCTTGTCTCAGGTTCATAACAAAGGAAATCATTTCTTCAGTGGAAATGCCAATGAAAACCATAGATAAATTTGTGATACTCTATCACCTCTCAGGCTACCCAGGCACTAGTGGATTGAAACTCTGAACAAGTCCCTTGGGAGGAACACAGTCTAAAGGATTTGGTCATTTTCTGACTCAGCATGGGGCTAAGCTGGACTCAGCTACCATCTCAGTAGAATCTTAGATGACTTCACCCTGTGGTCAACTCTGTGGACCCCTGATAGAATCTTATGGTTCTTGGTGTATACACGTTGTTTAATGTATGGAGTTTCAGTTTTATAGGATGGAAAGAATTATCAAGATGGATGGTGATAATGCTTTCACAATACTGAATATATTTAATACCACTGAAATGTACACTTAAAATGATTATGATGGAAAATTTACCTTATATGTACTTTGTTGCAAAAAAAAAAAAAAAGTTGGGAAAAATTGTCTTGAAAGTGGTGCTTACTGTAGCCTGAAAGTTTTTCTAACGAGACTCTCTTGCTTGGTTGTAAATTTATATGAGCTGGTCAGATTACCACTCTACCTTGCATTTCATAAAAACCTTACTTAATTTGGAAAAATGACATCTAGTGTCACCTCTTGTCACATCCACATCCTCCACAACTTTGAGTCTATCCATGGGTCACAAAGAAGTTCTCTCAATTCTTTGAACATGGATTTCTCCCTCCTCCTACCATCACATGAGTTATTCTCTTCTTCCCTTACCCAATGGACAACTCTAATTCCCCTTTAAAATCCCAACCTTGATATTACCTCCTCCATGAAGGTAGGAATTCTTACACACTGTTGGTGGAAATGTTAATTAGGACAGTCATAACAAAGTATGGAGGTTCTTCAAAAAAACAAAAATAGAACTACTTTCTAGTCTAGCAATACCACTCCTGGGAATACACCTACAGGAAATTAAATCAATGTTCAAAAGAGATACTTGCATGCTCATGTATATTGTGGTCAATTCACAATAGTCAAGCTATGGAATCAGCCTAGGTGACCATCAACAGATGAATAAATAAAGACAATATGGTATGTATACACTGTGGAGTATTATTGAGCCATAAAGCAAATGAAATCATGTCATTTGAAGGAAAATTAATGGAACTAGTGATCATGATATTAAGCAAAATAAACCAGGCACAGTAAGACAAGTGTAGCTTGTTTTCTCTTATTTGTGGAATCTAGATTTAAAAAACAACCAAACAAAAAAAGACAGCCAGGAAGTAGTAGAGTGATTACTAGGAGGAAAGGGAAGGGGACAAGGAAGACAGAGACAGTGGTAATAAATGGTAGTAGGGAGGAAGGATATGAATAAAGCATGATATATACACATGTGAAAATGTCACTGAGAAACCCACTAATTTGTACAACTAATATACATTAATAACTATTAAAGAAAAGATAATTTCACAACCCCTTACCTGGAGTTTATCAGTCTTGTCTATTCTCATTACTTCCCCTCTCAAAGCCCTCCATGTACTTGTTCTTTTCTCAGTCTGAGGACCACCAGGAAAGGAGCTATGTCTAAGTTGCTCAACACTTTATCCACACCATTATTCAGTTAATATATATGAGATAAATAAATAAATAAATAAATAAATAAATAATTTAGAATATACAGATGGCAAAATAGAATTTTGGCAAAAAAAAGAGCTTAATATTTACATATTTATGGGGCAAAAAAGTTGAATTCTACTGATGAGGGTGTTGGGAAGAGATTAAAAAAATGCATCAGATCTCCATCAGCACCCAAGCAGAGAATCAGGGGCACTAACATAACAACTGACACTACGGACATGTAGAAAGCATTCCAAGCAGAAAACACTCCACTTACCTGAGCCTCACAACACGATACTCACATTATATTCACTTGACAGGCAAAGAAAATAAGGTGCAGGGAGTTTAGTTAGCTTGCAATGGGGGCACTGAACAGATAATCAGGATTTGAATTCAAACAGGAGGCTTAGTAACAGGACCCATCTCAATTAGATATAAGAAAAGAGGTTTATCATCAGGGAAATGAGAAACATGGGTAAACAATATCATAGTTTTGGTCTAAAATTGAGCTTCTTCTTCCATCATGTTTAGAATAGAAAATGATTCTACCTTGTCTACTGACAACCAGTAAAGAATTATGACCATGGAAATCCCTATCCAAATGGAAGAAACTTCAATTTCAAACTATAATTTCACTTTTCTTTATTGCTAAGCAAATAAAAGAGTACTAGTAAATTCTGAGTGTTTGTTCTTGGTCCTGAGGTCAAATATTGATACTGGTGAGAATAAGTCCCCACCTACCTACCTTGCAGAACATTTTAGAAGTTACAGAGAATCAGCATAATATTACAGGGAAAAAAAAGTCATAGAGATTGTGGAATGATAGGTGAGCTAAACAGGAATCATTAATTCAGAACTTCTTGAATCTTTATTATGCTATTCACTATGAATCCCTGTTGTGGTCTGGATATGAAGTGTCCCCTAAAAGCTCATGATTAGATTATAAGAGCTATAACCTGATCAGTTGATAATTTGATGGGTAATAATTTGAAAGGATTACTGTACTGGGTGATAACTGTAGGCAAGTGTGGCTAGAAGAAGTAAGTCACTATGACATGAATTTGAGGTTAATATTTTGTCCCTTGTGTCTCCTTGCTCTCTGATTCCTGTCCACCATGAGGTGAGCAGCTTTCCTCCACTATGCCCTCTGTCATGATGTCCTGCCTCACCTTGAGGCTAGCATGATGGAGTCAGCTGGCCATGTACTAATCCTCTGAAACCATGGGTCCAAAAGAAACTTTTTCTCCTCTAGGTTGTTCTTGTCAGGTATTTTGGTCACAGTGACTTACAAGCTGACTAAAACAACCCCCTATAATATGTAATATTTCTCATACAATTCTTTTCTTAGGTAGTTTCCTCAGGATTTGACTGACAAAAGTATTCGTTGGGGGAATCAGTGGTATAGCAAATGGTATTATTATTAGTTATAAATACCTCTAAGTATCTAGCTTCTTTCCAGGTAAGTATAGTGCCATGTACAAATCGTATGAAAACCACGTATTAATTGTTATGAACACTGAAATTTGTGAAAGCTATTAAAACTGATTTAGTTCAACATCTCACTCAAGTTTTGGTTCAACTTCCACAGTTAATTTTGTTAAACTTTTCTGCCTAATGATCTTATAGTGAAAAATTGCAAATACTCCAATAACATATTCCTCTACAGAGCGATCATCACATACTCCACAGAAATAATTAGAAGCCACTCCAGCTACTTCACTAAATTAATTATAAAGGGAAAAATCCAGGTGACACTATAATAAAACATGAATTCCTATTATTGTATTATTTTAATTGGACTGAATAGGCTTAGTAGTAATTTTGTGTCCTGTAATAAACTTATGCTATGAAAGTAACAAGAATTCAAGCCAATATAGGGAGCACATTCAGGTCCCCAGTAGTCCTTACTAACAGAAGTTCATAATTAAGTAACATCTAGTAAAAGCTAAGAACACATGCTAGAAATAAAGCATGGAGCTGGTGCGGTGGTACAAGTCTGTAATTACAGCGGCTCAGGAGACTGACGCAGGAGAATCTCAAGTTCAAAGCCAGCCTCAGAAAAAGCAAGGTGCTAAGCAACTCAATGAAATCCTGTCTCTAAATAAAATACAAAATAGGGCTGAGGATGTGGCTCCGTGGCTGTGTCCCTGAGTTCAATCTGTTATGGGCCAGGCTATATGGACAATGACTAAACAGACTCCATTTTACCCTGAGACTCCGTGTCATGTAAGAAATGCTTCTCCCATGGGAACACTCCACCTGTTACCCATCAACAGTTGCTTAGAGTAGCATGTTTGGCGACACAAAATGGCAATTGTTGTACACTGTAAAATTGTTCTGTTTTTGGTTCCCATTTTTCTTGGACAAGGTATCCTGTCAGAGAATGATTGTCTAGACATTAGAAAGCATTCTTTAATTTGTATTCAACTAGGGTTGTTTTGACCCACTTCCCCTTCTGCTTATGATTTTAGATCTCATGATGTTTGTTTATGGTCTTGAATCATAGCAACAGCTACTTATGATTAATGCACAGACATGCTTAACTTATGGTATAAAAGGTGTACTCAAACCCCTAAAAGGGGTCAAAGGGTATAGACTTGCAGCCTGCCCCTTTGCCCACCAGCTGGTGAATCTGGACCACCAGCTGGTGAATAAAGATGATTCCATCTCCTGCTTTAAGATTGACTTGGTGAGCTGGGCACGGTGGCGTACCCTCATAATCTCCCAGCTCTTTGGGAGACTGACACAGGAGAATTGCGAGTTCAAAGCCAGTCTCAGCAATTGGGAGGCACTAAGCAACTCACTGAGACCCTGTCTCTACATAAAACACAAAATAGGGTTGGGGATGTGGCTCAATGGTCAAGTACCTCTGAGTTCAATACCTGGTACCAAAAAAAAAAAAATATTGACTTAGCGATTTATTACAATTTCACCATATCATATCTCCCATACCCTCCAACCAAAAAATAAAAGCATGGAGAACCAGTCAATGACACAGATTAAAAGAATTCAGGGGCCAAAATTATGAGAAATTAAACTGGAGAATGAAAAGAAGCTGAAAGAATTTCTCATGAGCTCAAACATATCCACTTTCACCACTCTCACTTGGTTTAATACTGGAAGTCTTAGCCAGAGCAATTAGGCAAGAGAAAGAAATAAAAGAAATCTAAATGGGAAGTGAGGAAGTCAAATTACCCCTGTTTGCAGATGACATGATTTTATAAATTAAAAAACCCTCAAGACTCAACTGAAAAACTTAGAAATGATAAGTGAACTCACTAAAGTTGCATAATACAAAATTATCATACAAAATCCATAATATTTTATACAATAATAATGAACTTGCTGGAAGAAAATCAAGAAAGTGATTCCACTTAAAATAGCTACAAAAATACTTAGGAATAAATAAAATCAAGGATGTGAATGAGCTCTACAATGAAAATTATAAAACTGGTGAAAAAATAGAGCAATACAACATAAAAATGGAAAGATCTCCAAGTTTATGGAAAATCATATTGTTAAAACATCCATACAGGAGAGAAGATGGCAAATTAGAGGAAGGGTGCCTTTCCCAGCAACTCCTTGGTTCAAGATTTTAAAAGTGGAAGACTGCTCCTTAACAAAATGGGTAACCAAGGAAACTCACTGAAATTCGATACTGAACAATTAAAAGAAACCACAGAGATAGAGAAAGTCAGAAACTTCAAACACAATATTAGAAATAATTCGTTAGGAATGCACCATCTTGACTGGCAGTGGTGACTGTGGCTACTGAGGGAAGGCAGATTCCAGGCAGAAAAAGAGAAGACAGCACAATGGGAAAAATTCTCCTTGAAGAACCTGTGGAATACAGAGGGAAGCTAGTCTTGATGGACCCAGACTCAGTGGGGTAAGTTGTTAGTGGAAAGCAACCCAAATCTCTCAGCCCACAAGCAGAGAATTGGATGGAAACTAGGGTTGCTGGCTTGGGAACCATTTATAAGCACCACCTGGCAGTGAGCAGAAGCAGGAGGCTGGGAATTCATAAAGGAAGTTGCCAGTAGAACATAGCAGTTGCCTATTGTGGGTCCCAGAATGTGCCTAGACCAATGTGACTGAAACAGGAGCAAGGAGAATTGTGCCTAGGGCATCCAGGCTTGGGATACCAAGAAGACAGAGCTCCTTTTGTTGCTGGACCCCCAAAATAGCTATTGGGAAGATGCCAACAATGGCCACACAGGAGCACCTGCACTCCAAGGTTGATTCTGGGTAATTCACATCCATAGCGCTGAATGTAAAACCTGTGGATATTCAGACCCTATACCCTAAAAGTGGAATTTATGTAAGGCCCCTGAGACCCAGATGTCCAGCAGAGATCAACATCTCCCCAGCAATACAGGAGGTGGATCAAATCTCAAATACCACCAATGGAGTACCAAAGGTTAGTCAAGACTAAATCCCAACTACTGGACCTTCCAATTTAGAACTCTGCACGAGCCCCACTATGAAGTACACCACTTGTCAGCACTCCCCAGTCTATTCCATCCTGTACTGGGAGAAGGGAAGCTGGGAGCTACTACGACCAGCTTTGGTTTCTAGCCACATGGCTGGAAGCTAAGTGAGGCACACAAAGATGGACTTAACAATCCCCAACCACAGATCCAGAGATTATAGAGCCCAAAAATAAATACAAAGAATGAAAATCCATTCTTGCCAACGGTTTTGATGTCAATGGAAATAAGCCCTTTATTATGAATTTTTAGCTTTTTCTTTACTATTCCCACACCCCATTTTGACTCTTGAATTTTAATTTTTAAAAAATTTTAAAATTTCATTCCTTTTTTATTTATTACTTTTTTCCCTATTCTGTGGGAGGGGTGTATTCCAACTGCACAGACTTTCACTCTAATTGCTTTCTTCTTCACTCATTTATTATTTAGTCTTTCTTTGACTTAGGTGGGATAATATTGTAAGTAGATTTGAGTTGTTTTGATCTTACATTTGCTTTTTGTACCTTGGTTTTTTTGTTTGTTTTGTTTTTGTTTTTTGGTACCAGGGATTGAACTCAGGGGCACTTGACCACTGAGCCACATCTCCAGCCCTATTTTGTGTTTTACATAGAGAAAGCGTCTTATTGAGTTGCTTAATGCCTTGCCATTGCTGAATCTGGGTTTGAACTCGCAATTCTCCCGTGTCAGCTTCGCAAAGCGCTGGGATTACAGTTGTGCGCCACCACGCCTGGCTGTACCTTGGTTTTTGTTGCTCTTATTGCCCCTTCTTTACTCTCGTCCCTCACTAATAATCAAACTTTTATATTCGCCCTTCCTCTCATTATTTTATTACATTTATTCTTTACTCCTTTTATATAGCTGTCATCTGCTACCTAAATCCTGCCTCTCCTCTGTTCACTTTTCAAATATTTCAAACTTTCCCTTGCCTTCCTACCCAATTTTCTCCTCACTAAAAAACTGTAATCCTATTATCTGATAGAATTATATAGTTTATGTAATTTCAATCACATTCATGTTGTGATTATTGATACAGTGAACAATGGAATAGACATCTGTGGTTTAATATCTGATCTAGTTCATGGCTGTTAATTGTTGGCACTGATGTTCAATGCTGACCCCTCCATTCCTATACAGTGTTATAGATGTCAAAGTAGACACTGAACATTCATCTTAAGGTTGTACATTTGTTGCTACCATCATTGCTTATTCCTGGCTCCCCACTTCCTCTAAGAAGTGCTGGGAAGTGACTTGGTCACTTCAAGTTCACAGAATTGAGATCATATTGCCAAACAATATGCACAACTCTAATAACAGTGCACCTCACCGCGCACATGATCTAGTCACCTTCAACCTCAGCAATACTTCTACACAGAATATGAGAGACAAAAACCCCAAACCAGTAACCAGGCCCCAAGTAGGAACAACCAGAGGGGAACCTCAGGTCTTATTCATAGACTTATACATCAAAAAAAGAGAAGTCCCAGAACAAAAAGGATAACTACACACAAAGGACACACATATAAAAGAGGAAGGGGAATTCATCTCCACTGATGCAAAAGTTCAGGACCTCTGAAAACATGATAAAACAGGCATATCAAAGAGACATCTGCACTCCCATGTTTATTATAGTACTATTCACAATAAAGAAGATGTGAACTCAGACTAAGTGTCCAATAGAATATGAATAGATAAATAAAATGTTGTATACATACAATGAAATATTATTCATCCATTAAAAAGAATGAAACCCTGTCATTTGAGGCAAAATGGATGGAACTGGAGGACATTCTGTTAGGTGAAATAAGTGAGACACAGAAAGATAAATGCTGTGAGTTCTCTTATGCAAGAGCTTAAAAAGTTGATTTAATTGAAGAAGAGAATAGAAGAGTAAAATCAGAGACTAAAAGTAAGGAGATGGGGGAAAGAGTATCGTTAGATAACAGGCCCCAAAATAGAGTTAGATAGGAGGAGTAAGTTCTAGTGTCCTACAGCACAGTAGGGTAACCATAGTTTACATATTTACATATTTTATAAAGAGCCAGAAGAGAGAAGTTCAAAAGCTCCAAACACAAAGAAATGATAAATATTTAAAGAAATGGAAATGTTCATCATCCCAATTTGAGTTTATACATTATACACACATATCAAATCATCATACTGTACCCCACAAATAATGTACAATTATTTGATTAATAGTAAACTTTTAAAAAAGGAAATAAAATGGAATTGGATCTTTCAAGTCAATATTTGTTTCTGCCACTTAACAGATGAAACAAGTGAGATGCAAAGAGGACAGATGACATACCAAGATCACCAAGTGAAAGTCAGAGCATCAAAAAGAAAACAGTTGCCGGCTCAATGGCACACACCTGTAATCCCAGCAGCTCGGGAGGCAGAGACAGGAGGATTGAGAGTTCAAAGTCAGCCTCAGCAAAAGTGAGGTGCTAAGCAACTCAGTGAGACCCTGTCTCTAAATGAAATACAAAATAGGGCTGGGGATGTGGCTCAGTGGTCGAGTGCCCCTGAGTTCAAACCCTGGTACCCCCCTCACCAAAAAAGAAAGAAAAAGAAAACAGTCAACAGAATGAAGAGACAATCCACAGGAAAAAAAATTTACAAATTATATATCTGACCAGGGATTAATATCCAGATATTATAAGAAACTCAAATATCTCAATATCAACAAAACAAATAATACAATAAAAAATGGGCAATAGATCCAATTAGACATTCTCAAAAGAAGACATACAAATGCCCAAAAGGTATATGAAAAAATGTACCACATCACTAACCATTAGAGGAATGCAAATCAAAACCACAGGGAGATTTCACCTCACTGAAATCAGTATATGGAGGGGACCTCTGCACTCCCATGACCATTGCTGCATTATTCACAATACCAAGACATGAAAACATCCCAAGTGACCACCAAATAATGAATGAAGAAAATGTGTGCATATACACACTATTCATCCACAAAAAATAACAAAATCCTATCATTAATTTTTTTTTTTTTTTTTTTTTTGCAGTGCCGAGGATTGAACCCAGGGCCTTGTACATGCAAGGCAAGCACTCTACCAACTGAGCCACATCCCCAAGACCAAAATCCTATCATTTGAGAGACCATGGAAGGAACTGGAGATCATCATATTAAGTGAAATAAGTTAGACACAGAAAGAAAAACCCACATGGTCTCACTCAAAAGTGAAATCCAAAAAGAACTGATCTTATAAAGTTGAGTATAAACTGATAGTATAGAGGCTGGGGAAAGTAAGGGAGAGGAGAGATGGGGAAGAGTTGATCAATAAGTACTCATTATGGTAAAATAGGAGCAAAACGTTTTTAGTGCTATTTCCCAGTAGGGTGATTGTAGATAGCAATTATGTTCTAGATATCTTAAAAACCTGAGAAGAAACAGGATTGAATGTATTCACCATGAAGAAATATAGACTTTTTGAGTAGGCAGATATATTTAATCTGATTTAAACATTATAAAATATATACATGTATTGAAACATTACATGGTATCCTATTAATATATACAATTTTTATGTGTCAGGAAAAAAATTTGAAGGTAGAGTCAGAACTATTAGATTGAACTGATTGCAATTGTCAATATTCACTGTTTTACCTACAAAAACATTTTTATAAAAAGAAAAGAAATTTAAAAACTCCCCACTGCTAGTTCAGAGTCCATGTTTTATTTCACAACATGCCAGATTTTCAATGTGTAACCACATTGCACTTTTAAAAAAGGAGGGATTCAGGTAAGGAGTAGAGAAAGATGTGGGGTGTTGTCTCAGCTACTAAATAAAACTTTTATCTAAATATTGAAAACTGTCTCTAAGTTTTGGGAAATTGGAAGAAACAAATTATAAGACCTTTCCACTTCAAAAATAATAAGATAACCAATGAAGCAAAAAAAAAAAATGCATTGGGGAATAAATGTAATTAAATAACTGGCTCAAATAATGTACACATTTGCAAAAAAAATTTTTTTTGTCTTTAAATTATTTTGAGCACAACTTAAGAGTCAGTAATGGTAGTTCATGCCTATTTTGAGCTTCCTTATAAAGCTCCTTGGCTCCACCTAGTGCCAACCAATCAATAATGAGACCATTAATACGATGGAAATCCTAACTCTACTACATGTTTCTTCCTTTCTGTAGCAAAGCAAGCTACTACCTGGGGAAATTTTAGCTTCTCCATAAATAGAGGCTGTGAAAAATTCTAGTTCATTATAAACTTCAAACTTTATGACACCATACATAATTGGATATATTTATACACTCATATCCTGAAAGAAATTTCAGCCCAATACATGAGTCATTCACTCCGCAGACTTATTGAGTACCTCCTTTGTACTAGGCGCTTCTCAGTGGACCAGGGATAGGAAACAAGCCAACATTCTGGTGGAGAAGAGAAATATGTCATCAAATACAACAGAGTATAATGCAGGTATTTGTTGCCTGCATTGACCTTTAAGAATAATGGGGTGTGTCCAAGTGAAGAATAAGAGGGAAAAGCTCAAGATGCAGAATAAATAGCTCTGTGAATGCTTTTAAGCATAGAGTGAGGGGGCCTACAAAGATTTGAGAATGGCAGGGGCTCTGGGGGATGCAAAGGTTAAGAGATAGACTCCGAATCAACCAATTTCACTTCTCTCTTCTTCTGTTTTCATGCTGGTTAAAATGGAATAATAAAAATATCTCTCCCATAGGGGAGTTGTGAGGATGAAAGAAGCTAATATACAGAATCTGCTTAGAGAATCCCCAAATGCATAGTGCACAAACATTTATTGGTTGTAACTCTAGTGCCTGGAGTATAAATGCCTATGGGCTGGAGAGGGAGCAGTCACAACATGACGCACAAATAATTGCTTTGGGAATAGGGGAACCGAGACGCCCTCTGCTTCCACATGCTGTTCCACAGTGGAGCCAGCCCAGTGATGCTCGCAATAACACTTTTGTTCCATTTACCTAAGGACATGAGGGCAGAGTCTAGGAAACCAGGTGCGTCAGAGGTGGTGATTTTCACCTGGAGGCCCTAATATGAGAAAAAATTCCACTAAAACTCTCTTTAGTCCTTATGTGACCAAAGGTTCTCTGACTGTGTGGAGCTGACAGTCTCAGGATAAAGACCTCTGTAGTTCCTCAGCTTCTCAGTCAGAACATAGGGGGAATAACAGGGTGGACACAGAAGTGCAAGAAAAAGACCACGGCTCAGACTTCATCTTCTGGTGTTTCTTCTATCTCCTAACATATTCTTTTTCTTTTTCTTTTTCTTTTTTTGGTACCAGGTATTAAACCCAGAGGCACTTAACCACTAAGCCACATCCTCAGCCCTTTTTTAAATGTTTTATTTAGAGATAGAGTCTCACCGTGTTGCTCAGGGTCTTGCTAAATTACTGAGGCTGGCTTTGAACACATGGTCCTCCTGCTTCAGCCTCCCGAGCTGCTGAGATTACAGATGTGTGCCACCATGCCTGGCTCCTGGCACATTCTTTTTTTTTAAAATTTAATTATTTTATTTAAATGCATTTCAAGTCATAATACATATATAGAGCTCAATTTTCCATCTCTAGTTGCAAACCAGATAGAGTCACACCATTTGTGTCTTCATACATGCACCAAGGGTAGTGATGATGATCTGAATCAACCATCATTACTATACCCATTCCCCTTTCCTTCCTCCCCCCTCCCCCCTACCGATCCAGAGTTCCTCCATTTCTCCTATGTTCCCCATTCCCATGCCCCTTAAGTATCATCATCCACTAATCAGAAAGAATATTCGGCATTTGGTTTTTTGGGATTGGCTTACTTCACTTAGCATAATATTCTCCAATTCCATCCATTTGCCTGCAAATGCCATAATTTTATTCTCTTTTATTGCTGAATAATATTCCATTGTGTATATGTACCACAGTTTCTTTATCCATTCATCTATTGAAGGGCATCTGGGTTGCTTCCATAGTTTTGCAATTGTGA